>VZTZ01018110.1:428-61322 GCA_013400955.1 Drymodes brunneopygia
TCCCATCCCATGGATCCCATCCCATCCCATCCCATCCCATCCCATGGGAGGAAGGAGCAACTCCCACCCCTGCACCTGAGCTCAGAGTAACCAAGAGGGGCTTTCCTAGTGATTGTAAAAGCTGCAGGAATATGTGAATTAATTCACTTGGACGCCACGAGAAAATGGAAGAAAAAGTTGACTCAAGTGTCTGAGGTCTCCCAAGTGGCCTGTCCCAGGTTTGTGTCACACTGCAGAATGATGAAACAAGGAACAATAACAACCAGCCTCTGTCCTCGGGTTTGGGTTTCAATTGACCCAGTAGCAGCAGCAGCATGATGATAAATTCTCAGTGTTTTTGACCACAGAGCCCAGCTATGAGAGCCCTGTGATTATCTCAAAAACCAGTTTTAATATTATAAAGAAACATCTACAACTACCATTGACAGAGAAAAATCTCAAAACCATGAATGATGAATAACCCAGGAGATATCAGGAGAGCACAGGACAAGCAGATGCTGTGCTTTTTAAGCCAAACTGATTCATTTTGAATTGGGAATGGTGATTTTTGATGGGTTGCTCTTACTGCCAAAGAACTCATCCCCGATGCATGAAGATGCCACAAATGAGCCTGGATTATCTTCCAGCGTGTTAAAAACACACCAATCTGGATGATCACCCTCAGCAAGCAGCAGGGTCCTGTGTTTCCAGCACTTGGGGAGGTGGATGTCTCAGGAACAGGGAGGGGATGATGACAGGCTGACACAGAATCACAGGACTCCTGTCACATTGCAGCTCGAGGAGAGATCTCAAACTGCTCGCTGGTTACACCCTGGTGCCACACATTCATTACCACAGGACCTTTTGATACCTAAACTCAGCACAGGCAGAAGCTGGATCAAATGACTGCTCTGTACACCCACACTAGGATAATCAAACAACAAAGTTGGGTTTGAAGACGAGACTTTTTTTTTTCCTCCATGAATAAGAGATGATTTCTGGCTCACCAAACCGCTCCCTCTGCCTGGGAATCACGCTCCTGTCCACAGAGCTCAGCACATCCCTGCAAGATCACAAGCTGTGTCTGACCAGCAAGGAAAGTTTCTCTCTGAAAGCTAATATCCCCTCATATTAACTCTCATTACTCCCAGCCACTCTCTGGAAGAAAAAACTTACAGAAAAAAGGTCCAAATCTGAAGCTGGGCTGTGAGGCAACAGCAGCACACTGGATTGCATGAGCCACTGTGGATAGCTCAGCTCAACATCATCCTCCAGTGGGCTGAAAATGTTCTGTGGTTGGACTTGATGGTGATCTTAAAGGTCTTTTCCAACCTTAATGATCCTGTGATTCAAGAAACCTTTGGAGGCCATAAAGTTTTGCTTGATCCTAAAGCCAATTCCAGAAATTCACTGATGGAATGAAAATAATTATTAAAATATGCCTTATGATAAATATATATTTAAATTCAGAAAATCACTTTCAAAGCTAAAGCCAGAGCTGCACTTGCTGTGGGTTTTAAAGAAAAAATACTATATCACCCTGGCTCTTCCACTTCAGGGGCACATCCTTTAAAGAGGAGAAGGGACACACCAGGACCCACATTCACAAGTTCAGATCAGGAGCATGGGGAAAATGGCTCTGAGGTGTGGGAAGGCACTGTCCACCCACTCCCACCCTTCACTCTTCTTTTTCACAAGACACAGTTGGTTTCTCCTTTCTGGGTAAGTTGTTGCATAAGATGTATTTTTAAAAAAATGCAAAAAAACCCACCAAAACCCAACCACTTTCAAGAAAAGTAATAACCAGAAGGAAAACTGTCTCTTGTTTGTTTCAACTGAAGGAGCAACGTCATGGCTGGGAGCAAGGTTTACGAGAATTGCTCTCCAAGAGATGGATCTATCAGCTTCCAGCTGGACACAACAGGCCTGCCTTGGTCTTGCAAAATGTGGAGTTTTGTTTAAAATGGTTTTGCTACTGGTGCTGATGGTAGAGATTACTCACACACTGCCTGTACTGAAGCCAGAAGCTCCATTTTCACGGAGTACAGCACACGCTTTATTGAGGCGCACACTGAAATAAACCAAACATTATCAAGAGTATTCTGAAAAAACCCCAGAGCTTTGCAATAGTTATGACCTGGCTATGGATTTCAGGCCTGGTTCCCAGTGAAAGCACAGAGTCCAAACATGTCTGAGCTCAGAAAGGTCTCAGTCCCTTTCCAGACTTGGAACAAATGGGCTTGTTTGTAATTTCCCCCATGACATTCCCCTGCCCTCCATCCACATGCAGATGTGAGCAGGGTTTCAGCAGCAGGGATCAGTCTGGAGCTGCAATGATATGTTAGAGTTAAACTGATTTCCTTGTGCAGCAGAGAGCTGCATGGACAACCTTTCCCAGCTCCATGGGCACCACATGATGGATTCTGTTGGAAGAGCTGTGCCAGCTGTCCGGGCTGGCCCTGGTGTCACGTGGCCATCTGGCACCCACCCCTTCACAAAACAAAAAGCAGCACAAGGTGTTTTACCCCACTGGCCCTTCCTGAGTGCCTGCACAGACACACTGAGAGGATCAAGGACACACAGCAGCCCGTTCTGACTGACTGCTCTGCCCTGTTTTACGGAATCTTTGGGTCATCCCCTTTTCCCCACGTGGGCAGCAGTGGTTTGGCTGCAGGAGGCAGGGCAGGATTTTTCTCCTGTGACACACTGCCTGGCAGCAGCAAACACTAGTTTTGTTTTGCTCTGAGACACAAGAGGCTTGCTTACAGCCCTGCATGGGATGTCACACACCAGCTCCAGCATCCTGCTGGATGCAGCTTCATGCATGGAGGATTAAAGGGGTTTCAAAAAAAAGAAGGTGTCTGCCCTTCCTCTGGAAGGAGGGGCAGAGTTGCAAAAAACCTTCCTGCAAATTATCCAGGCTCTTCGTGTGACACCTCCCTGCTCAGACAGGGACTGGTGACACCGGTGACACCTGCAAACCCTGTGGCTGTAGCACACTTGGTTTGGAATGGTAAATCTTTCCTAGGAGGGGATTGAAGGATGACAGAGAATACAGGGGAGTAATTTGAGGCAGAATAAGGAGGAATTGAGGCATAGATGGAATAGCTATTTGCAGCAATCTTTGGCACTCACAAGCCCTGCACATCTTTTTCCAGTGGCTGGGAGGCACCAAACTGAATGGCACAGCAGAGCCCTTCCTCTCCCACTGAGCCCACAGGTGCAATAAAACCCCACTGCTGTCCCACTGCCTTTGGGTGACCCACATCGTGTGGGTCTGAAGGGCCCCATTCCAGACCCTACCAGCCAGGCACCCCTGAATCACACATCTGCCACCACAAGGGACAATGACAGGTCCCCACCTCATTAATCTCAGCAGGCCCTGCAGCCTCAGCTCTGCTGCTGGACCCCTTTACTCCAGAATGACCTGCAGGGGATCAGCACCACTGAACATGGACTAGAGATGTCTGTGAACACCATGGCAGAGTGCAGCTTCCAAGACTGTTTATTTGGCATATTTTTTTGTTTATCAAGGCCAGAGTTGCATGAAACCTGTTATGGCCACGGAGAGCAGTGAGCAGTTACAGCAATGTTCACGGCTGTATGTTACACAGGGCAGGGAATGCTGATGTTAGCAGGAACTCTGCCTGTTCTAAAGATCTGACTGACTTCAATGTCACTCCTGCCTCCTCCTCCTGATCTCAGCGTTGGCTGCCACACTTTGACAGTGGGGGCGAGATCCAAATCCCACTGGAGGCAGTGGGAGAGCTCCCACATGCTTCATTAAGTTTCAGGCATTTCCAAATGAGTAGTTCAAAGCAAAGATTAAAAAAAAGGGAAAAAGAAGGCTTTCCCTTCAGATCTTCCTTCAAGGGCTGCAGTAGCAAGCCCAAGGTGCCCATCTGTGCCCACAGTGCTGTGCTCAGCCCCCAGGACAGCAGGTGGCACAAAGGGCTGCCCAGTGCCAGCCACAGCAAACACAGCCCTGCACCCAGCACTCCTCTGGGCTGAGCTCTGACATAAATCCATTTGTCCAGACAAAGCCACTTTCTGTGAGAGCAGCCATGGCTCCAGAGAGATCGAGTCCTTCCCAGGGGGTGCAGTGCCCATCCTGGCAAGGGAGCAGGCGATGGTGGCCACCAGTCCCAAGGGCAGCAGCACAGGGGGCACACGGAGCCACCAGGGCCCTGCAGCAGCCCCAGCCTCCAGCAGGGCTGGCACCCCCCTGTCAGCAGCACGCTGTCACCTTGGCCAACCCACAGGGTGTGACACAGCAGGACTGGCCATGGCTGCAGGATGGGTTTGACAGAATATGCAGAAGTGCCCACGCGCTGCTGTCGCTGTGACAGCTGCCTTGGGCTTGGCTTAAAACCCAAAGCCTGGCCTCTGGGAGCAGCTCTTGACTTCCACTGCTGGAGCTTCCCCAGAACCTGCACACACCTGGACTTCAACGGCTGGAGCTTCCCCAGAACCTGCACACACCTGGACTTCCACTGCTGGAGCTTCCCCAGAACCTGCACACACCTGGACTTCAACGGCTGGAGCTTCCCCAGAACCTGCACACACCTGGACTTCCACTGCTGGAGCTTCCCCAGAACCTGCACACACCTGGACTTCAACGGCTGGAGCTTCCCCAGAACCTGCACACACCTGGACTTCCACTGCTGGAGCTTCCCCAGAACCTGCACACACCTGGACTTCAACGGCTGGAGCTTCCCCAGAACCTGCACACACCTGGACTTCCACTGCTGGAGCTTCCCCAGAACCTGCACACACCTGGACTTCAACGGCTGGAGCTTCCCCAGAACCTGCACACACCTGGACTTCCACTGCTGGAGCTTCCCCAGAACCTGCACACACCTGGACTTCAACGGCTGGAGCTTCCCCAGAACCTGCACACACCTGGACTTCCACTGCTGGAGCTTCCCCAGAACCTGCACACACCTGGACTTCAACGGCTGGAGCTTCCCCAGAACCTGCACACACCTGGACTTCCACTGCTGGAGCTTCCCCAGAACCTGCACACACCTGGAATTCCACAGCACAAACCCTGCACACACCTGAACCTCCACAGCACAAACCCTGCACACACCTGGAGCTCCACAGCACAAACCCTGCCTCACAAACCCTGCCCACACTACAAGCACAAGGACTCTCACTTGGCCCTGCTTGGAAGTCACCAGTCACAGGGCACCTGCAGGCAAAACTAACAGCTCCTTCCAAAATGATGCTGTTTTAACTCACCTTCTGGTAAGCACAACATTTTATTTCCCAGGGCAGTCTTCAGATAACTTAAACTTGGGTAATCTTTGATTTTTTGGGAAAACCGAGTCTTGGGGAAAGAACTGCCTTGTCAGTTATATTTCTGTGTATTTTTAAAGTAAGGTGACAAAAGCTGGCCAATTCACAAACACAGAAAATAAGGTTTGGTTTGGTATGCAGATTAAAGGGATGCTGACCTTACACCACTCCCTTATGTTATAAATCAGGTAAGGAAGCTCAGTAACAACAGTGGTCCCCATAGAAAAAACACTGCCAAAAATCCTTTTTACTGAAAAATGTTCAAAACAACATTTCTTCCTCCACCTAAGCATCTGATTCTTAAAAAAAAGTCTTTCCCCAGCCCTCTGGGATGAAACTGCAGTTACCAAGTATTGTTTGCTCCCTAGACTGAGGCAGTGATACATCAAAGACAGCAGAGGCCAACCCACTGCACGAGGCATTTGAGCAACAGCTTTTCCAAGACCCCAGAGCAGCATCTCCAAAACAAAATCCCTTCCCTGACACCCACCCTAAGCTTCACAAGCAGCTGTGTAAAACAGAGCCAGTGTAGCCAACACCCAAACCGAGCCTGGTGGAGGTAGAAGAAGGTGAGATGGTACCATTTGACTCTGGAGCCATTCGATGAGCGCCTCGGCCGTGGAGTCGGGGACCTGGCAGCGCAGCCCCT
Organism: Drymodes brunneopygia; assembly: GCA_013400955.1. Classification (NCBI taxonomy): domain Eukaryota; kingdom Metazoa; phylum Chordata; class Aves; order Passeriformes; family Petroicidae; genus Drymodes; species Drymodes brunneopygia. Next base: position 6,358 of record VZTZ01018110.1, read on the forward strand.
CCCTCTCCTCTGCCTCCATCATCTCCAGCAGGCCCCGCAGGTCCTCCACCAGGTGCAGAGCCCGCAGGCCCCCCATGAACGGGGACGTGGGGGACTGGCAGTCAAAGATGCCATTGGAGTATTCCAGAGCCTTGGAACCTGCCGGGAGCAGAAGGTACAGGTGAGGGTGAGGCACGGGAGCAGAACTGCACAGGTGAGGGTGAAGAACGGGAGCAGAACTGCACAGGTGAGGGTGAGGCACGGGAGCAGAACACACAGGTGAGGGTGAAGAACGGGAGCAGAACTGCACAGGTGAGGGTGAGGAACGGGAGCAGAACTGCACAGGTGAGGGTGAGGAACAGGAGCAGAACTGCACAGGTGAGGGTGAGGAACGGGAGCAGAACTGCACAGGTGAGGGTGAGGAACGGGAGCAGAACTGCACAGGTGAGGGTGAGGAACGGGAGCAGAACACACAGGTGAGGGTGAAGAACGGGAGCAGAACTGCACAGGTGAGGGTGAAGAACGGGAGCAGAACTGCACAGGTGAGGGTGAGGCACGGGAGCAGAACACACAGGTGAGGGTGAAGAACGGGAGCAGAACTGCACAGGTGAGGGTGAGGAACGGGAGCAGAACNGCAGAACCACACACAAGTGAGGCTGGGAAGGGGCAGAGGTTGTTTTTCTGGCAGAGTTTATCCCAACCAAACCCAGCCCTGGAGCTCGGGGGGCAGAACTGCACAGGGTGAGGCTGGGAAGGGGCAGGGGCTGCTCCTGGCAGGGTTTATCCCAACCAAACCCAGCCCTGGAGCTCGGGGAGGGAAGCTCCAGCAGGGACAAGGTGGGCTGGCCCACAGGGAATGGGAATGCCACAGCCTGCCCACCCCAGGCTCCTGCTCCCTGGGATGATTCCCAAGGCAGGAGGTGCTGCCAGGGATGGAACACCCTCTGCAATGCCCTGAGTCACCCTGCAGGCACTGACTGAGCCCAGGCACATTCCAGTGATGGTGTCCAGAGGAAACCATGCCCTGCATTTTCCATGCGTTATGCTGCTCCAAGGCACCAGAACATTTTTAAAATAATAAAAAGATGTAGATAAATTAAAAGACCAAATGGCTTCTGCACAGGAATAAATTTTAAACCCAGCAATCTGACATGGTAGCACTGACATTTGCATGTTAATAAAGAGAAAAAGCTCTCATTTGCATAAACTCACAGGATGCATATTTGACCTACATTAGAAGTTGCTATATATTAAGTAGGAAAGGAAACTATGAATTTAGGCATGAGGTTGATTTAAGTCAACCTAGCTAATTCCAACTGTAATTCCAGTACACTGATTTGTGACCTTAATTCTGAAATACCTCGGCACAATGAGATGTGTTCATGACAGACCTTCATTTGTGCTGTCAGCTTTGAGAAACTACAAGGATATGCCATATATGCACATCCATGAACTTTCATTCACCCCATCTGGCAAGCCACAAAAACCCAAGTATTCTGCTAAATTCCCACTGAAAACTAAAAAGAGAAAAATAACCTCAACAGCACAGGAGCTGATATCCCTTTGTTATATTCCTTTATGGATCTATTCACAGACATGGGCAAATGAAGTCTGGGGTGACTTAAATCTTCCAACATCACATTTTGTTTTTATATTAAACCTCATCCTGCCATAACCAACTTGGGCTCTTGGAAACACAAATACATGATCAGATCCAAATACCAGTGTCTACTTATGGAAATGAATGAAGTCACAGCTTACATGTATTTTTAGAGATCATCATGATCATGAATCCCCTTTACATGTGCTCCTGCTACGTGTCCTTAATATCCTCAGGCAGAGAAGAGTCATTGTTCAAACCAAGCACACACTGTATGATTATTTTTTCCCTAAGGAAAATTGTTTAAGTGGAACTGCTAAAAACTTTATAACTGTGTTGCTATACTTGCAAGGGTATTTTTGACTATTGACTTCTTGCTCTTTCCCTCCTATGTGCTGGGTATTTATATTATTTCCTAACTCACCAGACTCAGCTTAAAAGCAGAGCTTGTATTCTTTGTGATGCCTCTCCCTGGGTGACTTACAATTTACAGGTACTTATAAAAAATCCAAATGTTCAAGGCAGGTCCAAACCAAACATCTGGACCCAAAGCATTCCAATTTGGAGAAAAAAAAAGGAAGAAAAAATTTCAATTAATGTTTTAACTCTTCCAAGTTGAGGGAAGTTCAGAGAAGCCATTACTGTCCTTGACTCTCCTGGTGCTCCATGCAGGAGCTGAACTGCATCACTCAGCCACTTCCAGCTGCCCTTGGAGAGAGGGCAGGAGAAAACCCAACCCATGGAGCCAGTGAGGGTCTGTGCAATCCCTCCACTCTGGTTATTTGGTAACTCTGAGCTATAAAGGAAGGCACCAAAAGCAGTTTCCAGCATATTCCCTTCTCTGCCTGGAACTCAGTCCTCCCGGTGGGAGAAAGGAGAGCCCAAAAAGCAGAATGAAGGCCTGGCCCAGGTGCTCACCTGCTATAATGCCATCCATCTGCTCCAGGGCCGCAGCCAGCATGTCACTGGCATCACTCATCATCTTCTCTCTGCTCAGGAACAATCACCAGCTACACCATAAGGAGCACTGAAACACCAACGGTGTGACTCAGTCCAGAGCCTCAGGTCTGCAGTTTAACCTGCAAAAAGAGAATTTCATTTCACAGTGTGTTCTCTGAATTCAGGCATCACTCTTGTCAGATCAGCAAGAAGATTGGGGCCATTTGCTGACTAGAACAAAACCCAGAGGTGTTCAGCACGAGGCAGGGTCAGGGATTGAGGAATCCAAGCACCAGCCTGATGAGCCAGTTTCTAGTGGCCCATGGCTGCTCTGTGCCACTGACAGGGCATCCCCCAGAACACCTCAGGAACCCCCCATGGCACTTCCAGGAAGCTCACAGAGAAGACACAGGCCTTCCATCACTGAAAGGGAGCAGCAACTCAGCAATAAACCATGTGTGTGTCTGTCGCCCTGGTTTTACAGGGCCCCATAATTTGTGACACTGTAACTGTAATTTCCCATGCTTGTTCTGTAAACATGGGCCTTGTTTTCCTTAACCAGCCGGGATTGTTTTGCACTTGTGGAATTGTTTTTCATTCCTTTCCCTGGGGTGGAAAAAGATGATTGACCATGTCTTTGTCCTATAAACCTTCAGGGGTGGTGACCCCTTTCACCAATCTTTGACTGTCCTTAGAAACCTATAAAAATAGGTAAATAAAGAAGGGCAGGGCTTTTGGTCGGTGCTGCCTGGTAAAACCACTGCTGCTCTGTGACCCACGTGTTTCTTCTGTTGCCAACAAACCAACATGTGTCTGCTGTGATTTTCTCCCCAAGAAACAGAAGAACAGAAGTCTGATGCCTTGTCTGAGGTTCTGGATGCCTGACAATGCAGACATGGAGCTGTGTCCCTGCAGGCAGGCTGTCCCAGGTGCCCATGGCTCACTGGATGTATGCACAGACCATCCCTGCTCTGACTCACAGCACAACAACACAATCTGAGTTCACTCTCAAACTTCCACAAGCCAGGAGTGGGTCCCACAGGAGTATTTCCAGCAGGCCTGCCCAACTTGCTGCCTGTGGGTGAGGCAGGAGCCCAGGAATCCTGCTGGGCTGCAGGTTCATGGAGGCAGGTGCTGAGGAACTTGGCTGAAGGGGAGCTGCAGGGTCAGAGGCATTCCCCATCCCTCCAGCCCACCACAACAGACACACAAACCACCAACACAGCCCAGGCTGCCTTGGCTTTCATCTAATACCCACGAGACTGCTTCTGCTATAAATGCAGCCAGGGAACAAAGCTAAACAAACACCAGGAAGGAAAACTCACTTTAACCTCTGCATGCCCTGCCATTTGGTTTCTGTATTAGGCCCCACCACTGCTGACATTTGCCCCAACGTGAGCAATTAAGAAAGTAGTTCACAGTATGTCTGGCATAAGTCCTGGAAAAGAGTCTACTAAAAAACAAACCTAAACAAAAATCCCCATTATGAATTGATTTTTCCCTCCTACGAGTCACCTTACTGGTCTGACCCAGCTGGGAAGTAACTCTGATTGGAGGCTGCTGCAATGTTATCCTTAAAATGCCAACAAACATTTCATCTTCCACAACAACATTTTTATCACATGAAGTAGGTCCAAACCCTAAGGTAACCTTTGAACAACAGCACAAAGACTGCTGTGCTGTTGGCAGTTCCTGGTTTATTACATGGCTGTCAGAGTCAGAAAAACCAAGAGAGCTTTAAACAGTCAAAATACCTGTACTGTATCTGTGAAGATGCTGCAAATCTTAAAAAAATGCAGTAGCGTGGTAACTGAAGACTTTCAGCATTCAAGGAGGAAGTCCCCAGTTTTAAACACAATGTAAACATTCAGCTTCAATCAGTATAAGACCTGCCAGAATATGCAGATCCTACAAGACAATTGGTTCAGTGCCTCCACAGCTGATGAAAATGAGCAGAAAATGCAGCTTTAGCATGCACATTCACTTGGACAACACTGAAGTCTCTTTTTTTTTTTTTTCTGCTTAAGATTTCCTGGCTCTGATACCAGGTCCTGCTCAAATATGGGTGTCTGAAGGCAGGGTGTGAACAATCTGCTGTGGATTTCCCTCAAAGGGCAAAGAACACAAGAGAAAGCCCGGGGCTTCTGCAGCCCCAGGCAAAACACTGATTCCTCACAGCTCCAAGTGCAAAAAGACCAACAGCACAAAAGCAACCACAAACCCACAGCAGCCAATCAATGTCTGGGAATCAGAAGTGCACAGGAGCTTTTCAAAGTGTATAAACACCTCATGGGGTGAGGAAAGAAGACAGAGCCAGGCTCTTCTCAGAGGTGCCCAGTGACATGGCAAGAGGCAATGGGCACCTGTGAAAGTACAGGGGAATTCACTTTAGCAATAAAAAGGAGGGAGAAAAAAAAGCCTAAATAAAAAGAAATAATTTTTTAAAGCTTTTTTACTATGAGGATGGCCAGTAATGAAAGGGTTGGCCCTTTTGGGGCCTCCAACCTTGGAGTTACTCCCAGCCCAGCTGGACCCTCCATGGCACAGCCTGTCCTGGGCACCCCTGCCTTGGGCAGGGGCTGGGCTGGAGAGCTCCAGAGGTGCCTGCCCACCTCAGCATCATCAGTGAGCTCAGTGCAGCTCCTGATCCGGCATGAAACACTGTACTGCAGGCTGGGAGGAGAAGCCTGTGCAGGCTGAAAACACACAAAGGAACAGAGTGCTCCCTAACCACATTTGTTCACACTGCACCCCTTGATTCTCACCTTCTGGCCAGCAAATGCCTGAACTGGGGACAAGGAGCTGCTCATTTGTACTTGCACGATGCAGCCATGGCTTGGAGGCACAGGAAAATCACCATCCTTGCCCTTCCTGCAGGCACAACCACCCCTGGTGTTTGCAAAAAGCAGCCCTTGCTCTTCCTGAACCAGGGCTTTGTCCATGGCTGTCGGAAATCCCCACGGTGGGAGCAGACAGTGGTACCAACAGCATCCCAGGGACTTCCAAGTTCCCTGGCTCTGCCTCCAAGGAAAGACACCTCGAATTGCTCAGAGCTTCCTCCACTGCTGCTCCCAAAGGAGCTGCATTGCTGAGAGCAGCAGGGAGAGGTTTTAAGATAAAACTTACTGAAGCAAGACCCTGCAAACACACAGACCTCCAAAAACCCTCCCACCACTCACAGAGCATCTGTGAGCAGCCCAGCCAAGCCCACAGCTGGGAAACTTGGAGAGGTGAAATCAAAAGGAACAAAAAGCCCCCGAGTCAAACAGCTGGGGATGATGGAACAAAATCCCATTTCCCTGGTTATTTGGTCCTAAAAGTGGTCATTGAAAACTAGCCTGGAACAGCACATCCTGCTCTGGCCACCTTCCCAGCACAGTGCAGCACATCCAGCAGTCAGGAAGTAAGATTGCTGAGATAGAAAAATAATATTGGAAGTATCCTTCCCTAGCAAAGGCATGGAAGTGCTTTGGGTCTTTGCACAACCATCACCAGCACGTGGGGAAGGAGTGGGCAGGGGGCAAAGAGACCTCAAACACCAGGGGAGCAAAGGACCAAACCCCAGGAGGGAGAGGATGGAAAGGGGAGGTGGAGAGGGAGCCAGAGAAACACGAATCAGCAATCAACAGCCCTCTGTGGGCTACAGGAAAGGGCACAACAATAAAACAGCAGCAGATTAATCCCTGTGCCTCCTGAAGGGAACCCTCTGACTTCACAAACTTTGAGAGAAGCCTCAGCTGGCCACTGACACAGCTGAGCTTTTTCAATGTGTATGTTCCACTCTTTCCTCTTTATGGCTTTGGTCTAATACAAATAAAACCTAAGAGAAAACTCAAGGCTTTGGGTGGATTTTGTTGGTGATTAAGGAAAACCACACAGGCAACACGAACAAAAATCCATCTTGGAGCGGTGCTATGGAGCTTCTTAGGAAAATAATGCATGGCTAATGATGACAAGCAGTTTAAATTCCCTTCATCCACAAAAGCACGAAGGGGAAAATCATCCTTTGAACACAGATGGATCTGTGGCATGGCAGATGAGTGAGATATCAAGGTGCACACAGGAGACAGACGCACGAAATCCAGCCCTGGCACAACGTCACTGCCAACACACCTGAGAGGAAAGCACTGACAGTGCCCTGCCTGACACATCATTTCAAATAAGTTTTCTCTTGCTTTCCAAGAAAATGACAACACTTACCTTCCTGTGTGCACAGCCAGTGCTGGGGGGTGAGGGGGGCTGGTTTTACAGAGGCAGATCCCCCTTTTAGAGCTCCCAGCTGAACACCTTGCTCATGCCGACAGGAACGAGCATCGCTTCCGTCAAACCCTATTTACAGCCCACCGTTAAAAAAACCAAAAATAAAATACAAATGCAGCTCTCTCCACTATCATTTATGATTAATCTTATCACTGACTGGCATTTCTACCACATCCCTGGCTGTAACAGAGAAGACATAACATGGTCTTGCTTGTTTAATGTCCCTTCCTCTGGCTCAAACACACCAGCCGGTTGCTAGGGCTGTGCTGTTCACTTTTCAGTAGGTGGAGATTCTTTATTTTTATTTTTGAATGACATACAAACCCTCTGGCTACAGCGCTGGTGAAGACGTATTCCTAACAGCTTACAGAGAAAACAAAAAGCTGCCCTGCAAATAAACACAAGGGAAAGCTGGAAAAAAACCCAAACAACAAGGGGCTCCGAGAATGGAACTGCGGGCTGTTGGATGCAAACATGAAAGCTGCCTGGATGTGGATTTCAAAATCTGATATTTAATTAAGATGGCAGACTTCAAAAAGAAGGGGGAAAAAAGTGCTTAAGCATTTTACATCTGTAGGAAATGATAGTTTTCCCAGCCAGAGGCTGCCTCTTTCCCAGATCAAACAGCACACGCAGAGGCATCAAGGGGCAACATCTTCAAGCCCATTTTTTGGTTATTTTGGGGGTGCTCTCATTCTGGATCTCCACCTGCTTTAAAGCCCAGAGGTTCCCAGTTAAAGGGAATCAGCTGCCTGAAGGCCCAGGGACACACAGCATGCCCTGGATGTCACTGCTCTGAGGAAGGGAGGGCTGGCCTTTTGTCCCACTCACCTTCCTCTCCGTGCACATGGGCTGCAAATGCTCAGCCTTGCGAAATAAAGCATCAGGCACAGATTATTTTTATAACATGATGCAATAAGATGGATGACTTAAGTTTCCCAGCCCTCCCATTCACACATAACACTCCTTAAGCCAGGAAATTTTGATACACAGGAATTAAAACCCGAGATTAGGGCTTGTTTCTGAGAGCTGCTGAGAGTAAGAAAGGACCCCCAGGAGCTGGCTGGCACCCCAGAGCAGCCCAGCATGGAAGGAAAATGGAAAAGCTGAGAAGTTGCAGTCATCTTTTCTGGGGAGGGTGGAGGGAAAGAACCTGTTCCACTGCAAAGGTAAGACCCTAAATGCTGTCAAACTTCATGTCCTGCATTCTCAGTCCTTCATGTACCAGGTGACTGCACGAGAGGTCCAAAATGACTTCTGAATTCATCTCTCTTTCCTCAGTACACTAAAACAACACATCCTTAGCAATTAATTTTTACAAAATAAAGCTCTATTTTATGAAGACAAATGCTATTTCAGACATATCTATTCCTGCTTTTTCTGGCAGGCCAGAAGAGAAACACAAACACACAGAGACTTATTTACAAAATACATTTCAATCACAATTACAAACGGTTTCAAATGAATTCAATCCAAATCTCTGTCACACTTTCTCATGGGATATTTTGAAGATGCTCAACTACAGTGCCACCAGCCAGTAGCAGTTTAACACTTACTAATGAATATATTCGGGTAATTTACACTTGGAGTCATTAACATTCCTTCTCATGTAAATGACGACTCCATTTCATTCCTTCCAGGCCTGGAAGAAGGAACTAAAAAAGAAAATGGATCCTAGCAGAATATGCTGCTCTGGTGTCTTGCAAGAAAAGAACAAATTAAATTTAAGAAGTCAAATTGGGAAATGCTGGAAACACCTTAATGGGAATAATATAGAGAAATATCTTAGTCTGAGGCAGGGATGGGAATCCAGTAAGGTCCCAGATGTGCTTTTGGCCAAGTAATTCAGACATTGCCCCCTTACCCGAGGTCACCATGTGGAGCCAGGTGTATCCAGAACATTTTTATGGATAAAAACAACCCAAATGTTGGCAAAGGCTTCCTTTAAACTGATAACGTCTATTTGTTTGTATATCTATAAATAAAATTCTTTTTGAATTTGCTGAGCTCTAGTCAATGACATCAAAGCAATTCTGCTCTCCTATTACACAGGACTACAAAAAAAGCAACAAATGTCCCTTTGTTCCTTAAGTCTAGAGCCTTTCTATGTTCCCTGCATTTCATTATTTCTTTATTATAGAACAAACACTATTTATTTCCTTTAACTGATAAAATGAATGGAAGCACACTGAGGATAAAAGCCCATCCCACAGTACGTAAGAAACGCCTTGAGATAAAAGGTTTCAAGCCACAGAAATTACTTTAAAGTACTTGAAGAGCACAAAACACAGAAGACCTCCCAAAATATAAATGTTTATAACTGGGAAAAACTTCCCTCAAATCACACAGTTTTCACTACCAACCATCTGAGTCGTATTCTGCACTTTGCCTTCGAATTTGTTCAACACTCTGGTCGTAAATCAAAAGCTAAACCCCGACAAGAGAAGCATCCTTGAGATCCTTTGCCAGAGATGCATACCCAGCAAACAGCTTATGTAAACAGCCACAGTCTCTGAGTCAAGGTTTATGCCTCACATTCATATCCAGTTACAAAACAAACCCTTTATTTGGGTCTCCAGCACTGAAATCACTCGGGTTGCTTATCTCTGCTGCCCTCCTCTCCAGCAGCTCTTTTGTTGTTGTTGTTATTGAAAGGAATTTAAGAGCCCGGGTTTTACACTGCCAGGGGATGATGCTCTGTGAGTGCTGCCTGACAGGGAGGCAGCTCCTCACCTGCACAGCACCTGGGGGATGCTCACACCTGTCTGCACACCCTCCCCAGACTCACTTTCACTCATTTCTCACAAGCAGACCAAGGTCAAATGAAGTCTTGGAAAAAAAACACCAAAACAAACCCCCTCCCACAGACCACTTCAGGCTGTTCCTGTTTCACTGCTTAACTCTTTAATAGCCTTCAGCTTCTCACCTCAGAGAGCCTGAGAACCAACACTTTATCTTCTCACTCGTTTGGCTTGGGTCCACTGATTAGAAAAACAAATGAGATATTCATCCCTGACTGCAAGACTGCAAATGCAAGCAAGGAAATGCCTCACATTCCCCAGCACCATGTTAGTGCCACGCTGTGGCCACAGCCTACAGAACAAAAGGGGCACTGTTGGCTGACAGGCCAAAAGTGAGCTCTTAGAAATACCTTCAAACCCACCCAATCCTGAGCACTGACACACATTTGGATCCCATTGCATAGCTCATGCCACTTTCTTTCAAGGAGCTGGATTCCAAGGTCAAAATCACAAGCCTTGAGATTCTGAAGGATTTGGCTCCAGGTTTTGGACCTTCATGTCCAAGAGTTTCCAGATGGACACTTTGAGTGTGGGATAACAAGGATTCCTGTGGATAACAAGGCACTGACACTGAGGTTACTTACCACACATATTCTATGTGTGAAACTATTTTTTTTATTGTCTAGAACAATGAAAAATGCCTGTTTCTTTAGCTACAGCAATAAACTGTGCTTTATTACTGACCTTACCAACAATGGGCTGCCTTTAGCACACAGGGCATTAAAAAAGAGAAGAAGATAACTTTTAAGAGCAGTTTCCAAGGAAGTTTACAGCCCAGCTGCAGCAGTTCAGTGTGAACACACCTATAAATCACCTGCTTTGGGTATCCAGGGCAGTCTGATTGAAGCAAAGGGGCTGCAAAAGTTTCTTTGTGGGCACAGGATCAGCAGGGGATGGGTGAGCACACAGCACCAGTGGGGCCACCAGCCAAGTCACCAAGGCTGAGGCAAACTCAGGTGTGACCAAATCCCACAGCAACAATAATGCAGAAACACCATCAGGTGCCAGAGCTGAACTGCCCCTCTCTGTTTTTAAGTATGTGCCACATGTTGAAGGCAGCCAGGTTCACAGACTCTCCTGGAGAGCCAGTTTTACCCCACAAACTCTCCCAAAACTCAAGGTCTTGCAAAGGAGTCACTCCAGCAGGATATTAGCTTTCATTCAGAAAGAACAGCATTATTGAGGCACGTGGTTGCTGAAGGAAGTTTTGTGATCTACGAATATCCTGGAAGTTTGAACACAGAAAGGCCCTTATTTGACATGAAATACAGTAAGGCATAGAAGGGAAGGAAGGTATGGGGAAGCAGGATCACCTGACTTATTTTTTTTAAAGTCTGTAATAGAGAAAAAAAAAAATCCTAGACTGCTTAACTGTTTCCCTTCCCTTGACCTACAGATCCAGTTAAAATAAACCTTTCAAAACAATATAAAAATCTAATAATAATATAAGATGTTTTTATTAAAACACTGGATAAATTCCAAGATGATTTTATGACATAAAAAAACCAAAAGTAACCCCAGCGTTGATTCAAAGTGGCTCTTGTGTAACTTCATAGTTTTTTTAACTTTCCACAGTTCCACTGCAAGAGATGATAGCAAGGATGGAACAATATATCCAGGATTAAAAGCTCCCAAGCCCATTATTTATACACATCTAATTAGCTCCTCCTGCACACACACCCACCCCCCTTGAGCACTGGGAACTGCTAATATAATTCCTGCAATTAAAAACCTCAATGCCAGAATCCTTGTCTGCCAAAAGGAAAAACAACAAGCACTCTCTTCCAGCACAGCTGGGCATGTTTGTACAGGAGTGGATGCCCAGCCCTGAAACAAAGCTCAGCTCCAAGGTCTGAACTCTCCCAAAGTTCAAGGTGTTTATTAAAACCTCTACTCCAGCACCAAGTGTAGGATTTGGTTCGATTCAGTTCCAGATGGTTGGGACGAAGACGAGACATCTCTGAAGTTGGGTTTTAAAACATGAAGTTTATTGTAAAGGGGTGAATGTGCAGAGGAGCTGCCAAGGGCTGCCAGACACAGCCCGGAGCAGGTGAGAGAAGTGAGAAAATAAGCATGAAGGGGAGAGAGTGTAGAAGAAGTCAGTGAAGTGGCAAGAGGAAAGAGCTAAGAGCTAAAAGCTAAGACAGAGTAAAGAGATCAGGGCTAAGAGCTAAGAGTGAAGTGTGTAAAGAGAGCAGAGCTAAGAGCAAAGCTAAGAGAGAAGAGGCAAGAACTAAGAGTAAAAAGAGCAAGGTTGCTGTTTACAATACAATAAATCATCTTTTCTACTGAATATTCTCATTTTCATTAACCAATCTAAAACTAGTTACAAATCCTACAACATTTGCATACATCCTATAAGAACTACTGTATTACCATATGGTGTTCTATTTTAAACCCTACAAACTGTTTTTTGGACCCTCTGCCAAGTTGGTAGGGTCTGCTCTGACCCTTGCACCTGTCTGCAAGCAGAGGCTATTGTTTAATCCAAAGGGGGATTCCCTTCAGTCGGCCATGCCATTGTTTTCCAGTTGTTCACTAACTGGGCTTTGCTATCTCCAAGCTTGTCCTCATTTCAGTTTCCCTATTCTCAGCATCTTTTGCCAGGTAATCATATTTAGAAGGCCTTCCCATTTCATCTTCCCCAACAACCAAGGACCAGCTTGGACTCCACTGCAGCAGGGACTGATGCAGATCAGCACTTTGGGCAGTTTAACACCCTGTGGGTTTGTTCAGCCACAGCAGGGATCTCTGCTGCTCAGGGATAACAGTGCTGCTCAAGGCTCACTCTGTAAGAGCCTTTGATTGGTTTCCCTCTCTTCTTTTGTGCCAGGGGCACTGGCCCTGCAGACAGCAGGGTGAAGAACACTCACCTGCCACCACGTGAAAGCCAAACCAGCACAGAACAGCTCAAGGCCAACACTCATAAAGGCCTGGATGCAGTAATGACCCTCAGTATTTCCATACAAATCTTCCTCTGAACACATAATCTCAAGATAAAACTTCAAAAACCTTGAGGGATCAGATACACTCATAATGTTACATTTCTTTGAAGTATTTTTTCCCTTTGTATTTCGACCACACTTCAAAGTTTTCCTACTTGCATACAAATCAAATGAGACATCTGATGCTAAAAGCAGCAGACACTAAAAGTGTTTCACACTTTCCCAACCTCTGGGGGTGGTGGGGCAAGACTCAGTCTGATAGAAAGGAAGGTATATATTAACCATATATATATGGTAAATATAAAGAAAGGCATATATTAACCACAGGTTGATTTTCACTACAGCAGCTGGCCAAGGAGGAGTTCCTCATGCACCAGAGGTCAAACAGAGCCAGGGCACACTCCAGTCCCCACCTGTGGCTGAAGATCCTGGCCCCAAAGAACAGCACAGCTTTAACCTGCAGGATGCAAACTGGCTTGCTGCCATCCAGTGGGAATTTGTGATTGACAGAAGTGCCCAGTGCATGAAGGCAACAGGAGGTAGGAGGATGTTCCAGGGACAAAACCAAGGTACACCAGCACTGGCAAGAAAAAAAAGTGGTTTGATTGGGGTGAGCTGATCATCTGCAATGGTTTTCTTGAGAGGCAAAGGGCAAAACTCAACCTGACTTCCAAACACTGCAAAAGAGGCCAGGGAAAGGGATGGGAGGTACCAGGTTTTGTACTTCAATCAAAGACATTTTTGGAACCATTGAAATGGAAGGATGATCCTAGAACTGTCCTCCATGCTAAAAGAACTCACAGAAAACAACCAGAAGAATGCAAACCCCACCCCACATAACAGAAGTAAACAAATTGTTGCATTTTCTCATGAACCAGCAGCTTCCTCAGCAGCCACGCAAACACCTGGGGCCAAATCCTTTGTGTATTCATGGAGACACTGCAATTCCTAACTTTAGCCAGGGAGTAAAGTTAGGAAGGGACATGTTTCCTGCAAATGCCTCAAGGATCATTAATGCATTCAGACCTCTCCTGGTATTTTACTGAAATATCAGTTCCTGCTCCTCCGCTTGACTCACAGGCAAAATCTGCCATTTTAAGGAGATAATCTTAAGCAGCTTTCTGAGAAATGTCAAGAATACTAAATTGCCATTTCTGTGCTCTGGTTTGGGGTGGGTTTTGTTTTCCTCTCCCCTAATAGTCTCTTTAAATTGTCTTTAAAAAGAAAATGGAGCGTTGCCCAAGATGTAGTAGTGTGATGTGCTGTATTTTACAGATTGCAAGATCTTAATCAACACTGTCAGCTAATTAAAAACCTCCCAAAAAGCAGAGGTTTAATTTTCTGTCGCATTATTGTGTCTAAAAAAATCAAGACTTAGGAAAATAACATGAACAAGACAATTATTTCCACAGCACCCTGATTTTCTAAAGTCTCAGTATCAATGAAACAAGAGCTGATGTCTCCTGGTACTGTGGGCCAAGGTAGGAAACTCTGATCTTAGGTGGGGTCACCAATTTGGAACCTGTACACAGCAGAGTGCCAATAATATGCTGTAAAACAGCCATTGTTTTCCTAATTCTAGCTGCCAAACTCCAGAGAGCTGAAGACAGACATGAAGGTGAAGTAAACTGGGCATTAAATCAAAAGGAGCAGCTTAGCTAAACCAGTCCCCCTGAAGGGCTTAGGTTGGAAGTTGCTCACCTGAGCTGGGGCTCCTCTCACCCTGGCCTTTATGGCTGTTTTAAGGGGTGAACCTACCCAGGTACAGCCCACGTTCAACTTAGTGCAAAATTCTCACCAGTGGAACTTCTCATTCGTGGGAACTTTGCACCAGTGAGGGAAAAAGGCAGCAGTCCACGAGGCAACAGCACCCAGGAATGAGAATCACAGCTCCACACTGCTGCTAAAGCCAAGCTCAGTGCAAGGGAATATTCACCTTGTGCCTGAGCAATTTTTATCTCATAAACAATCAACACTTTACCCTTCTGCAGATTTCAAAACACTGATTTCAAATCCTTCACAACTGGCCATGGTATGGTGGTGAGGAGAATCAATTTATTTCTCACTGACAACTAGAACTTTACAGTGCTCTTGTGAAGTCAGAAAATACCAAGCAACACCAGAAAAAGAGAAACACACCCAGCATGCCTGTCAGAACACACAGGGCACCACAAGGACGTCTGTGGTAGCTCTGCATCAGCAGCTGCTCCTTGGAAGCTCCCTGTCCAAGAGCTGTGACCCAGCCTGGTGCTCCTTTGCTTGCAAGATCTGACAAGATCCCAAGGCTCCGGTGTGGCTGTGGGCCAGCAAACCTGGTGCTCCAAGGAGCCACAACATGCAAATGTCTGCTGAGGGGGACATGACCACACACATTCCCTCTCCTGCTGCAGCACCAGCAGGGCTCCCAGCTCCTCCTGGAGAGCACAGGAGATAAGGCAGCAGCACCCCAGTGCTTGGGTATATTCATTCACTATGGGCTGTCACAACAGCCAGGGAATTACACACAGCACACACCCTCCCCAACACAGCTCAGAGCTGGCTCCGTGCTCTGTGGCAGCACAGATTAACTGATGCTGACAGCTGATCAGATAGGGGAGGCATTAGAGGAGACAGACACAGCCCATTACTACTGTTTGTTGTGTAGCTGCACGCTTTCTGCTGTCACACCTGACTGCACCCACAGTTTCTCCTGATGCAGCAATGTTGCTGGGCTTCCCTTTCCCACCCTCCCAACAGGCAGCTATTGCAGCTGCTCAAAGCTGTGCTGCCCCTACCTTCAGTGAAAAGGGGATTATCACTGGCTGACAACTCCCTGCTGAACAGGAAAACAACCTGAATATCCCAGCCAGGCACCAGGCATCTGATCCAGGTGAGCGCTTGCAGGAAGCATCCACAGCACACAACAGCACATTCCTGCTGGACTGTGCACATCACTCCTGATTCCCTGCCCAGAGCTGCAGCACAGCTGGCTGAGACCCTGTGAATGGCAGCACAGCTGCAAAGAAGGTCCCTAAGGGAAATGATGAGATCGGCTACAGAGGAGTGGGAAAATGCAAACGTAGCTACTGCAGATACTCACAGGATGCAAAGGTGTCAAATTTACACATGACACACCCCCTTGAGAACAAAAACATGAGAAGGTTTCATACAGATCTCATAGCAACCTTCCAGCATCTGAAGGGAGCCCACAAGGAAGCTGGAGAGGGAGTCTTCAATAGGAACTGGAGTGACAGGACAGGGGAATGGCTTCAACTGCCAGAGAGCAGGGTTAGGTTGGGCATGAGGAAGGAATTGTTCCCTGGGAGGGTGGGCAGCCCTGGCACAGGGTGCCCAGAGAGGCTGTGGCTGCCCCTGGATCCCTGGCAGTGCCCAAGGCCAGGCTGGATGGGGCTCTGAGCACCTGGGGCAGTGGGAGGTGTCCCTGCCCATGGCAGGAGTTTAGAAGGAAATGATCTTTGAGGTCCTTTCTAACCCAAACCATTCTATGATTCTATAAATTCCATCAGTGCCCAAATCTGCAAGGGAAGCAATACACACCAGCACATTGCTGCACTGCCAAGGACTGGGTGGGAAAGGGCCAGGGCCAGGGCCAGGGCAAGGGCCGGGGCCAGGGCCAGGGCAGAACCCTGGAAATCCCTGCTGAGGTCTCGGAGCAATAAGTAACCAAATCCACAAAGAGGCTCCTGCAAGCACTTGCAAGCTGCCAATTTGCTCTGTTGCCAGACTATTCTGGGGCTGAAGCACTGACAGTCAACAAAGCTCCTCCTCAGCCAGGGATGTGGCATTGCCACCTATCAGATTTTCATCTCCTGTTGGGAGCTGGGAGCAGCCACCAGTTTTGGTATTCCCAGCAGTGCTGCAGCACCTGATGGGATGCACCAGTCTATTTTCTGTCCCCACAGGGACAGACAGCTGTTCACTGCCCAGATGGCAGGACCAGGATGGCTGTTTTACCCCTGCCATCCCCCAGTGTCCCCCAGGCACAGTGACACCCAGGGCACATCCAGCCCTCGGCGTGCAGCCAAGCAGGCAAGGCAGCCAAAACAGCCCTGGCACTGAGCCCTGGGAGTGCAGCCAGGAATGGCTGCCAGTCCTGCAGCAGAGTTGAACTTTCCAAATATTTTGAACAGCTCCTTATCAGCAAAGCAGCTTTGCACCAGCTCAGCATTTCACTGTGTTTATAATCTGGTCCCCTTAAATTGGATTGACAGCTGAGCAGAAGAACAGCACGAAACAGTGACAGCCTCTCTGTGGGCACAGGAGCTTTGCAGGCAGACCCACCCAGCCTGAGATCAGCAACTTGCACAGGCCCAAATCTGATATCAAGCATGTTTCTAATGCCACAGGAGTCAATGCTACTGAGAACATGCTTACCACTGGCTGCCTGTTTGACCAAGTGACCAAAACAGGAGCTCAAAATACAGATCCTGGCAGCTTTGTGCAACCTGTGGGTGCTATCAGTAATAAATAGCAGCCCTCTCCTCACCTGGACTGACTTCAGACCATCTGCTGCCAGATATGGGCTCTGCCACAAACACAGCACGAGCACATCTCCACACAAACACCCTGATCATTGTGGCCACAGTCTGCCTTCCTTCTCCACTTAGAGGCACCACCAGAGCACAGCTCTGGGTGTGTGAGTGTGAGTGTGAGTGTGAGTGTTTGGGACCAAGGGAAACACTGAAGTTACAAAACTCACATCAGGTCTGCACCAAGACGTCCACTTCCAGTATGGATTTTGCTCCACATCACTCTGTTCAGTGTGGCACCACCATCACACAGAAATGTTAACTTCTTCACCAAGATGTTTCAAGGCAAAATCCACCTGGGGTGACACAGAGCCACTGTTACTGCATACAGAACACAGACCAGGAATCCCTCAGTGAATCAGGGCACACAGGTGCTGCTCTGAGGGAGCTCACAGGCAGTGTCTGGGAAAGGGAATGAGTCAGGGAGAGCCTGCACCGAACCAGGTTCACCCACCTGCCCAGCACACACAGCACCTGAGCTAAAAGTGAACAGCCTGTGCCCCTCATGGTGAGGAGAAAGCAAACACTGGCCACTGAGCCATCCCCCTGTGGGGACAGCCTGCAGCATCACCATCCTCAGTGCACCAGGGACTGACTCCAGCCACTGGTGCTTCTATGGCCATTGGCTTCACTGTTGTTACTTAAGAACAGCTGCTAAGGGCATGAGAAAAAGCACCCACTCAGGTGCAGGACTGTTGGCTTGGACAACATTACAGATCTGGGATGATTCCCACCTGCCACAGCAAGGAAGATTCCACTCCCAAATTCTCATCTTGCCCTGGCCAGTGCTGCTCACTGCAGCTCTCAGAGGAACAACTTCATCTCCCTCAAACAAGGTGTTGGAGGCATAAGCCTAAATCCCTACTGCTTAATGCACCTCCAGCTGCTGGGCACTGACCCATCAGGGTGAGGAAAGAGGGGTTTTTCCCAATTACCCCCTGTTCTACACCTCAGAACAGGTGTGCCAGAGGAGGATCAGCCCTTTGGGACATGGCAGCTGTGGTGCCATGCAAGGAAACAGATGGAATTCTCTGGCCTTACCATTGCACTGAACACGAGATGATTCAACTGAATTTGCTTTTCCCTCATGAGGTAAGGCTATTTCCTACTTTCTTCCAGTAACTCAGATTTGTCCATGTCCTATTTTTGGTTTCTAAATTAAGAATATTGCTCATTACCAGATTATATGGCATTTATTCTGAGGAGCAAGAGATACTGATGCAGCTAAAAATTCAGTATAAACACCCTGTGGATGTAAGCCATGACATTTATATACCAGATTAATAAGTACTAAGAGGAATTTCTGATGTAGGGCACATGACCCTCCCCTCATTTCAAAGGTAATTATTTTAATACCACGATTTCAAAGTGTGATGTGTCCTTGCAAACACTGGCAGGCAGACAGCTTTATCCAAAAAGCTTCCAAATCTTGCAAGGATAATTTCAGGTGCACCTCTGGCTTTGAGATGAGAGAACACCTGGAGCCAGTGTGTGGGCACACAGCAGAGCAGCAGGCTGAGACAAACAGCAATTTAATGCAGAGTGGGTCTGAGCCTCTCTGGGAAAGAGGGGAAGGACTGGACACAGCTCCTGCCCCAGCCCCATCCAGCTCTGCTCCCATCACTGCCAGGTTTCTGGAGGCTCTCCCTGCTCACAGTGGCCCTTGCCTTTCACACCTCATCACCTACCCCCAGGTATTTTCCAGATACTTCAGCCTGGAAGCCACTTCCTTGCTCATTTCAGAGGGCCAGCTCCCAGCTGGAATCCCCCCAGAGAGCACAGCCAGGCTCCCTGGTTATCATCTGTCAGACTTGGGCTGCACCACCCCAGCCTTCCAAACATGGCAGAACTGGGAGCTCACCAATTTGCTGTGAGGAGAGCTGAAAAGATGACAGCTGGTTTTGCACTGAAGACCTCAGTGCCTTCTGACAGTGGTTTGATGCCCCTGGGAAAAAACCCTCCCTGAGCAATCACCTTCCAGCCCAGGGATGCCCCAGTTGGTCCCTTCCTCTCAGTTTCAAACATCTGAGGAACACCCAGAGATCTTAAAGGATCTCAACAAAATTCCTTAGGTATCAGCACAATCCAAGCAATTCACTCTGGACTCGTTCTTGGAGGTGCTCACCACTTTTGGATGCAATACCTCAAAAAAATTACAGAACAGAAAATTGAAACAAACACAACAGAACAGCCCAGGATGCACATGCAGTTCCCCACATGCTGAGCTGCTGACATTTCCCCTAAGCAGCTGAAATCAAAACCCAGTGAGAGAAGCTGTCAGATGACAAAGGAGAAACACCAAGACCCCACCACAAGCACTCACACTCTGCAAGCAAGGCATGAAAGCCTTCAGCAGCTGCTCTGCACTCACTGTTGCAAAGTCCCAACTCAGCCCTGAGGGCTCCCCAAGCCCAGCGAGGGAAAAACATCCAGATTCATGAAAAGCCACATTCAGATCCTTAAAAAGTCAGCAGACAAGTAATCAGCAATCTGGGTGTCATGAGGAACAGAGGATGAGACAGAGCCCTGGCAGCATGGGGTGGTTCAGGACAGCTCTGCCCAACACCAGCAAGGGGCATGCACAAATGAGGTACCAGCTATATGAGCAAGTCAAAGAAAAATGAAAATAAAAATACTGGCTGTGATACCTTGGTGCTGCTGTCCATTGCTGAAGGTCTCATCTAAGGCATCAGGATATCTGCCCCACCCATCAGAAACAGAAAACTAAATATAATCTTGGAGCTAAATCTTGAGCCCCTAAAAAAGGCTCTGCAAAGGTTTGCATCCCCAAAAGGAGCACATGGCTGGAGACAGCTGCTTTCTCACTGCCTTCACCAGCAGGGCATGCCCAGAATAAAGCTGTGTTAGGCCATGCAAGGCTTTTGGCCTGAAAGTTTCTCAAACAAGACATCTGAAGCCAGTCAGAAAGTGGCCAGGGAACCTCTGAGAGTCTGCAGAGAAGCAGCCACGAGATTTTCCTAAGGAAGAGGAAGGAATTCCTCATGTGATTTCCATGCTCCTCTGCACCTAGAAGATCATCTGTTCTCTCCAAGAGGACTAAACTGTCCTAACACTGCCCAGTGCTCTGAAGCAGCTTTGTAAAAAGCCAGAATTCCTGAAAAAGAGAAGTTTTAACTAACTTTGAACAAGCAGGCAAAATTGTAACCACGACTCCCTCTGTAACAGAGTGCCCAATTCCACAGCTCACTGCCTGCAGCATTCACCTTTCCTGTATGATTCAACACATCTGGGGCTCTTGTCAGTTCATTAAGCAGCTGTAAATCAAGGCCTGTAGCCTAGTGCATTTGTATGAAATTATTTCTGCAAATGACATCATTCCAGACACCACTCTGAGCCAACAACTTCCACTACAGTCCATGGGAGGGAAAAAAAATACCTTAGCATGGCATGTGGTGGGTGAGACAAGGAAGATCAGCTTCTATGTATTGACACAGTTCCCATTTTGAGACAGCTCACTTTTCCCATCTTGATCTCAGATGGAAAACAAGATGGGGAAAAAACATTCCCACATAATACAGAAAAGGTCTCCCCTGCCTCTGTTTTGAGAGGAAAGAGGAGGGAGGGAGCAGAGATCCCCCAGACAGCAGGGAGTGATACCCCACAAACCAAACCCCATTAATGTGCTGCTTCACCTGTAAAAAACTTCAGACAGCTCCTCACACACCTCCAACAACACACTGAGAAGGGACAAATACATCAGTAAGTGAGAAAGCTTATTTAGGGGAAAAAGAAAAAAAAACACTCTGAAAAACCACCAGCAAACACATTTAAATAAGGAGTTAAGAAGGTTAGGAAAGATCATTGCATTTCCCTTTGGGTCAGCCTGAATCAAACTTTCTTTTGCTCTAGTACAAGTCAGGAGGGTGGGAACTCAAACTGACCTTGTTTTTCTTTCCATGGCCTAAGCTCACTTGACTTCTTATTCACTTTGCCCATCTGTAGAATGGGAGAACTGAGGAGAAGCTAGTACACAATGTTATAGAAATTATTCAATCCATAGCCACAGAGCTCTTTGAAGATGCAAAGTGCCAAGCATTATTACTAGATGAAGAAATGATACATTTTCTCCCCCAAGCTATATAGAAGAAGAAAAAAGCCATGCAAACAGCCTACTGTATTCCTAATGAGATGCAATACTCAAAAAGTGGGACATCTTAAAAGAGATTGGACAATCTTTTTCCAGCTCACAAAGATTATTCCCAATACATAAACCTCAGAGGATTATAAATGCAAGCAAAGAAACTTAGCTTTTGAAAAGATTTCTGCAGCCAAAATAAGCTTGCCTAAATAAACAAGGGAAAATGTACATTTTCAGTCTTAAAGAGAGCAAAAAGAGTTTTCCAAAGAATAATGGAAGAACTGAAATCAGGTTTGCAAGCTTTGTGAGGGATGAATTTATGTTTTTTGAATATAAAGCCATTTCCAGGACTGGGAAAGTCAATAAAAGAAGAAGAACCGGATGGGAGGGAGGCAGGAAAAGGCCGAGTGCAGCAGAGGGGTCACAAGCTGGATAAGCAGGGCAGGCTGCTCCCTGTTTACAGACAAACACATCCCCCCTCTCTGCAGAGATCTGTGTGTGTTACACAGCCACCATCAGCACTGGGGGAGCAGAACTTGCAGGTACAGTGAGGTTACCCAAACCATAGCACATAAAAAGCACAGTGACATGCTGCTTTTCTGCAAGCAGCACTGTTTCCTCTCAGAAGAAGGGGAGGAAAGAGACACCAGAAAAATCCCCAGCCAGCCTGCCTGGGGTGCCCCAAGCACAGGCAGTGCTGCCCCTCCCATAAACAGGCAGAGCAGCCACAGGCTCTGGGGAAATGTTTGAAATTATTCCTATTTTGAGCACAATTGAGTTTAGCACAACTATTAAAAGCCCAAGAAAAGCTGTGTGTGGGCTGGGCCCTGCAGGACAAGTCATCAAGTGCCAATAAACAGAATACACAGAAACAGCCTTGTGCTCTTTCCCTCCTGGATTCAACGTGACATTGAGGGAGCAAAACCCAACAAATTCTGATTTTTGCCTTTTGCACATGGGCACTGTGAGAGGGTGGACTGGACACTATTTCAGTGCTGCATGTGATGCTGTGTCTCATCTTTAGACACACAGACTTAACTCTGAGCTGGTGGAGGAGGGTGAGGACACACCTGCAAACCTGCAGGTTTTGCCAGGGAAGAGCAGGAGCTGCAGGGAGCACCACTGACTCTGGCCACATGGACTTAGCCAGGTTTCTGTGTCTCCACAGCACCACACTGGAGCTGCTGTCTCTGCTAAGGCTGATTTTAAAAGCCTTATTTAGCTTTTCTGGATTCTGTATACATGTGGCCTCACTGTGGGGCAAGGCTGAGCTGGCAGCAGTGTGTTTAACACGGAGCTGGGCAGGGAGGGAACAACCAGGTGGAAATCCATGCTTTTATGGATGAACAGAGGGCAGAGGCACTGAAACTCCACCCTGAACACGTTGGTGTGCTCTGTGTGGTGAGACTGGAGGTCAGACAGCTGCACTGAACTTGTGGTAACCCAACAAGGAAGCCCATGTTCCTCCCCCTCTGGGAGAAGCTGCCCCAAACACAGTCCCCAGCCCTGCCAGTGCTGAGTCAGGCACGGGAATTTCCTGCCTTCTCCTTATTTATCTGTTTATTGGGGAAAGCAAGCAGCAGCTGGAGAAATCAGGCTTTTCAGATTGCTGAGGGCAACAGGTCTGACTCCTCCAAATGCCAGAGACCTGCCAGGACTGGGGCCACAGGAATGGAGAGGGGGGGACTGAGCACCTGCTGCTGCAGCCTGGGATGGACAGGGACACACACAGGTGACTGTGCCAGGGAGCAGCAGCACAGGTGACAGGAAAACCAGGCAGATTTATGGCCCAGGCCTTCTGTTGCTCCTGGGGAAGGGGAAGCAGCACAGCAAAGGCAGGACACTCCCATGGTGATGCCAAGAGCAGATTGAAAGTCTCCAAACACACATCCAGCAGAAGGTGGCTGCCAGCCAGAATCAGGCTTTTAACCACGTTGTTACAGCCACGATGGACACAAATCCAGCTGCAGTGCAATCCCACCAAGCCTGATAAGCAGTGATAAAACTGAATGGGAGGCTATAGGTGACAAGCACTGCCAGAGCCAGCAGACCTCTGAATACAAATCCAGGCAATAAAAGCTTTTGGCAGTGGAGTTTAGGGCTTCTGACAAACAAGGAGCAACACTCACTTCTTTCCAGGCCTGGTGCAAGCCCTTGGGCAGCTGTGAGTCCCAGAGAGAGCTCATGCACAGGGGTTTAGGGTGGGAAGGGTTGGAGAGCCACGAAGAAGCACTCCAAGGGCTGTGGAGAGGGTAAGGGAGTCAAATAAGGGAAATGGTATTTCAGATGAGACAGCAGCCCTCACATCCTGTGGGCCTGGGAGCCCAGCTGTGAGTTATGGGATGTGCACGGACCAAGTGCAGGCTCAGCCATCTGACCCAGCTCTCCAGCTGGAATTTAGGATGCTAAATCACACCATAATATCCAAAACAAAGCAGATGAGGGATAACCATTCCCAAAACAAGACTGCCAGCTCTGACATGCACCAGGTACTTGGATCAGATCAGTCTAGACTGAATGCAAAATGCTGTTCCTTGAAGCCAACAGAACTGGGCCATTTCCAAAGCATCTCACAACACATATTCTGTTCTGCTGAATGCACTTTCTTATAAACTTGCCCCAGTAATCTGAAAGCTCTTGGCAGTCTCTCTGCACATTGCCATGGACCTGCTGAGTCACATTAACTGCACATGCCCAGCTGCATCACAGCATGTCCAGGGGGATCTTGTGCTGGAGCTGAACCCTCCCAACTGAGGTGCACCAAACTGGGGTATATCCAAATATACTACATCACTCTGCCACAGACCACATGTTAACCCTAAATCCACTGTCATCAAAGTGTGGAAACACAATTTCCACATCTCCCTGACTCTGAACAACAGCTCAGACTGCGTTAAGTGAGCACCACCATTTAAAAGATACAAAATCAAGGGATATCTGTAGGAGCAGACTGAGGTTCTTCTACAACTCTTACTGGAAGTCACATACTGCATCATTTTAATGACATTTGAAATGAAAGCCCAAAGGAGCTGTTGTGTAAGATATCAAAAAGCAAAAAACCAGCAGATAGTAGATAATAGACATCAGAAATGCAGTGGGTTTAGATTACTCACCCACAGGAGCAGACTTAGTGTTGACCTCCACTGTCACTCTTGAGCAAGAACCACTGATCCATATGAACTTCCAGCACTGAGAAAAAGAGAAACAGAGATTTTGATTAATCACTCAAAGTCTGAGATGACTTAACAGTGATATCTTGTAAAAGTTTATTATCAAGTGATACAGGATACAGGAAGCACAGTGGATGATGTATAAAACAGCATTTAAAAAAAGCTAATACCAGGAGATTAAAGGATGACAACTGATGTACAAAAAGGAAATGAGCTTGTTAATTCCAAATAATTCCCAGCAACACTATTTCTTAGTATCTCTACATCACACAGCTGGCCTGTGCCTGCCCCTGATGTTGCCAGCTGATCACACACACACACACAGCACAGAGCAGAGGTGAATAATGCCTGGCAAGGCTTCCTTCTCACTGCTGCAACCTAAACAAACCCCAAAAAAGCACCCAGTGCTGCTGAACATCTGAAAATCAGGATGTGAAGTAAAGCCAGTAGAAGTCAGAGCAGCCCACAGCACTGAACCAACCCCACAGCTCACTCCCAACAGCTATTTCTGAGTCTCTTCACTACGGCTATTTTGGTGAATCAAAGATGTTCTCTGTTACTGTGGTTTGACAGGAAGGTTTAGTCTTGGATACTCCCATCTACAGACTGTGGACAAAAGAGGAGCTGTTTGGTATGGGAAGTTGGACAAAACTGTTCCAGGAGAAGGTTCTGGGTAGGCTTTGAATTTGAAACGTAAAAGGGAAGTTTTATTCCCCGAACTTCAGGCTAATAACTAAAAACTTCTTAAGAATAAGTGACTCAAATACAAGTGTTCAGTGAAATAGGGTTGGTAGAAGGATGGAAACAACCAGGAACACCCCGGGGTCCCCCCACCTGGGACACTTCACTGCCACACTGAGACACTGCTCTCCAAACAAAAATCATGCCAAGAGCAAGAGCAGGAGTTTCAGACGAGCAAGTAACATGATCAGAAAGCAAAGAATCAGCTCAAAAATGTAACAATAAAGGCACACCGACTAACTAGTTGTTGACTTGTAGCAACAAATTGCAAATATCCAGAGGCTGTAAACTGGAAGAGAGAGAATTCAGCCCTTGTATTACTGGGAGGGAAAAAAACCCCAAACTTTTTCAGGGCTATACACTAAAAAGTTATAATAGATGATCTCAAGGCACACAAATGATTGTGTGCTCAATAATTCCCAAAACACTTTTTTAGAGCAGATTGAACAAAACCCACCAGAGGAAAAAAAAATGACCCAGAACTGAGCAGGACACAGCAGCCTGTGCAAGCAGATTCCATCACAGGACTGGGGCTCCAGGCTGCTGCAACAGAATAATTATGTACTGAGCCCTGTGCAACACAGGGAAAAAACATCTGCCAGATGGAAAAAGACACAAAATATGGTAGGCGGGGAAAAAAAAATATTTGAGGTTTCTATAAAGGGCAGTGCAGAATGCCATGTACAAAACTGCAAAGCCAAGGAAAAGAACTTGGTTAACGGCGTTATTTTAAGCCTGCCTAAAGGAATATGAAGGGCTGAAATGGAAAACCTATAATTAGATGGAGCTTCTCCCCTTTATTACAAGTGTCTGAGTGGAGCTGAAGCTCACAGATGGACAGGACCTTTGGGATTGCTGCTGCCCAGGCTGCCAGGACAGGCAGGCAGCAGCTGGGCAGGGGGAAGGAGCCCTGTGGGATTCTGCTGCTGCCCCTCTGCTGTGTGGGATCAGCCACCACCGCCTGTCCCAGCTGGCCTGGCCCTCCTGCTGCAGCCACCAGCCCTGCCCCAACTCCCTCAGCATCCTCTGCAGCGCAGGGAAGCCCCAGCAGATGTTCAGGACCAAGCTCCCTGCCGGGTCTGTCTCCCTCCATCACCGCAGGAGAATCCCACTCCCCACGAGAGCCGTGCTCCTCACTGAGCTCCTATTCCCAGCACCACAGCTACTCCCAAGCCTCGGCACCACCACAGTTTTGGTAAATCAAAGATGTTCTTTGTTCCTGTGGTTTGACAGGGAGTTTAGTCATTTCCTCCTCGACAGAGTCAGAGTTACACACACACACAGCCACACCTCGGGCAATGTGTGGCCACTGGCAGTGATGGGGAAGGGAATGTGTCCCTGCATTGCCCCAAAGGGAACTGACTGCCTCACACCCTGGCAACACAAGGATTCCGTTTGTCCCCAGGGCTGCTAGGGAAGTGGGCTTCATTTCCCATTCCCACGCTTCCTTCCTTCCTCAGACTCAGTTTAATTTTGACTAATGAACTTCCTGTGCTGGTTATGGCTGGGATAGAGTTAATTTTCTTCACAGCAGCTAAATTCTGGATTTGTGCTGGAAACAGTGGGGATAACACAGGGATGGTTTAGTTCTTGCTGAGCAGGGCTTGCACAGAGCCAAGGCCTTTCCTGCCTCTCACCCTGCCCCAGTGAGGGGCTGGGGGTGCACAGGGGGTTGGGAGGGGACACAGCTGGGACTGCTGACCCCAAGTGACCAAAGGGACATTCCAGACCCTATGTGGCATCATGCTCAGTACATAAAGCTCAGGGAGGATGTTCAGAGTGCTGGTGTTGGTCTTTTCAAGCAAACATTACCTGTGATGGGGCCCTGCTCTCCTGGGGATGGCTGAGCCCCTGCCTGCCCATGGGAAGTGGGGAATGAATTCCTGGATTTGCTTTGCTTATGTGCACAGCTTTTGCCCTCCCTATTACATCATCTTTATCCTGACACACGAGCTTTGTCACTTTTACCCTTCCAATTCTCTCCCCAGTCCCATCAGGAAAGGAGTGAACAAGTGACTTTTTGGGGTTTAGCTGCTGGCTGGGGTTAAACCCCAACACTCCCCCCAGCAGACACCCTCTAACCCTAAGCTAAAGGAACCTCTCCTGCACCCCCTCACCTCTGAAGGCTGTTTACAGAGGTAATTCCTACAGGACTGGCTGTGATGTCCATCCCAGCATTTCTCCAGCCTGGACAGGGCACAGGACACAGAGATCCAGGGGCTTCACCCCGTGCTCTTCTTTAGGGTGCCAGGAAGGCTGACAGCCCCAGGGAAAGTCTGGAGTTCAGGACCATGGGTGAAAACTGGGACTTGTCGGGATTTCTGGGAAAGGGTGGGGCTTTTCTGGTTTAACTGGAAGGGTAAATGATCACCCAAGAGCAGCAGCTGAGGGAAGAGCTGCTCCGTGTCACACACAGGCAGCCAGGGGCTCTCCAAGAGCAAAGCTCTCCACCGAGTTCAATCCGAGTTCACTTTCAGTACCAAGAAAAGAACCCTCAGAAAACCACACTCATAACCAAGAGCCAGTTGTAGGGATGATCATTCAAGAAGAGTGGGATTAGGCAAACCAGGGGAGAGTTAATTGTGTTTTTGCTTTTATAAAGAGAACATCTCAATCTATAAACGCCCTGGGGGAACCTCTCCAGTATCCCCAGGAAAGATATGATTTTCTTTTTCATTTCCAGTCTCTAATTTCTTAACCAGGAAGAAAATGCAAATCCTAATCCCACAATCTTGCATGTTCAGCAGCAATATTTTACCTTGCCAATCAAATGTTTTCTACAATAGCCACCAATTTTTCAATTCAAGAAGCACAACTCCATGCAATTAATTACACGCTGTGTAAATTTAAACAGGACACAGCCCTGTGCTCAAAGACCTAAAAAATTCACATGTTGCACTGTGTTTAGGGGCACAGCTTAAGAAGAAAAGTGCAGCACTATTTCTTTACTTTGTCACTCCTAGGAGCTTTGTTTCAGGAACATTTGGAGAAGAGTACAAGAGCACTGCAAGCAAATAGTCTGATTCATGTCTGTTCTTTACTAGATAAAAATAAAGATCTGCTTTGCCTAATCGTTTCTGATCAAGAAAAGCAGGGCTTTGAGATACAAGATCTGAAAGAGCCCCTCCTCTCTACTAAAAGCTAAAAAATGACTGTAACACAGGACCCAGATAGTCACAGCACAATTCAAATTACTGCTCCTTCCCACACACTTGCCTCATGTCTGCCTGCTTGTGTTTCAATTGAAAAGCTACTATGACATTCTTCCTACGTTTTTAAAGAGATTTCCACAGGCAACAGGATTCAAAATTACTAAGGAAAAATTATGAACAAACACAGTTCCAAGGAAGTCACTGCTGCAAGCTGATTGTGTCCAGCGACCCTGCCTTGGAAAGGTGGGAGGAGGATTTAAAGAAGCAACACTAACAGTTTGAATGATCTGGAGGGCTAATGGTTTTCCATGGAAAAAGCCATTGATGCATGTCTTATTTTGGAACACTAATGGCACAATTTTTTTGTACAAGGCCTTTAGGCAAAGGCTGGTTTGAAACTGAATGGAAGCAATCAGGACTGCAGCTTGAATGATTTCCTCACATCTGTTACACCATCCATCCATCCAGCCAAGTATCACCCACCTTTATTATATCTCCTTCACCTTTACATCAGCCTGGCCCAGGATGCATTTTTCAGCTGCTGCAGACCGTGTAGCAGATCTCTTATTTATGCTGGGACAGGCTAGCTGCACTCAGACAAATTAGACAAGAACAGAAAATACAGATGCCTCAGCCCTTATCTTTATTTTTGGTTCCTAGAAGGCCGCAGACGTTTTGACACAGACAAAAATCCCACAGCATCCATGGCAACAAGCCAGGCTGGTTTGGGGTCTTACTGCACCCACAGCTGAAACCCAAAACTTGTGCATTTGCAAGTGCCAGCCTTGAGCTTAAAAAACAAGTTTTGAACCAAACCCAGGGGGTCTGGCACTACTAAAGGGGCCTGAACAAAACTGACCACATCATTAACTCCAGAGACCAAACCAGCTGATAGCTCACACAACATTTCCTACCACAAAACAGCACATTTGGACAATGTACATGCACAGAAGTCACTGAATAACACAGCAGCACTGGAGGATACAGACAACACAGCCAATCACCACAGCAAAGAAACTTTCTGCAAGCACAATAAAATATTCTGAATAATCTCATGAGTCAGAGATGAACAGCATGGGATAGACC
Organism: Drymodes brunneopygia; assembly: GCA_013400955.1. Taxonomy (NCBI): domain Eukaryota; kingdom Metazoa; phylum Chordata; class Aves; order Passeriformes; family Petroicidae; genus Drymodes; species Drymodes brunneopygia. Next base: position 35,659 of record VZTZ01018110.1, read on the forward strand.
ATTCAATGAAGTACTTGTAAGACCAGCAGCAGGAACAAACTGCAAAAGGTCTAAATAAAAGCTTTCAAATCACTAACTTATCAGATATTAAGTGAAACTAGACATGATTTCCACAAAGAAAAAATTTGACTAGTCCATGACTAATTTTTTATTAATCACCGTATCCATCTCTGAATTGGAGTGCCACTGCATGCAGTGTCTGTCAGTCAGTGCTTTGCTTTAATTCTACAGGCAAAGCCAAAGCAACAGATGATGCAGTTCACCAGCTGTGAAAATGCAGATGTCAGTTGATGGAAGATGCAGAAGTGTCTGAAAGACATGGACAATGAACTGAAGATCTCCTGCCCCAAAGCCCATGTTATTGCAGCAGGGTGATGAGGAGCCTGTGGAATCAGGTGTGAGAGAATGACAGATGTGAGAGCACCAAGTGTTGGTGCTGTCAGTGTTCTCCCCTCACTGCTGTGTCACGTTTGCTGACACTGAGGTGACAAAAGCCATGGGTTCTGTTAATCAGACAGCAACCCAAAGCATGCAGAGCTGCAGGAGTTCTGTCATAGGAGACTGCTTTTTCCTAAGGACAAGGTATCACAGTGAAGCACTGCTATCACTAAATTAACACCAAAAGATTATCAAAGTGCTTTCTCTCACAAGCACCAGTTTGGTTTTATTCTACTACATATGCAAAAGAGCCAGGAACAGCCTCCCTGTCCCTCACCCCTTCAAGCCTGGCACACTCCATCAAATGCAGAAGGCACTGCTCTGTCAGTGGTGCTCATCTCCCAAACCTCACTGCTGCTACCACACGCTGTTTTCTGTCCTCCTTCCCAACTCTGCCCAAAATAAGCCCAAGATATCCCTTGACAAAAAGGCATCAGGCTCTCACATGGGGTTCCCCATAACTCTTTCCAGGAACATGCCTGCCCTTCAATTACCCTTAATTGTCCTGGGCATCCTTCACATGGAACTTCATTCGCAGCAATACTCTGACATTGCTCAAAGGACCTTCAATAGCTCCATCACCACAAACTTACAGAATCCTATTATTGAAGCACACACAGCCCAAATCTGTGTTTCCAGAGCTGGGAAGTGAGGAGGAAGCTTTGCAAGAAATAAAACCCAAATGCACTTACCAGGAAAAGGAACAAAATAACATCCTTTTGCTGCTGTCAAGAAGAGGCAGCCAGAGGATTAGAGCTGAAAACCCTGAAGTTAGGATCAACACAACCAGATGTTCTGCCAGCTTTGCAAGTAAGTTTTATGCATGTATTTTGCTTTTTCTCCATGCAGACACTTGGGTTGTTTCAGCCCTTTTAAGTTGGTTACATGCTAAAACACATGCACACAACAGGAATCAGCTGTCGTGCTTTCACATGCACTGCAAATAATCCCAAAAATACCATTTCTACTAATCACATTGTTCCACACAATTTTAAAGCACATGATTGCAGAATAAAACCCTCAGCACATATTTCTGGCCTGGATTCTTAAGGAAATTAAGCTTATGTGGTAGTGTTGTTTGTCAGTCCTCACCCTATTAAATTTTAAACTTGCTCGTCAGTTTTGACCACATTTGGCAGAAGAGATCCAAACAGGCCTCACATTCCTACAGCTCTGGGGGAAATTATCATGCAGGTAGAGAGAGGAGACACATCCAAATCAGCCTCTCCCAGGACCAGATTCTGCTGCACAACTGCACATGGAGATGCCTGCTGGCTCTCTCCTGCAGAGAGGACATTTCAAGCACAGGGTTCCCAACATGCAGCACCACATTCTTTTTTAATCCAGGATTTCCCCCTGCTCTTCACACCAGCTGGGAACCTGCAGGCTGAGAGATCACCTCCTGCAAGATGGAATTACTGAAAGAGCTTCCTGCAGGTCCTCATTAAAGCCCAGTAATCCTCACAGACTGAGCAGCAATGCAGCTGCTGATAATACATTTCCCCTTTCTGCTTGCATCACTGATTATTACTCATTAGGGCACTTATAATCTTTATATAGAGTTCTTTCATGTAGCCTAATTTGCTAAGAAGTAATCACTCTCCTCCTCCCCTGGTAATACAAAAGAGGGCTGCAAAATGATTTCATTTGCTCTTTATTCCAAGGCTCTCCTTCCCAGAAGTTTCTTTCAAATGTTTAGTCTGAAGCCAGATACATTTGATCATTAGAAAATGTCTGAGACAAGCCCTACATTTCACCCAGTTTTGTGTGGAAAAGATGAGTAATTTAGGAAGCTTTACATCTCCGAGTTTACTTCAAGTTGCTCGCCAAAAGAAATCCATGAACTTTCTTCCTAACAAAAACCAAAACACCACTGGAGCAGTGAAGAATTCAAGTCTCCGTGCAGAGCAGGGCAAAGGGAGTTCACCTGAAGCTCAGAGAGAGCTGCAGAATGAGCACAGGGCAGCAGAGCAGGACCCAGCTGCACCCCAGGCAGCAGGAGTGATGCACTGGTGTGTCTGCCCAGAGCTGAGGCTCCAGAATCCCTGCCTGGTGCTCACACCACAGCAGCCTCTGCCTTCTGGCTGCAGCTTCAGGGCTCTGCTGCCAGCCCTGAAGGGGCTCCAGAACATCTCCTCACCTCATTGTTCCAGGCTTCCCGCAGGGAAAGCAGCAAAGACAGCCCAGAGCTGTTATTCTGTGCTTAGACTCCAGTCCTGTGTGTGCAATCCAGACTCTAAAGGCCCATCTCACTAGAGCTTTTCCAACGGTTTTTGGACAATAAATATGCTGGATGCTGAAAAGGTCATTGCTGAAATAATCACTGTCTTGCACTGACTACTACTCCCTACAAGTTAGTTGAAAACAGGGAGCACAGATTTGTGTCCAGCCTTCCCTGTAATCCAAGAGTGTTCACGACAGATGATTTTGCTTCTGGGTGAGTCCAAGTCCTCACTGAGCTCTCAAAATTTCCATAAACACTCACCAAGGAAGAGAAAATGAATGACTGGATTGCAGCACCTCATGACACACAAACCTCAAAGCTTTAGCTGTTTAAAACCGCCCACACCAAGCAAAGGAACAGACTGTAGTTACAAACTCCAAACAGCAAAAATAGTACTATTTAAGACAAAAGGGAGAAAACGGTTTTTTAAGAGTAGAACAATTCAGGCAGTTGGGATTTGCAAAAATCTCCTTCTATATGCCTCTTCTGTTTCCAGTCTCTCCATACTGCAGTGAATTTTGTGTAATTACCAGTTAGGTACTGAGAAACTTAATTGCACTGTATTAACAATTGAGGTTTTGACTTCCTATCCAAGGGCTCTACTACTTTTAATTAAACTTGTACATTGTAACCTTGTTAAGCCTATGCAAATCTAACACTGTGAAGTTGCTGTAATAAATCCAGAGGTAATACTGGAGCCTCCACACAAGGATGCTGATACAGAATTTAAAATAAGCTTTGTTAGTACAATAAAACCAAACAAACACACCAGAGTGTAGGATATGCTTTGAAGGCTGAACTTTGCACAATCCATCCTCAGTGTGTTTTCAAAGGGTCAATGAGCCACTACAGATCTCCTCAACTCCTTGTTTAAGCTGAAGAACAAAGTTTTCCATGAGATTTGCAGCAGATTGAGGATTGCAGCTGATTTCCCACATGGCAGCCGTGCAAACACAGGACCCAAGGGAGGTATGACCCAACAGCACTGTGAATTCCAGGAGGGAAGAGAGCATTGAACAAGATCAGCAGGGCAGCCTGCTAACCCAGACCAACACCGACCATTCTCTCTGTCTGAGCATAAAGGAACCAGGTTTGATTCAAAGGGCATTTTTTATAAAGTTATAGCACTGACCTAATGGAGCACTGCCTAAATATCCATTTCCCCAAGCCAAGGCTGGATTAATTCCAGAAAGTCAAGTTCTGATGCTCACACTTGCATGCCATGAAAGCAGAGGGAGAAGGTGCCAGGGCAGGGCTAAACCAATGTTTAATGTTTTCCAAGTCCTTTCATGTCAGTCACAGATCCTTTACAGTCGGTGTTGTGAAGATGCAGCCGAGCCCCAAACCCTGAGGGAGAAGGATCCAGACATGCCTGTGCCCACTGACTCAGCAGCTGGAGCTCTCTGCTCCCCCAAACAGCTGCAGTTATCCCCAGGATGATGGGGAGGGGCAGGCTGGGGTGGCAAAAGGAAAGAAGGAAGGGAAGGGAAGGGAAGGGAAGGAAGGGAAGGAAGGGAAGGTGGCTGTTTGGCCACCTCAGAGCCTTCCCCGAGGATGCTGCCCCTAATCTGGGCTGCAAGGAGAGGTTCTCCCCGTGGGATGGCATCCCATGACTGCCTGGCCAGGGGCAAGAAGGGCTGTGCTGCAGGCAGGCACATCTGGCAGGCAGCTCCAGTGGGGTGAGATTGCTCTGGGACAGATGGGGCAGATTCTGGGGAACTCTGCTGCAACCCCTCACCAGCCGTCCCCTCTGCCTTTGCTCAGTCTGAGTCTGATGGAATTGATCATTTGGGTGAGTGCAGGTGTCAAAGCAAACTTAAAGCCCCACGTGGCATTGTACCTGCAATGACTAAAAACCAATTTTGGCAAAGCATGGGGCCTTCTGGAAAGCAGAGCCAGGAAAATGACAAGTAAAGGCCCATGTGACTGTTCCCACTGATCCCTCTCAGTAGCCATTTCATTACATCACTATTTTCCTAACTAATAAAGGTCAAACTCTAATTTTTGCCATTTTAGATTTATAGTTTCTCTTAAATGAAAAGTATTCTTATGCCAGGAAGAAGCAAAAAAGGAGATTTATTTGCCCTACAGATACCACGGCAAACTTAGTTCAGAATCAAAAAAACAAGGAAACCATTATTTCCCCAGCCTCCTTAAAAAGAGAGAGAATAGTGAACAAGAAGCCAAGATTATTAGCAGACAGAAGAGGAAAAAAAAAAACCACCCAACAAACCAAATTGAAGAAAAAGAGCAATAAGAGCCTTTGTTGCCAGGAAATCCTTTTAGAGAATTGAGGAGACTCCAAGCGATGCAGCTGTACTTCCTGTGACCTGCAGGGCTCAGTTTGGGAACTCAGGGAGGGTCCCAGCCTGGGGACAGCCCAGCACAGGAACCCCTGACAGCAGCTGACACAGCCTGGCCTGCAGGGGCAGGGGACCACGCAGCTCCAGGGCTGTCCTGCACAGGGGACACGCTCACCTCACACGTGGTAGCAGGATTCTCTCAGCACTCAGAGCTGGGCTTGCTCAGCCTGGAGAAACAAAGGCTCCAGGGAGATTAAAGCACCTTCAGGGGCTACAAGAGAGCTGGAGAGGGACTTTTGACAAATGCATGTGCTACAGGACACAGGGGAATGGCTTTAAACTGAAAGAGTAGGGGGTTACACTGGAAATTAGGAAGAAATTGCTCCCTGTGAGGGTGGGGAGGCCCTGGCACAGGGTGCCCAGAGAAGCTGTGGCTGCCCCAGCCCTGGCAGTGCCCAAGGCCAGGTTGGAGCACCCTGGGACAGTGGGAGGTGTCCACTTGGCAGGAGGGTTGGAATTGGGTGATGTTTAATGTCCCTTCTAACCCAGGCCATTCTGTGACTCCTTTAGAGCAGAGTCAGCAGCAAGAGGAGACAGCAAAGCTCTTTAACAACACAGGGTTAATAAAACACCACCTGGATACACACACACCAACCTCACCTCCAGGCTCGGGCAGGCTGGGTGTTTGTAAGAGAAATATCACACAGTGATCAATTCAGTTCACAATGAACCACACTGCCTTAGCAGGCTTCTTGCAAGGAAAAGCATTTGGAAATGACACCAGCAGCTATCCACACAATACACTTTACAAAGCACACAGAGCCCCAGGAACATCACTGGATGCATTATTGATAGGCAGAGCCACTTGTGAGGCGAGATGGACTTTGAACAGCAGTGCAGCAGGAGGGGAGAGAACAGGCACAGGGAACACAGGACAGGAATGCTGAACTGCTGCAGGACTCAGATAAACAGACTAATTGCCAGAGAGTTTGTCTACATTGAAGAATTAACTCAAGCACTGTCCCTGACTTGCCCTCCCATCCGCATCTTGAATCCAAGCACGGCGCTGAGCTTCAGTTGGCGGGAGACACAGGCAAATGTTTAATTAAGAACATTCAAGCAGTGCCTAAGCACCACTGCAGGCAGCCAACACTCAGGGACTCCAAAGCTCTCCAGGTATTCCTCACTATTTCCAACACAACTCTGTCATACTCTGTGAACAAACTCAGAAAGCAGCACAACATTTGTATACATATTTTTATATATTTGTTTTTAAAGTTTAGTGCTGTATATAATTACAGCAGAGCCTTCAGACCCCTCAGCATCCTTAAAAGCACAGCTACTGCTATCCAGAGCAGCACCCTTCCTTCAAAGGATGCCCAGGATGGCTCATGTTTGCCTCAGGTGACAGGGGCCAGCCCCACTGGGACACACAGCTGGGAACTCCTCTCCTCAGCTGCTCACCATAGGAACAGTGGCAAGAGAATCGTTCAGTACCTCGGGCACACAGGCCCTTCCCTGCTAGCAGGAGTCAAGTTCAGTATGTGTGGGCGAGATCACCCGAGCTTAACTCAGTTCTGAAGGACATCAGCATGAAAAAAAATGGGAGGAGAGGCTGCAGTCCCTGAGGAACAGGAGGGGGAGGCAACAGTTATGCTTTGCCTATAGCAAGGAGGCATTTCAGCCCAACTGAGATCCCTTGAGCTGGAACCCAGCCAGAAAGCCCAAATAAAAGCCCTGCTGCTCACAAAACCACCCCTGAATCTTGATTGTTCACTGTCTGGAACACAGTTTCAAACTCATTTAAAATACAATGGGGGGGAAATTTCCTGCTTCTCATCACTCAGAGAAGACATTAAGCCAATGTTTTCTTCATTCCTGCTTTGCCTGGGTTTTATTACTCATTTTCCAGCTTTCTTCAAAACTGACAAATTTTAAAGTATAGGGGTTTTATGTACAATTTTTTCCTTTGTCCCTGCACAGGATGCCATTGGAAGTATGAAATATTTAAGCATTGTATGTGCACAGATATGAAGTTTTTCCTTTTACCTTGATTAAGCATTTGCTTTGTTTCTTTAAATCACCCAGCTTGTGTCTTTCGCAGGAAATTAAATTAACACAAAGTATCTTTTAATAATCATAAGAGCTTTCCAGCAATTCAATTTGCAAAATGACAGAGCAGCATTTTGCATCACAGTAAGCAGTTTATCAAGCTGTTCTGACAGCAGATCTTGTTCAAAGCCTTGTCCAGAAATGTAACACTACCTCCTACTATTGCAGGCGTGCAGTCAACGACAGAAAACAGTTATGAGACACAGCCAAGCACAGGCTCTCTCTTCACAGCATTAAAATCTGGAAGTCTCTGTCTCTACCAGCTCCGACCCAGCTGAGCTGCAGCCAGGATCAGCTCTGTGAAGACAAGTTAATACCGAGCTGCTTTATTCTGTTTTCCTGCAAACGAAGCCAGCTCTGCACTGCCGGAGGCCCCAGCCCTGCGTAGGAGGGAGCTCCACTCCCAAAACCTGCACGAGGTCCTGGCAGGGACTCCTCGGCACAGGTCAGCTCACAGGATGCACACAAGGCAGGAAGGGATGCAGGGAAAGACAGCATCAAGGTACGGAAAGGACTCGAAACCACAGTACAACAAGGCAAGCCCCTACAGAAACATCCCTTTGTTTGAACCCCTCCTGCATTTCCAGGTGCCCCCCAGCCAGCTCAGCCCTGCCTAAACAGGGCAGGCCCAGCTCTGCTGCCCTGGCCCAGAGTGAGGCACACACACACACCAAGCACAACACCTCTGTTCCCCAGCTGCATTCCCACACCAGTGACAGGCTCCACCAGGAGCAAAATGACTTCCTAGGACAGCACAGGACAGTGTCAAACAGCTTCTCGGCACAGAAACCCAACAGGGACACACATCTGTTGCAATAAAGCCAAACACACAGCAACTGCAGTTTTTATTCATCATATCCCTGTGGTATTCTCACTGGTGAATGAATAAATCATCATTTACAGCAAAAACAAGATTTCCAGTTGGAGGTTATTGACTTTCACCTCAATGGCAGCAGCCCTGGCAAGCCAGATGATGTACAAGCCAAGCAGCAAGTGCTCGCATGCTGGGAACTGTTCAAACAGGAATAATTCAATCTTTTTGTAGCCTCACCCTGGCTAATTTGCCACAAGCTGTCTCTTTTCAGATGCTACATGAAACACGAGAAAAAAACCAAGCTGGATTAAGCTGGTCTGTTTACAATCAGTTCCTCTACTGAGAGTTCAGGTCAGTTTGTTTTCTATGTAAAACAAATCCATTTTTTCAGCTTCACAGGGTTTAAGGAACAAAAATTTATTGCAGTAACCAAACATTGCTCACTGGACAAGCGTGCAGCGATTACTTAACTAATGCAAACGATTTTCAGTCTGCGTGCAAGGAATGCATGGGATAACTCCAGGGCACTCTCCTCCACCAGCATTTTACAAGTACTTTTTAGGTAGCTATGGAGACGTTACAGCCTTTTTCATTTTGCTGTCATAACTAGACAGCTATTGATTTCTTTGCAAAATTCCTTCGAAAAGTGGGGAAGGGAGGGGGAGTTTCAAGCACCGTGAGGTCTGAGAGCAACAAGCTGAAGAAAATGGGAACAGATTTCAGATGGAGATGTCAGCACAGAGGCTCCTTGCAAAAGACAGCCTTGAACCTGGTCCTGCTTTGGTATTTCTGCAAAAAAGGGTAAACACACACACACACACACGTAACAGGCATTGTCTTCCAACAAGCTCCAAAGGGAAAAACATTTCCAGCTACACTGCCATCACCCTGCACAAAAGGAGGCCCTCCCCAAGGCCAGGCTGTGGTTCTGCTCCAGCACAAATCTCTCTGTAGGCATGGTGGGACCCCATCCTCACAATCATGCTGGGTTACAGGATGCTTCCCTCTCCCTCTGAGCAGGTTACATGGAAGTCTCATCCCTGAAATCCCTGCAGGTAGTCAGTGCCTCCCCTCCATCCCCAGCAGGCATTACAGCTTTGTGATGGACAACTCTGCATTTCACTCTCCTTCCAACAACAGCCCAAGGGCTTCCTGTGAGCTCAGCACTGCTGGTCCTCAGCAGCTGATTCTGCCCAAAATGATGCTGAGAGAAATGCCTTTCACCTTATAGACCCTTTAGGATAAACATTCCTGCATATGCAGATTTAAGACTGCACACCATGACAAGAGAGCCTGAAACACGAGATACTGACCTGGAAAACTCTGTGTCACACAGATAAGGACGTGCAAATAATCATGGATTTAGGTCTCGTTCAGAAACTCCCTCAGTAATGAGAACAACAGATCAGGCTCTGAACAGATAGCTCCCTTTGGACAAAACCGAGAGGAAAGCCTGTGCAACCAAAACATTTTTCTTAAATTCACCTTAGACCCAGTCAACAATGGAGCCAGAACCTGCAGAATTATCTCTACCACAAGCTGCAGGAAGTTTACAGGCACCACCCTCAAAACAAATCTCAATCTTCCCATCTCCACGCTGCATTTACAGCCTCATGACTGCTCACCAAAAGGACACTCTCAAACTCCACTGCAGATGAAAGAGAGTGAGATTCTGCTGCTGCTCCACAACCCATGGCTGCTCTGTCCACCTAATGCCCATCAGATACACAGCCACATCTCCAGTGATGCTTTTTTATGAAGGCTTGAAAGGGGGGAACAGTTAACCATCCTCTAAGCTCCCCAAGAAGCTGGCTGAGGACAGGCAATGCCATGGGGAAGCCCCAGGACTCACCCCATCTCACAGCCAGCTGTTCTCAGATGTTTCCACCACCCCAACACTGCCAGCAGCATCCCAGCTTTAGAGCAGTGCCACAAATCTGGTCAGCTGCCAGCAGCAAGCCATGAGACTGCAGTGTCCCCAAGCCATGGGGCACAGGCCAGCCTCAGCCACTGCTGCTGGATGGCTGCATGTCCCCCCAGGGCACATCTGCACCCCAAACCCAGCCACAGCCCCCCAGAGCAGGGCACACACCTCCCTGGGGTCCCTCACCAACACAGGCTCCAGTCCTCCCAAGGAGGGGGCCAGGGAGTGCTGCACATCCTAAAGCTATTCCAGAAAATACAGTTCTGTCCAGCACCATCAGAGATTGCAGTGGCCCTGCCCAGCACAGCAGGTCCAACACCAGCTCCACCATGAGTATGTAAACCTCTGAGAGGATGCTTTTGGTTAGGAGCTGTTAGTTACATGTTTCACATCCACAAGAAGGTGGACACCAAGGTAAGCCACTATATGGTCCTTCTGGAGGAGAAGAAAACAAAAATAAACCAAACAAAAATCGTGCGATATAGAAAAAAAATCCAACCTTTCTTTATAAAAATACAAAAAACAAGTTCTTAGAGCCAAATTAAGCTTAGGCAAGAAACATAAATATGCATTTCTGAACTTTCTCCTCTGATGTTTCCTTTACAAACATAACAAATTAAAAGTGCTGTCACAAATTAAACCAGCTTTGGTTAAGTGGAGGGGAAGAAAATGCTGATGGCTCTAAGATCCAACTGACAAGCCTTTTCAAGTCTGCTCTGATGCAAAACCAACTTCCCAGGGATTTAAATTAAGAGTAAAGAAATATTTTCCTTGGCTTAATCCTGGTTTGGAAGCAGGACAGAGGATACTACAACAAAGCCAGCACCTGAACCCACCAGGAGCCATCCAGCTGCCACAAGCCCTTCCTGGAGATCAGCTGCTCAACACACCCACCTCTTCTTCAGCAAAGCTTCCCTGTGCCAACAGCTGTGGGCAGCAATGGGGAACACTCAGTGTGCCCTGGCTGCTCCAGCACATCCTCCCCTGCCTCTCTGCAGGCACCAACCCAGTGACACTGCCTGTGATGCACACCCCGTCCAGGAGAACAGACATTTGAGACATTTGCACTTGGATCCTGAGGGAAGCCACCAAGGACAGCCACTTCAGCCTCCAGCTGCAATGTGGAGGTCTCCCCTCGCAGCACAGGGTGTAGGTCACACAAAGGATTTGTCAGCTGTGGGATGGAACATCTTGATCTTCCTGGGGAGGATGGAGTTTCTGTCTGGTTCTTCCAAACCCCCACCACTGAACAAAAGTCTAGCAAAGATGCTTCCAGTGCACGAGGGAGAGCAAAAAGGTTGAGCATCACGGCCATCAAACCTCACATTCTGTGATTCTGTGATTAATGATAAAGATGACCCAGGCAGGGGCAGGGAACAGAAACACTTCGCCTGCAATGGGCTGCAAAACCTGTATCTAAATATAGTTCCACTGAGGAAAGAAATCAGCTTTTTACACAATGGGTTTATCTCGACCTTTTGACAGAAACAGAAGGACAGCTAATGGAAAAAGGAGAAAGCTTTAACCCAGCACACTTTCCTCATGCACAGCAGAAGTCACAGAGGAACAAAGTGCTCTGGAAGCTAAAGGACACCAGGAAATTGTATGTGCCCATAGCAAGGGCAACACACAGCAAGGGCAAGCAACTGTGATTCCAGTGTGATGACTGAATTATTAATGGAAAATTCCATCCTTTAAGCACAAATAAAGTATTATTTTGGCAGCAAACACTACTTGAAAAGTAACAAACAGCCACTGTCTTCAGTATGAGCTGAGCCAACACACAGGTCAATACCTGAGTGAATGGTGGGGGAATAAAAAGAAGGGAAAAGAAAAATGCATCATTCCCTACATCTCAAGGTATGTTCCCAGCTGAGCACCTTCCCTGGGGACAGGGAGATCCAAAGCAAAGATCCCACCAGAAACCCACTGAGAGATGTCAGGACTTACCGTGATCTCCCAATGAAGTTGTCTCAAATTGGAAACACACAAGTGCAGGTAACAAACCCATGGCAAGAGAAACACTGACCTCCAAGAGGACCAAGTTTTCGTTCTGGATTAGATGTTGACTTTTCCAAACACAGGGCAAGAGATGTAATCTCTAGGGAATAGCACAGAGCCTTTCCTGTGTAATTCAAAGGTTAATGTGCTTGCAAACCAGACATCTCCATTCTGATTTCTGAAGCTGCCATTAAATGACCACCCTGTCTTCACTCAGCTGGGGGGGAATTTATAGTAAAAGCTAAATAAACATGTGGGCATAAACACCAGCAGCAAGCATGAGGCAAGGCAACACAGTTCACCTCTGCTGGGCTGGATTCAAAAGCAAAGTCACTAATGGGATGACTAATGGGATGACTAATGGGATCTCACAATTACTAATGGGGGAAGGGGTTCACAATTCAGCCTAAGCACAGGAAGGTATTAAGTGGTGTTATTTATGAAGGTATTAAGTGTTTTTATGTATCCTTCATGCACAGCTGTATGCACACGTTCCACACAAGGTGAGTGAACACAACAAAACCTGCCTGAACCTTCCAATAAACCTGTTCCTTGCTTTTGTAAGTTTACAGATGTGGCTTGGCCAGGCAGAAATAGGTCAGGTCCTAACTGTACACTTTAAAGCAGACACATAACTTCAGTTCTGCTTTGAAGCCCTGACAATAACCAAGGTAAGTAGTACAAGAAGAAGCTGTCTCAGATATACCAACATAACTTGCACATCACCACTCAGCAGCTGAGGCAAAAGTTACCAGCACCTCCATAAGGAAGGGCAGAAAAATTCAGCCACGAGACAGGGGCTTTACTGGCTACCCCTAACACCACAGGATGCTTTATCACCCCCCTAAATCCTGCCTAATATTTGGGTTCCTACTTTCTCTGTTGAAAACTACTGCAAAACAGCAGACTCCCCAGTCAGAGGCATTTGGGGATTTTTGCGCCCCTTTTGAACCACCTCAGAAGTCAGGGATATGTTTTTGGAACATCTGTACCAGACCTGGGATGTGGCTCCCTCCACCTTCACAGTAAAACACAAAATGCAAAGCACAACAAAGAAAATCAGTCAGTTCCTCAAGGAGTTTGCAGCAACTCCCCTGTGCTCAGCCAGCCAAAGGCCTGGTTTGATGCAATCACAACACCGACAAGAAAGTGACTAAACCTTCCTTGGTTTCAAAGCTCTTCAGGGGAAGGATTTCCACTTCACTGAAAGCGTTCCTTAAAGTGCTGAAAGAGACATCAGAGAACCCCCGCTTGGATGGATTAAAGAGACAAAACCTCCCAAAGAACACTGCACCGAGCACCTCATCACACACAGCTCTGCCTGTCCTCAGGCCACCCTGGCCTGGGCCCTGAGCAGTGCCCAGGCTTTGTCCTGCTCCTCACCGGGCAGCCAGGGGAGCAGACAGGCCGGCAGCACCACCTGGGAACCTCAGTCTCCTGGGAACGGCTGCCATTCCAGGAATGTTAACAATTATCCTCCTGTTGCCACGGGTCACAGGGAAAGCCTCCCCGTGCACCTCCGCAGACAATTCCAGCGTCATCCCTCTCCTTCCTGCAATGTGTGTCACTCTGCAGGGGCAGCACAGCCTAGAGAGGAAACAGGACTGGCGTCCAAGTAGGAAAAAAGATGAAATCCACCACAGTTCCCTGCCCCATGGGACACCCCTGGTTTCGGGGTGCTCCACGCTGCGTGTCAGGGACAAGCAGAACTGCTACTCACCGAGTCTCCTCCGGAGCCTGGCTCTGCTGCAGACACAGGACAAACCAACTTCAGCATTCCTCAGCACAGCTCTCACACCCAGGTGCAGACATCGGATGAAATCCCCGGGCTCAATGCAGGAGCTGGGCTGCCAAAGGGAGAACCTGCTCCTCAGGGACCCCCTCCCAGCCAGCAAACTGGTGGGGCTCCTGCTGCCCTCGGGGAGGAGAGAAACACCAACTTCACTCTCCTGGCATGGGAACATCGATCCTCAGTGTGAGCACCACAGCACCACTGACAGTCACTGGCACTGCCAGGAGCTGATCTCTGATATCCAAAACTCCACTGGGATGGGTACTAAGCTAAACTAGGGAGTGCTCTGGCTCTTCATGTCTTACTGATGTGAAGAAGTTTAGAGGCCAAAATCTTTGCTGCACTTGAAACAGAGAGTTGAAGCAGATTGCTGCTGCCCTACTTTCCAGAATGCCTCTCAAACCAACCTGCCATGCTGCCTCACTGAGAGCACCAGTTTTACTGAAACCTCTACTTCCATCCTTCACAAATGTAAATCCTCAAGATACAGCTGCTCCCTTTAATAGAGGCAATAAATCCCGAGCTGACACACTGGGACATCTTTCTCCCCAAAGCTCCATGGTGTAGGCAGGGAGAATATTTCCTCTCCATTTCTGCTGTTTACTTTCTGGAATGCAGCGACACTTGTATTGCTCAATGTGCCGCCAGTGCAGTGCACACAGAGCCTACACACAGTGCTGCCGGCAGTGCCTGGGCTCGGGACACAGCAACGACATCCAGCAGAGGCTCTGAAGGCTCAGACACAGCCAAGCCCCAGCCTGAAACTCTTCCCTGTGTTCCTCACTCACACGAGGGAGCACACACGTGTTACACCACAGCTTTAACACCAAAGCCTCCCTTCCCCCCAGGAACAGCCACGGAGGTGTAAAGCACCTTTTTACAGCTCCAGCTGCACCCCAGCCACGGTGAGAGCAGGCACAGCTATTGCAGCTTTTTCCAAGTCACGGCTCGAACAGAAACAGACCTCGAAAAAATAATTACAGGATGTAAGAACCCCAGGCCTTAAATCAAACCACATTTGTTAGCTCTAGATAAAACTCATAACTGCAGTTTCACAGCACGAGTGCCTGAAGCGTCCTACCAGAGCCTGAAAAGATTAAACCGGAGACCGCCAAGCTCTCCCCAAAACTTCCCGAAAAGTTACGTCAGGTCCAGCACAGAAACAAGGGACAGAAGGTCGGGAGTGCGGAAAGCACTGGGAGGCGGCAGGGGGACAGGGACACGCGGGGAGGACACAAGGCTGGGACACGGCACGGGAACAGGGACACGAAGCGGAGACAGAGGCTGGCGGGATGTCTGCCCCGCCCGGCCCAGGCACCGCCCGCCGCCCCGGGCCGGCCGTGAGGGAGCGCGCGTGAGGGCAGCGAGCTGCCGAGTTCCCCCTCACAGGGAATCGCAGCAGCGCTGAGGCTGCCAGAGACCTCAGAGAGCATCGAGTGCAGCCCCTGACCGAGCACCGCCGCGCCAACCTCACCCTGGCACCGAGTGACACGGCCAGGCTGGAAACTCCGCCGGGGATGGAGACTCCGCCACCTCCCTGGGAACACCGGGAGTGCTGTGCCCGGGCCCGGCCTTTCCTGCCCGCTCTGGGCCCCGGCCCAGTCCGGGTCTGCTGGGCTGAGCGGCCCGAGGTGCTGTGTCCGGGCCTGGCCTTTCCTGCCCGCTCGGGACCCAGGAGAGTGTCCGGGTCTGCTGGGCTGAGCAGCCCCAGATCCCCCCGGATCTCTCCTGGGCAAGGGAAGGGTTCCCGAGCAGCGAGCCCGGTGCTGCGGCCGGCCTGAGGCNGAGCACAGGAACAGGGACACACAGCAGGGACAGAGGTTGGCGGGATGTGGCGGGGCATGGGAACAGGGACACGCAGCGGGGACCGGGACACGAAGCAGGGACACAGGCTGGCGGGATGTGGCGGGGCAGCCCCCCCGTTGTCCCCACACGCGGCGCTCCCGTCCCTGGGCCCGGGCCCGGGCTGAGGCGGCTCCGGCCCCGCTGCCGGGGGGCCCCGGNCGTCTGTGCTGGGCTGAGCAGCCCGGGGTGCTGTGCCCGGGCCTGGCCTTTCCTGCCCGCTCGGGACCCAGGAGAGTGTCCGGGTCTGCTGGGCTGAGCAGCCCCAGATCCCCCCGGATCTCTCCTGGGCAAGGGAAGGGTTCCCGAGCAGCGAGCCCGGTGCTGCGGCCGGCCTGAGGCAGCACCACCGAGTGACACCCTGGTGACATCTGTGCTGCGCCCATGCCAGAGGTTTGCCTCAGTGCTGAGGGTAAATACGGTACAGGTTTTAATGCAGCGATCCTTGCTGCGTTCGCACAAGCATTACTCTCTCATTTCTATGGTGTAAGGGACTCCGTGCACGCCAAAAACCTGCCTTGGCTTTACCAGCTCCGTGGCAGAAAGGCCTGAGATGCTGCTCTTTCAGGAGTGGAGCCACACAAATAACAAAGGGCTTTGGCCTGGTTCAGCCAACTCTTCAATTTTTTTGGAGTTGACTCAAAGCTCTTCCTCACATCCCTTCTCCAAGGGCTGGGTTAGAGAAAACGTTTCATGTTTTGTACGTGGAAAAGACTATTTGCTTGTACTGTTTCTGGCCATAACATGCAAAAAAAGCGGAAGTTTCCATTCAAAATGGAAAGTATAGGTTGAAATGTTGAAATAATGTTGAAAGCAAACATTTTGAATTCCCAGCAAAAATGGGACGGCATCATTTGCTTTTGAAGCACAGTTCGTAAAGAGGACAAGCCAATCCAAAACAGTTTTTTTTTCTGGCAAGTTACCAGCCTGTCACGTTGGCCACACAGCTCCAGTGTGTCTCAAGTTAAACAGCAGGACTGAGTTTTAGACTACGAGAAAAGAAAGGCAGCTTAAAAATACCTGTGGTTTTTTTTGGTATCTTCCATTTCTAGTACCTCTGTGTCAAAACTTTGGTGTCTGCTTATGCTTCTGATGCTCTGCAGTTGGTCTTTTTGCCCATTTTTCTCAAATCTTCATCAGTTCTCTAGCAGATGTTACCAGTTTGCTGTCAGCTGATGGGTGAGTGCTGCTCACACTCCAGGTCACACCAGGCTGAATCACAGGGATCCCTCTCCATCCTTCCTGAAATGTCTGGACTTGGACTTGCCCAGTAACAAGCACTCAGGACAAATATGGATCCACTGTTCTTCAGCCTCTGTTTTCGGAATTGAAATTTCTTTTGGTTGCATTTTTTGAACTTTGAATTTTTAATTCAGAAAGTGAAGATCTTTATTAAAAAACCCAATGCAGAAGGGCTTCATTTGTCAGGTTGGCGTGAGAGAGATCTCTCTGAAAACACATCTGAGCAGACAGAACATTTCAAACAACTGTTTGGATTCTTTCATCAAAGAAAATACCTCTGCAAGTTAAGACAAATCTCTGATAAGGCTTTCTGGTGTGCTTATCTCTCATCTCTCAGATGAGAGCCCTTTTTTGCTCCAGGCTGGTTTGCAAGGAATGGTTGATTTTCTCCACCTTTGTGAAAATGCAGCAGCCTCTGAGAAGGCAAACAACTTGCTGGTCCCTCCTGTGAAGGCTTGGGGAGGTTACAAGGAGTAAGAGCATTTTCCAGCATTGTTCACTGCTTGAGGAGGTGAAGGAAAAGAGCTTTTCCCTCGCTTTGCACAGGGAACACGCAGCGTCTCCGTGGTTACAAATCAATAAATGGCATTAAGCCCAGGATTTCAGGAGCTGTCAGAGGCATTTTGAAGGAGCAGTGTGCACTCTGTTACAGGATTTTCTTAGGGCAGTACTTCCCATCTCCCACACACCCACAGCGTGGTACAGCCAGGACTAGTGGCTCCCAGTGCAGTTAATTTTCAGCTGGATCAGTGGGGTGAGCAGGTAAGCTCCAAGATCCCTGGCACAAAGAAGGTGATAAGAAGACAAAAATTGTGCCCTGGGAGGGTGGGGAGGCCCTGGCACAGGGTGCCCAGAGAGGCTGTGGCTGCCCCTGGATCCCTGGCAGTGCCCAAGGCCAGGCTGGCTGGGGCTCTGAGCACCTGGGACAGTGGGAGGTGTCCCTGCCCAGGGCAGAGGGTGGGAACTGGATGATCCTTGAGGTCCCTTCCAACCCAAGGTGTGCTATAATTCTGTGATTCTGTCAGTGCCAGCTCACGGGGAGGGTGCTGAAACACAAGAACAAGCCATGGACATTACAGCCGATTTTTAACAATTTTTTTTTAAATAAATTCAGCATTTTGTTGGGTCCTAAAATTTTTCCTTTAGACCAAACCTATTCCCCAAAATAGAACAGTTGAAAGAGCCAAGGGATCTCCTTCCCAAGGAGCAATGGTTTCCTGCCCAGGCTGTGCATGGCTTTCACTTCAGGACAGCTCAGAAAGTGGGTTCACTGGGTTCCTTTTATTATTCCCAGCCAGGTATTAACCCTGCATCTGCACTAGGGTGTTTTCAGGTCAGGGCTCCATCACTGACTCTCCTGGCACAGTTGTGTCAGTCAGGGCTGTGGTGAGATAAGATCCTCTGAAGGCAGAGCCGTGCCAGCAAAAGCACCTTGTGCAGAAGGAGGTGTAAGCAGAGAAAAGGGTGCTTTTGTCCTGGCAGCTTCTTTCACTTGAGGGAACTGGAATTCACTCTCAGCAGCAGCAGCAGCCCAGTTTTACTGTTAGAAGCCATTATCTTGGAAATGTTTGCTCTTCTGACCAACTGTTGTAGCTGGGCTGTCAAAGCTGCCCTGGCTTTCAGCTACCTGAGGTATCCTGATTGTTAAATACTCAACAGAGCAAATTGTTTTAGCCTTGAGCTTGGGTATGACACCATGTTCAGTCCTGGGACAAAGCACTGCACAAACAATTTCTAGCTGTCAAATCCATAACTGAACCTTTCTCCTCATGTTTAAATTCCCCTCCAATCCCTTCCTAAAAAGGAGAGGAGAGATTCAGTGCCCAAAGGATTCATAATCCACAGCAGCTGAAGTACAAAATGCTCCCAAACTGTGCCCCCTGAAACAGCCGAACTTCTGCCCTCGGCTGTCCCATCTCTGGCTCTTCCCACAATGTTTGAAAGCATGAAAAAAAGCCCTGCACACTGAACCTGCTGCTGAACTGATGGAAGAGATGCTGTCCTGTCTTGGCTCTGCTGCAAAGTTTCTGCTCTAAAGTTTCTCTGTCCTGAAGTTTCTGGTTTAAGCCCCCCAAAACGCACAAAGCCATTTAATCTGCCCCAGTGCTTGGGATTGTTTCAGGTGCCCAGTTCCAGATGATCAGTCTTGTGTATTTGATCTGGAACTTTGTGTAATTAGCCCGTGAAAATCAAGAAAAAACAAACTCTAGTTCCTTTTCGAGTGGACAAGGAAGCTTTCCATAAAATTTCACATACCCATGAGCGTGAAAAAGTAATTAGCTGCAGAAACCCCTCCAGCCTGAATGCTGAGGTGAACCTCAGAAATGTGTCAGTGTGGATCTGAAAATCACAAAGAGCAGTATTACAGATCAGAAGATGCTGCGTATTTTACATAAAATGTGAGCAAGAGAAAACCTCCTGACATGAGCAGGAGTCACGTCAGGCTCAGCTGAGGAATCCATACCATGGCAATAGCACAGCTGCTTGAAAAGACTGGCTGTTCCAGACCATTGTCTTCCCATTACTCTGAAGCATTCCTGTCATCAAAGGCAGGAAAGGAAAGGTTACACTTCAAGAAAGTTTTACATTCTTAAAATTCTGCAGGCCTACCAAACATTTTTTTCCTCTTCCTGGAGGTCTCCCACTCACTAATTTAGGTATAAGTGCACCTTAACTGGGCTGAAATCCTCATTAGGTTCATGCACATGTACTTGTTACAGCATTCTCTCTATTTCAGCAGGTAATCGTTGCTCACACTCAGGAGAGGCTTTCTGGTGTAGTCAGTTCGATGGAGCCGAAGAGAAACCCTTTGGGTACTCAAAGTGTTTAACTTCAAACACAGGACAGAATGCTCACCAGAGGAGTCAGGAGCTGGCACAGAGGTGGCAGCAATAACTTTTCCTGGTAGCCCCGACTCTGGAATGTCCCAGATAAGCACCTCTGCACTGAAATCACAGCCGTGGCTGGCACGGCAAGGCACAGAGCCGGGGCTGGGAAGCACAGCAAAGTGTTAGCAGAGCAAAGCAGGCGTGCTGGATGCAGCAGGACATAACAACCCTACCAGAAACTCCCTTTGTAGCATCTGCCTAATCTGGAGGAGACTTTCCTTCCAGCCACAGCCAAACTCATCCCTTGCACAACTCGCACTGTTAATCACGCCTGACCTCACTGCCACCCTTCATCCGTGCCTGGCTGCTGCTGCCATCCTACACCTAAGCTTTGCTCCCCAGCCACCAGGAGAGCTCTCACTCTTCCCACCAATTCTGAGCACATATCGCTTTCATTCCTTTCAAAATGGCTTTCCACATTCCCATTGCCTGGGGAATGGTGTGAATATTTTCATTAAGTTTTCCTCAAGTTTCTCAGATGCCTAAGCACATCTCCTGATTTGTTCTTGGCATCAGCTTCTAGCTGGTAATGAAGAACCACCTGAGGAGCTGCTCAGTGCTGACAGAACCAGGCTGACAGGCATTCCCCAAATCCCTGCAGCACTGGGACAGCCATAAAGCACCTTTCTGAAGAGAATCCCAAACTGCAAGTAGCACGGCAGGGCTGTGATGCTGCAGAGCAGCCGAAGGGTTCATTCATTCCCCCGTGCATCCATCCCCTGCAGGAGCAGCCCCGGGATTCATCCATCCCCTGCAGGAGCAGCCCAAGGGTTCATTCGTTCCCCGGTGCCTCCATCCCCTGCAGGAGCAGCCCAAAGGTTCATTCCCCCGTGCATCCATTCCCTGTCCCTGCAGGAGCAGCCCAAGGATTCATTCATTCCCCCGTACATCCATTCCCTGTCCCTGCAGGAGCAGCCCAAGGGTTCATTCCCCCCGTACATCCATTCCCTGTCCCTGCAGGAGCAGCCGTGCTGAGCGCGGATGTCGCTGCCCGGCGCTCTGCGACACAAGCTCGGCCCGCATAATGAGGCAGTGTCAGATCCCGCTCGGCCAGCCTGGGCTCGGGCTTTCAGCGGCCTTGGGGAGCGGAAAACAACGCGTTTCAGACATTCCTGGAATACTGGGGCTGAGAGGCCGCGGAGGAAGACGGCAGCATCCTGCCCAGACGGGAGCAGGAACCGCGCTCGCTTCCCGTGTCCGAGAGATGCGCTCGCACCGCTCGCTCCCGGACTGACCTCTCTGGAAATGCCTGCTGCTGCTGACTCACCGAGGGGGGAAGCCAGACCAGCCAGGCTCCCGGGCTGAGTCAGGCAGGTGGCAGGACCCAAACAAGTTAATCACTTGAGATTACTGGAATCTTCTGCTCTGGAGAGACAAGAAGTGATCAGGAGAGTCTTAGGGGCTGACTGGAGTAGTCACTGAGCTGTCTCACTCTATCAGTCAGCACCGGCCTTGCTATGCTCCAAGCAAAGTGACAGACAGCCAGAAAAAAGGGATTATTTTGTCCTGAAAGGAGGGAGAAACATGGGAAATACAGCTCCAAGGGAGCACAAAGAGATGGTGTTCATCAGAACTGTTGGTTTTGATCACCCTCTCACTCCCTCTCCACAGGTTTTATGCCTTAGGAATGTGGAGAATAAAGCTTTCATTTATGGAAGATACCTGGTTTTTTAGGTTAGAAAAGACATCAAAATTATCTTTATTCTCCACTTCACTTGTGAGCCCTGTCTTTTTGTGTTAAGGATAAGTAGAAGAAGAAACAAAGGGATTGTGTCTAAGTGGGAGTAAGTCATGTCTGAGTGAGTCTGGCTGATAGGAATAGTTTATAAACAGAACTTCACTAAACCTATAGAATTAAAATGTTTACATTATATACCTAAAACAAACTATTCGGGGACCATCCATGAGAAAAACAACGGGCCAAAAACTCAAATCACCTTTCAGCATTCCTGCCAGAAGGTGTGCAGGCTGCACTGAATTCCAGCTGCCTGCTGGTGAATTGGAGGAATGTTTGCCTCTTCCCAATGCAAAAGTGCCTGAATATCTCACTGAAGTCATTACACAATTAAAATCTGGATGTGACAGAATCACAGAATGGTTTGGGTTGGAAAGGACCTAAAAGATCATCCAGTTCCAACCTCCTGCCATGGGCAGGGACACCTTCCACTGTCCCAGGGTGCTCAGAGCCCCATCCAGCCTGGCCTGGGACACTGCCAGGGACCCAGGGGCAGCCACAGATTCTACAGAAAATCTGTGTCAGGGCCTCCCCACCCTCAGGGGGAATAATTTCTTCTGCTTTTTCAGATTGCACTTATTAAACAATGTCCCTGTTAAAGGTGGTCAAACATTGTAACTTCCACCCCTGACAAAGTGTTGATTTTTAACATTCTGAGAGAAACAGAGCATCTTTGGGATGAAGAGATGGATATTTAGGATTTTCATGAAAGCAAATGTTCCAGGAACAGCAGCTAAGCAAAACAATATGAAAATTACCATGACATATCAAGCTATTTCATGGGAATGCACACGTGTTCATCCTGACTTCAGGAATCTCATTTATTAAAAGCTGGGATTTTTTAAAAGAATCCTTTAATCTGAGTTATATCTAACAGCAGCTCTGTGGACAGTAATAGCTGATGAGGAAGAATGGAGAAGAGACAACTGAGATGGAATATTACCAATATGTCCAAATATTTTAAGGGTGTGTGTCAAGAAGAGGGGAACAGGCTCTGTTCAGTGTGCCCAGTGACAGCACAAGGGGCAAGGGCACAAACTGGAACACTGAGAGTTCCACTTGAACATGAGGAAAAATTCTTTACTGTGAGGGTGGCAGAGCACTGGAAAAGGTTGCCAGGAGAGGGTGTGGAATCTCCTTCCCTAGAGAGATTCAAAACTCCCCTGGATGTGATCCTGTGCAACCTGCTCCAGGTGAACCTGCTTGAGCAGGGGGCTTGGACTGGGGGATCTCCAGAGGTTCCTTCCAGCTCCATCCACTCTGTGATCATCAAAGCCAGGAGCAAAACAGAGGTTGGCTCCATCCCACTGAGAGAAGAGTGTAGAATCAGGTATTTCTACACACAACTTCTCCTAGAGATTTCAAACTCCTCTCAGCCTGAGGCAATAACATCAATTTACACTTTACACTGCAGGGAATGTGCTGAAATCACCCCAGGGAACAATTACAAGTAGAAGCCCAGCAATGCCCCAGGTGGAGGGCAGGAAGGGTTCTTTGGCCACACAACTCTCTGCAGTGGGACACCAAAGCCTCTGTATTCTGTACCAGCGTGGGGGGACAGCAAATCCACAGCTGCCATTGGCACTGTGCTGCATTGCAGAATTACATCCCCTGTGCATCATTACTTGGGGATGAATACTCAGCTATAGAGAAGACAGCTGGGTGGGCTATTGTGAGACAGGAAATCCTATAGATAGCGCAAAACTCGTCTCCACATGCCATTTTCTCCAAAAACCTTCAAAAGTCAAGTCCCAGTAAGAACTCAGACTCGCTGCCAATCTGATGAGATTTAAATATAAACAGGGATTGATGTAACAGCAGTGCAGGGCCAATGTGTGCACAAGTTCTTATTTTCTTCAGACTATCACAGATCAGCTCCATATGCTGGTTTTCTAGTCAGCAGCTGTGTCCCAGCTA
Source organism: Drymodes brunneopygia (assembly GCA_013400955.1). Lineage (NCBI taxonomy): Eukaryota > Metazoa > Chordata > Aves > Passeriformes > Petroicidae > Drymodes > Drymodes brunneopygia. The sequence goes on from VZTZ01018110.1 coordinate 58,891, forward strand.
GTGATTAAATTTTAATTAATCAAGCTGAAGCTGAACTGCTTGCAAGTTCAGTTTCTCAGACTCAAGTTTGGTTCATCGTGCTTATTTCACTTTTCAGGAAGAACTTCCAACCAAACCATCACCGTGAGGCTGCAGCAGCATTCCCTGGCAGGCCAGGAGAGCCAGCAGCAGGAGACAGCTCCTTCTCCAGGCCTTGAAGTGCAGCCACCCCAGTGTTCTCTGATGGTTTTATCCCAATGGTACCCCAATTCATTAACAAATTGGCAAGGGCTTTCCACCTCAACCTGAGCCACAGTGCAAGCTGTGACACTGATTTCCTTATGGTATTAACTGTCTGCCCTGCACATTGCTCAGAAATGCAGCCTCAGCCTTACAATAATTACATTAGGCAATTATGAACTCTCCATCTGTGCAGCCTTCCCTCAGCTTTGAGCACTTTATGATTGCTCTTACTGTAACAGTGGAGGGATTCTTCTCAAGGAAAGGCCTTTGAAGTGTGGAGTGCTTTGGGCTGTGTTTTCACAGGTGGGAAACAGAGACAATACAAAGTCCAAAGGTCATCCAGGATGCAAAGCTGAAACCCAGAGATCCCAACACCAGGCTCGTTGTTCAAAATGCACAGTGGCTGAACTCAGCATCCTTGGATATGGGATGTAAGGCAGAATAAGAACAGCAGTGGAAAGAGCTCCCTCCTGTTCTCCTTTTCCTTCATGGGTTTACAAAAGCACCACCACCCATCCTTGAATGCAGAACTGCTGTAGGAGCCTGCTCCAGCTCCTTGTGAGGCTGAGGAGCAGCTCTCAGCAGCCACTGAGAGGCAATGCTGTTCTAGACACTGATGGTGAAGCACTGAGGTTCATCCATCCCCCCCAGGCACTGCCAAGGAGCAAAGCTCCTGCAGCCAGAACAGCTCACTCACCCCCATGCCCAAAATCATGGGGTTTTATGGGCAATAGAGCTTTGCATGCTTGGTGGTTTCAGCCTAATCATGCCCATGAAAATAGCAAATAGGGTTTTGGCAGTAGCTCTAGCGTCCTGACTCGTTTTCAAACAAAAATCTGAGGAATCCCAGTCCTAAGAGTTTTCCTGGCTTGTTTAGTCTCAGCTCATTTTCCCCTCCTGCCTGCTCTCAGAGGCACCAGTGGCAGGGATCACCCTTTTCCTGCAGAGTCTCAGAACCAAGAATTACAAATTACTCCTCTGCACAGCACCCTCTGACCACCAACCTGCTACACAAGGGAGGATCCAAACCAGGTTATTTCAGCATTGGTAACAGATCAAGAAGCAAAGACCTCCCTTTCCCAAACTGTAGGCAAACCCCACATCCCTGGGATTCCATGGGCTCCCAACAACAGAAACACCCATGCTATCTTAGCAGAGTTTCAGATTTGATGGCCTAATGCCTCTTCTCAGCATTAAACTCATTTAAGTGATGTAATTCTGCCCCAGCACTGACAAATCACCCCAAACGAAAAGCCAGATAATGAGATTTTGCAGATTAAGTCAGTTCCACTCCGGGTTTCTCATTATTGGGATCCTCCTGATTTGAGAAGGCAGATGAGTTACAGTGAGGCTGGGGGCAGGACAACACTCACACATGGAGGTGTCAGTCTTGTTGAGTTTGTGTCTGCTTTAATTTGGACTCATCCTCACACCAAGCCTTGCTGCACATGGGATAACACAGGGACGTGCAAGGCCCTCAAGATCCCTGAGTCCAACTGCAAACCTGACTGTGCCAAGGCCACCCTGTGCCCAAGTGCCACAGCCAGAGACACCTCATGGGCTGGCTCAGGACTACTGGAACAGGTTAAAAGTTCTGTCCAAAGAAAAGCATCCTGCCATGAGGCTGAAATGGCTGAACTCTGAATTGTTAAAGGCTTACTCCCTGTGAGAATCACAGGGTGGCTTCAGTTGGGCAGGACCTTAAAGATCATCCAACCCCATAGCAGGGACACCTCCCACTGTCCCAGGTGCTCAGAGCTCCATCCAGCCTGGCCTTGGGCACTGCCAGGGATCCAGGGGCAGCCACAAGAGGTGCACAATAGACTAAGAGGGAAAATAATCCCTTTGGAAATACCTTCCCCTCCAGGTGCTGTCAGGAATCTGCTTCACCATTTCAAAAGTTATCAACCCTTAGCACCAAATCTGAAACACCAGAAAAGTGCCCGTGATGGGGAAGTTTACCAGAATCAGTAAATATTTGGTTTAAATGCAGCAAAGATGGGGAGAGAGAGAGAGAAGAAGAAACATCCATCCCCTTTTGCTTTACCCCAAGGGAGCTGAGGGAGCAGCCACACACTCGTGCAAGTCCTGCATGTCACCCACTCTTGCTTGCAGCATGTGACAGAATTGTATTTTAGATTATTTTTACAAGCAGTTGTTCTCACTTCCTGCCACCCCCCACCCCACTTTTTTTTATTTTTACTTTTTTT
>VZTZ01018115.1:0-26295 GCA_013400955.1 Drymodes brunneopygia
CTGAACGAGGAACTGGTGTTTGGGAGCTCTTCAAGGAGGCAGGAGATTCTCAAGACCTCCTTTAGAATTCACAGTCCTTGTACAGTTTCCATTATTAAATTGTCTCTTGGGTATAATATAATGAATTTCCCATGAAGCCTTTCCAGTGTATTTATTTGTTTAACTGTGAGGCTCCTTGGATGGAGAAAGCTTTTCCCACAGGGTTGTTAGTTTTGGGATTGTTTTTTTTCTTCTTTCCCTTATTTCCTTCCTTTCACAAATGTACAGTCCACCCACATGGCTTAGAATTTATTTATAAAAAAGAATTTTCATATTTTTTTCTGCAACTGTACCTTTCTTTGATACTGGAAGGAAATTTTTTTAATAAATTGTGAGAATATGCCTCAGGAAGACAAGGGAAGAAAGCTGGTATCTGCACTTAGTGTTGTAGGGTGGGTGGCTGTTTTTCAAGTGCATGTTTTCTTCCTTTTTGCACTCCTGTCAGCCTCCCTTCTGAGCGTTTCTCACTTTGGATTAGTACAGTTGTATTTACCTCTTGCTTTAATAGCAAAGGTAATTAAACCCCAACATTTTTAGCCTGCCCTGTTCAGATCCTATTAATTTAGGGAATGAGTTGCATAGGAAATCCATCATAAACTTTCAGTGGTTAAAAAAAGGAGGTAGAGGCACTATTTACTAAAAAAGTGAATTGGAGGGAAATAGGCTATCTGTTTTGTTCCATGTCTCAGATGAAAATAATTGGCTCATTAATCACAATATCAGCTTGGTCATTTTAGGAAGGTCAGGCTAAAGAATTAATGGAAACAAGATGCATGATTTTAAAATTTAAAAAACAAACATTAAGAATGCCAGTGAAAGAAGCTTCAGGAAATAAACCCTTGATATCTTGTTGCTTTATATAAGCAAACTTTTAGGATTTAATATATTTCATGTCTCTTCCCTCCCCCAGCTGTTTTAGAATTACACACTAAAAACATGCATGTATTTATATATACACACATATAGATTCACACAGTAGCATGAAAGTTAAGATTGCTTTATTCCCTTCAGGTTTTTCTGGATGAGTATTCTTTTGGCTTTGCTAACTCTCCATGTATCCACAATTTCTTTCCCAAACTACCTCCCACTACCTTTGAATGCAAGTAGTTATTGCTAAAGCATGGAGAAGGCAGAACAGGAACCCTGGGATCTCTCCACTCTGTAGGTTCCCTTGATGTTTCAGATGTTGTAATTTCCTGTGGTAAGAAGGATTTTATTTTAGTCTCAGCTTTGAAATAGCAAACTTTCATAAGGGTGTTGTCTTATTTGTTTTTTATTTATTATTAAATAACAGATATCAAGTACTTTGGGAAATCTCATCTGAATATATGCAAGCCAGAGAAGTTATACCAATGAATAGCTTTTCATATCATGTTTAAAAATAATGTTTTAAATTTAGAAGGCTTTTGGCTGGGGATGGCAGTGTCATCTGTCTGTCTCTTCTTTGCTGGGTCTCATCTTGCTGTGTTTTCTCCCCTGAATATCCACCACAGTATTATCCTCTGATATGGTCTCCAGAGCAACTTAAAACCCAGAACCGCAGTGCCACAGATCCCTAACTGCAGCACATCTCATTTTTGCTTACTGCTTTTTTTGGGTAAGCTCAGTACCTTTCTATGCAGTGGCATTTATTTCCAAATGATGACTGCAGACATGGACACTGTGTTAACCTGCACTAAGCCAGGATGGTGGATGCTAGGATGATATCTTAGTTCTGCCAGAGACAGTAGGATTTTTGGTGGGCAGATTTTTCCAGTACGTAGTGTAAGGGTTTTTTACCTTTTGTATTAACTTAGATAATCTGGAAATACTCATGCCACACCACAACCAAATATTGTCTTGAGGTGTAGACAAAAAAGGGTGTTTTTCCTAAATTACCACACATATGCAATCATCTGTCACAAGAACAGATTCATATAATTAAAACCCTAGAATTTCAACATTCACTGGATTATGACTATTTCTGAAAAGTTCTGTAACCACTCAGTTAAATCATCATTTGCTTCTTCTTAAGCTGTGTGTGAAGTCCCAACCCTGATTTTTATCTGCGTAAAAGATTATTAACTAAAGTTTTAAGGCTGGGTCATTCTTAGACCCCCATGGATGCAGGCTTAAACACATCATGTAACTTCTAGTGGTGTGCACAAGAGTATGTGCTCACAACCTGTACATACTGATGAATTCACTACTTTTTACTTGATTTGAAAGAAGTACTAAATTATCTATTTTTTGATAGAGATATCCTAAAATAAAATCCAGTGAATTCAAAGATGAAGAGAGGAGTTTTGTTCTGTTTATGGAGCAGAAGTGCTTATGCTCTACTGTAAAACACTGTTCCTTAAGATTCCTCTGGCAAAATCTAAATGAAATTTGAGGCTGCCCTATTTGCTATATTCCTATTGAATTTATAGGGGGGAAAAACTGCATAAAAAGCTATTTATGCCCTATATGAGATAGTGTTGTTTTTCATTAATCCCATCAAATTAGTTTATTACACTATACCTACTATTTTTTATATGGAAACTAAAGAGAAAAAAAAATTGCTAACTTGTTTTTACTGAGTGTCTGTACAGAATAATTGTTTGCACTGTATTTGAAATTAGTGAGCCCAGTCACAGATGTAGTGGCCAACTGGTGGCACATTTCTGCTGCCTGAGGAACTAAGAAGGTGACATAATACAGCCAAAGACAGATGTGAGACCTTCCTGTGATTGTTGCGTTGATTTGATCTGTCATTAGTCCAGCTGCAGAGTTTTGGACACGTTAAAAAGGAAGCTGACAGTGATGCTGACGTGTGAGTGGCCTACTTCTGTACGAAGGGCACAGAACATCAGGGTGACAATCAGGGTCTTTGTATGCTGAGGCTTCAAAGAGCTTCACAGGTGAGCCATTTTTTCCAAAGGCTAAAAGGCAATTTTTATTATCTGGTTCATAGGCAAATCGAGAGATAATTGTGGCATTAGATGAAGAGAAGACACATGGGAATTTTGCAAACAACAGTGATGATAATAGAATTCCTGGGTGATATGGAAGACAAGCTTTAGAGCCTATGATGAAGAGCTCTGCTATATGGCAAGGTAAATAGGTTCACACTTGACACTCTTCCTCAGGGAGGATGGGAAATGCCAAAAGTAGGACATGTGACATGAATTACCACCTATGAGTGTACATAATGAGTTTCTTTTTCTGGAAAAGGGCGAGAAATGGGTTGATCCTCAGTCAGCTGCAGGAAGCAGCTCCAGCAACAAGCTGACTTCTCTCCCTTTTCTCTCTTCTTCCACTAGAGCCCAGAGGTTTATTTCTGATGGGAGAAATGCTCTTCACTAATTGGAATGCCAAGCTTCAGTTCTCCGTTCCTTCAGTTCTCTTCAATTCTCCTCACTGAACCAAGCTTAATATGCTTAAATCAGCTACTAAAGGATTTTTATTTTTTTTTACATCTGGAAGGACTATAATTTGTTTACCTTACTCCTCTCTTCCTTTCATTTTTGTTCTCATGTTTTTCACTTTCCTTTCTCTCTCAAACATATCCCAAACATATCCCAAACACAGCTGGTGAGGGACTTGCATGTCTTAAAGTTCATCTACTCTTGCCTATGGCATCTTTTAGTCAAGGAAATATTGCCTCTTCCTGTACTAATTCTGCTTGAAGACAGAGACTCGAGACAAAACTGGGTCTAATGGACCCTTTACTCAGAAAAGATCCAAACCAAAAAGCAGCCAGGAGATGAGAGCCAAGAAATCAGGGCAATTTATCCCTTCACTTGAGAAAGGTAAATTAGAAGCCTGTTTTTGAAATTGCTGAGTACCTATTGCCTCTCATCTGGCAATGACTAGGACTTTAAACATCCTATCAAGGAACTTTGGGTTTTTTTAGGGGGGGAAGGGGGTGTTGTTTTTTTTTTAAATTATGTAAGTGTGAATTTCACTTACAGTGAAATCTTCCAAGCTTGATGACTGCTCTAGAAGTCATTGCAGTGGATTTCCAACCTTGTGGAAAGGAGGAATATGTGGCCCTCTCAAGTAAACCACATGTGAAATCAACATAAATTCTGCTCAAGCTGAGCTTGTAAGAGGATTTTCCAGTTCAGCAATAACAAGGCTGGCAAAATTGGGTCAGGCCAAAGCTTCTATTATATTGCTAATTCTTCATGGGGTATTTTTGGGTTTTTTAACACTTCCATCTCTTACTCTGTTATTTAGAACACTGAGTTCTGGTCTTCAAATTAGAACCTAAATAAGAATAAACTTCTGAATGGTGGAAAAGTACTGGTTTTGTCCTCCTCCTCTCTTCTCTTTTTAAGAACAGTGTGTAGGTCTGGAAATTTGAGATATTCAGAGCATATGGATGAAGGTCAGGGAATTTGACAATTCCCTTTGCAGATCCCCTATCAGCACATTGTGTTTGACAAATGAGTCCAAAATGGGAGCGTGTACTTTTGATTTTATCCTCAGTTTCACCACTGTACTGTAAATTTAAACTGAAGAACTCTGGTTTTGAGAATTAGCTCTTAGACATGTAAATAATAAATTGCTGGAATTTACTTTAAAGCCTTCCCTATTACATTCCTGTTGTCTGGATGGAATACAAGCCAATTGAAAATACTGAAAAATACGTATATCCTGAACAAGCTCACTACAGGAAAGATTCTAGGGATGTCTTTCAATCCTTTATTAATAATGCCTGTTACTTCTGGTAAAGGAAATCCTGTCTGATCACAGGAAGCTTCATATTAACCAATCAGTTTCGCCTTTCTGATTTTCATGCAAGAAGACTGTAGAGGACAGGACTATTTAGCAGGAGATGTTTATGTGCATAAATCATTCAAACAAACATCTGGAAATTTTAAGATCAAAGTATTCCCTAGCAATTGTTTAGCCAGTTTCCATGTAAACATTACATTAGTGCATTTTGCTATGGGTTGTTACAATGAAAAGCAGAGGAAGTTATTAGAAAAATACTTAGTTTTAAAATATTAATTCTAAATTTTGTTTGTACTTAATTGTTTTTTATTAATTCTGCGTTGTATTCATCACTTTTATGGGTTAACTAATTCATTCAAAGTTGGGTCTTCAAGACCAATTTCCAGGTTGTTTTTTTGAGCCTCCAAGTTGACAAATCAAATCTGATCCTTTCTTTGGTGACACTCATGAGAATACACAGCTGATTCTGATTGTCACCTAATTTCTCAGGCACAAAAGCCAGCTTGTAGTTAAAAATTTGGTGGCAGCGAGTAGCTCATCTGCATCACTGTGTGTCATGTTGCCAACAACTTCCCTAATACAAGGTAGCTAAGATTATTTTCTCACCAAACCAAATTGCTATTGCTTTTTAATGAGGTTTGCTTTTCATTTAGTAGGCATTTGTGTTGATTAGGTTTGTATTGTCCCACTTTCTATGATTTTTCTTGTTAGTAAAATTACCCAAATAGTACATACTAACATGAAAGCTATTTCTGAAGTGGAATTGGGAAGTTCATTCTTTCATGCTACAGAGCTGTATTGCTGTCAGTGCATCACAAAGGGAAAAGAAATTTGATTATTTCTCTCCATAAAACGAATAGCTTTCAAAGAACTATTAATGCTGATGAGTTCATCAAGCATTTATCATGCCCAAATCATTCCTTTCTGAAACTTCACTTAAAGGCAAAAAAAAAAAAAAAGAAGAAAGAAAATCAGTCACTGGTATTTGTGTTTAAAAAGCAGATAAAAGTGCTGCTGGAAATGATACTCCAAGTGCAGAGCTATAAATAGAGAAAGTATCTTTGCAGAATTATGCTCTGTACTTCAAATAGAAGTGTTTTACGAGCTGCTTACAATGGAAAGCCCAGAACTGGCACTTACTTTTCACTCCATAGCTCAGTTTGCTCAGCTCTAGAATATTCAAATGACTGCTTGTGAACTCTGAAATCACAGGTGGAGTTCTACAGCACTTGCAGTCCACGGCATCATTTAAATATGTTGTGTGAAGAAAGAGGCTTTCTCAAGAGGGAGAAAATAAGACGAATCCTAGGAAAAAAGGTAGTGAAACCCTGCACTTTTGAAGATTTGTCTCTCTTGCTGGTAATGTCAGCAAGGCTGGCAGGAAGCCAACAAAGACCAAGTTCATCCTGAGCCTGCATGTACAGATGAATAATCCTCTAGGCACCAGCCAGATGCATCCAGCTCCCCTTCTGTCCTGATTGCATCTGAGATTCGAGAGATGCTTCTTGGCTGCAGTGTGTCAGATTTCCCAGTATACAATAAATCTCTGAGAAAATACCTTGCTAGAACCCATGGTAGGGACAGAAAAACTTCCCAATGGTTCATATTCCAAGTAGGCATTTCAGTGAACTGAGGTAAAACACAAAGTTCATTAACATGCCATTTGTCAAAAGCAGAGCATTTCCACATATTTCAGTGGGTTTCATTGATACAAAAAAAGGAGAACAAATTTTAAGATGTGTTTTTCTTTAGATGAGTGTGATCAAATCACAACTGCTGTTAGATAGTATTTGTTCTCTTACCCCTCTTGCATGTGTTTTAGGTATTATCAAAAAACATAGCTACTCATTGGCAGTAAAAGGGCCATGGTAAAAAAAAACTTCAGTGTGCTAAGAAGTCTAACTCAGGACACTTGGATGAGTTTGGGGATGCTTTATCCATGCCTCATCAAAATATGACAGCTGGTACCTACAACACCAGATTTTCCTAAAGAGTTTTCAACATTTAGTTTGTGTTCTGTGTTCCTGATCGATATTTGAACATCAAGTTTTTAAGGGAGACAACTGTAAAATCTTTATTTACATGAGTATTCTCTACCAGGGATTAAGTAAAGTAAGTAAAATACACTTGTACCAAAATTTTTTGGCTGAATCATTTCCTCAAAATGTATAAATCTCTCTGTACTGTGGCATAGTTGAATGTATCCAGTGGGCATTTTAAAACTAGTAAATTTCTAGGGTTTAATTGCTCCATTTCTGAACCTTCATTCTACTTTTTTTTTTCCCTCACATGGAATATTATATCAAGGGACCTTGGTAAAGGTCTGACTACAAATGTAAAGCTCCTTCTAAGGTAACAATAGATAATGTTTACTTTTAAGGTGTTTGTTTGAATTTGTGATCTGGTGTTTTATTTTGGAAAAATCTGCAATTTGTCCCATACAGGCAAGCCTTATGGTGTCCAGAGTCACATGCATTGCCTGTATAATACACTTTAGTTCACAGAGGTTTGTCTTTGGCCCCTTTCAGTCAGGGAGTTTGATGGCTAGTGTAGCCTCTTTAACTTGTATATAGACAGGAGATATTATTCAAGTAAAACTGGCATTCCATTTTCAAGTGTGGGTTTGCCTAAATAATAAATTCAAAGTTATAATTTCACCGCGTGTCTTTTGATTCTGTTCTGTCTCCCTTCATCCTTGCAATTACCTTTCCTAAGTAAAACAAGAGCTGTCCAATGCCAAATTATTCGCTATACAAAAGTTGGCAGGGCAAACTTTCTCTGCCACCCAGGTTTTCTGGAGCTGGAAGTCCTGTTGGGCACGCTGTGTTAGAGAGACAGTCCTGGAAAGTGGGCACAGTCCAACAAACACACTGAGCTGGCTGAGTGAGCTTCTGTCCAGGCACCACCCCTGGATCCCTGCTGGAGAACTCCATGGAGTTGTTTATGGACAGTCTTGGATTAAAACAAGGCAGTTCCCACATGTCACACTTGTAAGTCGCACTTGCTGTTTTCCTGGAGGTTTGTAATGCTTTACAGGTGTGTGTTGTTGGTACTTGCCCTAGTTAGGATGGCACTGAGTGACAAAACTTGAGTTCTTCAGGAGCAGGAAAAAGCATTTGGCTTATCTTCCAAGTGCAGGGAGCTGTGAAAAGCTGCAGTTCAAAGATCAATAGCTCTAATTATGAATGAGAATCCCATTTCCCTCAACAGTGGAGGGCAGCAAGAGTAAATAAATTCTTTGCAAGAAGTTCCTTGTAAATCCAGACAGACCAAGTCGGGTTTCAATGGACTGAGCCAGACTGACAAGTGCTGATAAAGGATGATTCTTTGAAGACTTTAGATTTTACAGATAGAGAGGAATGGGTATTTCTACACTTAAAAAGAACACTTTGAAGAGGCCAGTACCAGTGGTAACTGGAAGATCACACTACTTGGGAGATGGTAAATACAGCAGAACACAGAATTTATTCCACAGGGAGATTGCAATCATCTCCCAATGAATAAAAAAACAATGAATAAAAAAATCAGGCAGTGTACATTCTCTATCAATTTTTCTGTACTTGCCTTATTTATGTTCCTCTGCAGTTACTAGCCAGATAGGGGGTAAAAACTGCAGTTTGTACTGATATATGGAGTTTGGTCATGGATTATGGGTCTATTAAAGATTCTAGTAATAGGAGCTATTCCTGAGTTCAGCTGGTACACTTACAGTCCGCTTTGAAGGTCGCCTGTTTAATCCCTGGAGGTGTTTTCAAAATGTGGTGATCAGTCATCCACCAACCCTATGGGAATTGTAATGGATTAGTTTTCAAAACCATGAGAGAGATGTCTTAAATCTCTCTTTTCAGATGGTGGGAACTGGGGGTAAGAGATAAGCCTTGTATGTGTTTGGGGTCACATATAGTCTTTGGTAAAAATTGTGGCCATGTGTTTGCTCCTGTTCCAGACAGATCACACCTGTACCACCACTGTAGTTTGGAGGGGTTACAGTGGGGTATAAGCAATACAATAATTTTGGCAAAAGTCTATTAATGTTCTGCTCTATGTTAGACCATGCTGGAAAATGGCTGAATTTTCTGTTTTTCTCCATACACTCCCATCCATCTTCTAATGGTACCCATTTTTGATCCCAGAGGGCTTGGCAAACCTTTCCAAAAGGAAAGGCAAAGGCCATTTACTGACAGTACAATTTGAATGTGCAGTTCTTATCTTGTAGCTGTTTCATGGCTGTGCAGAATATCATAACAAATGAGAATGTGTGGTACTTGTAAATTCTGCTTCTCTGGCTTCCTGGGGCAGGCAACAACAGAAAACACAAAAAAGAATATTGAAACCCATTTTAGCTTTGTATTTTCTAATTATTAGTGCTGGGAGCCAGCATTCTCCTTATGGGAAATAAACTGCATGAAACGAGTTTTTATAACAGAGTTCAGATTATGCACCCCAGTCACTGTTTATTGTAACACCCCAGGGGAAAAAATCCATCAGAAAAAAGTCAATGTGTTTGAACTAATTCTCATTGGACTCCTATTGACACTGTAGGATTTAAGAATCTGCACCTGTATATTTTTATGTCAGCAGAGATTTGATGGTGCCTGGGACATTCTATTGTGCCATGTTACATTTCTGTGTCAGAATGTACTGTTGCTTAGTTGTACCTGCCTTTTTTATTATTCAGGATAATAACAAGCAACTGCTTCCAAGACACAGTAAAGCTCAATATTTAAGCTTGTAGATGAGTAGGTTTTTAAATTCTGTATGCTTGCTTTTTTTCATAGTGACTTATTAGGAATCTGTACCTGTGGGAAACAGAGGGAAGAGTGGACCATGGCACTCTGGTTATGCTTTTGGTTTATTTTTTGTGGTTAAGTTTTTTCCCCCTTCAGTCCTATCATATCTTTGCATGTTAGTGATTGTGTATAGACAAAAAAAACTAGTCAACTATTTAATTTTGTTAGGGAAGCACAAAGTTATCTCTTAGCACTTAAAACTGTACAAAGTGGTATAAAGTAGAGTTTGAGCTATGTTTATTTGTTGCTTATTTTCTTTTGAACATTTTAAATTCTTGTTTATAATGCTTACTGTAGCCTGGACAGCCATTGTCTCCCTCAGAACCTTGTTCTTTTCTCATAGATCAACACCATCAGCTGTTACAGATTTCTGTGCCCAATCCCTCACCTTGTTCTCCTGCCTCACTTGTTCTTTGGGACAAGCAGCTTATATGTTCCTGTAGTTGCTCCATGCTTTACTTTTACTCACCTCCAGCTCCTTTCCATTTTCTTTACATTTTTTTCCATCAATTTTGTGCATTCTTGGCCAGCATTTTTCACATTAGCTGTTCTATTTTTCAGCTGATTCATGAGCCTTGTACAAATCTAAGTGCATGAATTGGGGCCAGAAACCCAGAATTGGGGTAGTCTTGGAGCAAGTTTGGAATTTTTAAACATAAAGGATCTTGAAGGCAGGATTTAACCAGAGGGAATAAGGAGTCTTTTATTTTAAGAACCAGTGGCATCTTGTCAGTTTTTCATATTTAAAAAAAACCTAACCCAACAAAACTTATAATAAACAACAACAAAAGCAGTCTTGAACTAAGGAATATTCTCCCTCTGCTTTTCAGCTTTTTATTCTGCTGTCTTTCTCCTGTACCCCTAGAAACCAGAGAACTTTAATCTAAGCTTTCTTTCACTTCATCCTCTGGCCTGTCGCCCCATTGCAGCAGACACAAATAACCTTTTCTTCCAAAGGTCTAGTCTGAGAAAAATAACTTCCTCTTGATCCAGCCAGTGCCTGAATTGCTCATCTTGGTTTAATGCTGGTGGTGTCTTTGTATGCCAGCCTGGCTTTCTCAGGATAAAGACTTGTTAATGCACAAGTGCCTCTAGACTCTGTCAGGCTGGTGCTGTCAGCTTTATCTCTGCTAGTCCTGCTTGCATTCAGTAGAGCCACTACTGTTTTCTTGGCAGGCTGCTACAATTATAATTTGCTTTCTTTTTGAACCTGAAATGTCTTCCCAAAGGTTCATTTTTTGTTACCATCTTGGCTAGATATACTCTTCTGTTTTTATTCCATTTCCCAGGTGATAAAAGTTATTTAGAAGAGTAAGTGCAGGGATGATTTGTGCCTGTGCATGTGTTTGCCTGCCTGCCTGCATGCAGAGAACTCCTGAGACCAGACAGTGCCTTTCATTCTTTGTGCCTGTGGTATTCTTTCCCTCTGATTTTATGTGCCTTACAAATTGTGAGTTCCTCAGAGCAAGGATGATGACTCTTTATGTATTTGTGGAAGAGTGGGTGTTCTGTAAGCTGATATTGCAATAATATTTATTAGAAATGTTTCTCCTCGGACTGAATACCCTGAGAGGACAAAATTCAAGGAACTGTTGTCACTTCTGGAAAGTACCAGAACTCTCCAGATCTGGGTTTCTCACATAAATCCCACCTTCCCAGCAGGGCTCTGCAGTCAATTCTATGCAGTCTCCCTGTGACAAAGTAGTGCTGGCTCACAGCGCCAGGAGGGCATGGGATGAGTGGGAGCTGCCCAGAGCTTGAGCTGTCTGCAATGCAAATCCAGCTTTCATGCACTCCTTATATAATTTTAAAGCTTTTATCTGTGGTGTTAGCTCTAGGAGAGAAAATATGAAAAGGCAGTAAAACAAAAAATCCCCCAAAACATATAAGCATGCAACTTTGTTTCTTTATTCTTTCTGCTGCCTTACTCCCAGGTCTGCCACACCCCCATCTCCCCCAAAAANCACCTATATGCCTGAAGGGAATATTAAAATAGTAGAGTAGGGTCTTCATGGTGATTTGAAATGAACATACACTTCAAAAATCGTGGTCATTTCTTATAGTGGATTAGTTCATAGATTGCTGAATTGCCTGGACCAAGTACTTCATTATGCCTCATTTTAACTCATTATAGAGTAGAAATAAATTAGTTACCTATTTCATGGGAATGTTGTAAAGAGTAATAAATTATTTGGGAAGGATATTAAAGCACAGGTATAAGTAAGGGATGAGTATTACTGGTAAACATACTCAGATGCATAAATGGTATTTGGACACAGCAGCCATTTCTGCCTCTGAAAATGTTTCACTGGTTGATGGTGGTAGAGATTTGCTCTTGCATGTGACCTGGGGAGCTGCTTAACTTCTCTGCCCCATGGCAAGACTAAGGATGTAGTGCATTTAATGCATTTAATGTGCAAAGAGCTTTGAAATCCTCCAAGACGGGCACTATTAGGGACCTTATTCAAGTTGTAAGTCACATGATAGTTTTTGAAGATGTTTCTGCCTTGTGTTTCTTGATGCAGGATGCTTTCTATTCCAAATATCAATTTTATTAATTAATTAATATTTGCTATACTTAACTTACTTGACTGGGAACTGGACATTTGCTGAGGATATGATCCACACCTGCCCTAAAAGTGACACTGATTTATTCTGTGAAATTCCTCACAGTTTTATTTTTATGTGACAAATACCCTCTGTATGGCAAAGAAACTGCAAAGCCAACCATTTTGGTACTATTGTTTCAAGGTGCTCAGACAGAAATCCAAGCCAAACATCAAACTGGAATGGGAGGGGAAAAGAATTTAACAAATGCTCATTTAAAAGGCATTGTATGCACAGCATGGTAGCTACTCCAATCATGCCTGAGGTTAAATATGATGACTGACAAACACTGTGAGCTCAGTTGTTCAAAGGGCCTTAGAAGATGTCCAGATGGTCAGAACTGAGAACACTCACAGTCAATAGAAAGGAGGCAAATTAGCCGCAGCGTAGCGAAGAGGGGAATTTCCCTCAGCACGGATTTTTGTTTCTCTGGGCAAAATTAGCCTTTTAGTAAAAAGACCATCTGAGAAGTTTCCACACCTCCAGCAGAGCACTCCACCTGCCAGCACCACAGTATCTGTTATCGAGCTTGTGCTTGTTTGCAAGATACCAGTAATGTTGATGAACAGATGTTTTGGCATGGTAACAACAGGAGCACGCTGTTGGTGTGTTTAAAGTGACTCCCCTGAAACCCTGGACTGGTGATGAAGTGTTGCACCAAGCTCCTGTGGGTTAGCAGGGGTGGTGGCAGCAGTAGCTCCAATTTTTCTTCATGAAGTATGGTTCCACTGCAATAACTTAGAAACACTGTGATAAAGTACATTGAAGAGAGGAAAACCCTTGCCAGACTACTTCAAAAAGGTGTTGTTTAGGAAAGTCACTGCTCTGAAAGTTGGGGAAAATGGGCTTTTATTCCTGTGGAAAGAAGTAATGTAACTACCACTTCAGTGTGAGTGGTGTTAACTGCTGACAAAAGGGAAAACAGGCACACCTCCTCCTCCTCCCCCTGCTGTTTTTGAGTAGTGGCTGTACTTACATGAGGGCTCAGAGAACACAACCAGTCACATCTTCAGGAGTTACATCCCATACTTCTGTACCAAATAATTTTTTGGTGAAGCTGAAGCTTAAAAAAGGAGCCAGGTGCAGTGGAGACATTTTTCTTTCTACAGAGATGTGCATGTGCTAAGCAAAACCTGGGTCATAGTAGGATTCAGCGTTTAATCCACTAATCACTGAAATGAAACACTTCATGTCCTTTGAACTAGTCCAATTTTTTATTTTCTTAGTGTCCTATCATAACTTTTACTGAGTTTTTCATTACAATTTCCTTGAAACTCCTTGTAGACTAACAATTTCCACATACCAACACCTGCAAGTGTCAGAATTTTGGTTTCACTGAAAGCCTACAAAGCAAAGTTGGCAAGTAGAAAACAGTGTGAAAAAAGTCAAGGAGGAAATATTTCACTCTGGCTTGAGCACCTGTCAGGGTCTGAGAAGGAATTCAGAACAATGAGTTTGATACTGTATGGAACATTTATTTGTTTATTTTTAAACTGTGAGACCTAATCAGTGCTTCTCCAGAAATACTTTAAACCATATTATGTCATATAATATTGCTGTTTTATGAACAGTCTGAACTTTGGAAAGATTAAAAAGGTATTTTTTCCTTTTATTTTTTTCCCTTGCCTAATTATATCCAGCCTCTTGATTCCAAGGTTGAAACACTGACATGTGCCCTTTTTGTTTTGTTTGGTAAATGGTACTTTATTTTTATTTTTATGGTAGATGTAAACACTTCGTTATAATAGTATAAAATAAAGTCAAATAATTTGGTGAAATTGCTGCTGTGACGAAATGATCAACAATTACAAGGTATCAGTTCTGAAAAGGTAAGTGATTGTCAAGTTCAAATAGCTACAATGCTTCATCTTATAATTTTATAACATCATTAGAGACATAATTATGTAATATCATTAGAGATGGAATCCTTGTGTCCAACCTGGGTTCTTGCCCAGTTTGTCTTTAGGAAAACGCAGAACAACAATTTGTCTATTGCTTATTTGTAAAAATGTGATGAAAGAGCTGGAAATAGCTCTGTTGACTGTGCTGGTCTGATTGCATGGCTCCAGAGCAGCATTTAGAAGCTGATAATTTTGGATGCTCAGTAGATAGAGCTCACAGAAGCACATTTCTGCAGTGCTCTTGCTGTAGCAGGCAGTACCACAAGCAATCTGGCCCATGAATGCACCTTGGACAGCAGCCAGACGAAATCCAGACAGGCTGAGGAACCTTTCATCAGCTCTTGGTGTCCATCAGATTGGCTGCTGGGAACAGGGGTTTGTGTGATGATGGTTCACACGGGCTGTGCTTCTGTCTCTTCAAACACATTTGCAAATTCTTCCCTGGATACAGCAGCTGCTTTATGTAAATATATGCAGTGATAAGTTATAATATGTCCCATAAAACAATTCTTTGGGGTGAATTGTTGGGAAATTTCTCCTAGAGGGAGTTATACTTGAATGCATAGTCTGTGTGAAAATACCAGTTTTCAGAAAACATTAAAAAATGAAAATGGTGTTCTATTGTGTGCAGAATGGCAGCACTGGTGCAAAGTTATCTGAGCATCAGTGGGAGTTGGGGAGCAGGGCTGGCCCCAAATTACCAAGCTGTCAGAATGGATATTTGCAGAACTGTGACATTTGCTATTTCCAGTAACAGCTGGAAAAACCAACTGCATCCTCACTGTGCATAGCCAGTGGCTATGGTGCTTGCAGTTTCTAGGGGACATGGAATTACTTGTTTCCTAAGGTGCTATGAATAGATGGAGTGCAGCACTAAAAATATCTGCAAGATAATTACAGAAAATTGCATTTGGGACTTTAAACAACATAATAAATAACCAGAATGCTGTGCTGGCTCAATTTCTCTGTGACCAGCTATTAAACGTGTTATGTTCTTCCAAGACTTCGCAAAAATCTGTGCACAGCTCCTCTCTCCACCTCCACACTCCCATACGCTGGAAGTTTTTCAGTCACCTTAAAGTGGATTTCCTATCTTATGCTCTCTGTACCCTCAACACCCTGCCTTGCTAGGAAGAGGTAAGGCTGAACAATTGGAGAATCCCTCCTACCTTTAAGAATTGTGAATTATTTTCTGATCTCTGAGTCTGTCACTCCACGTATCTCATGCAAGGTGCTGCACTTTGAAGCACAGATTTGTCACCCCTGTGTGTCTTGAACCCTTGGCCAACAACCATTTTTCTCTTCTCTATTCTCCCTCTGACCCTTTCCAAATGTCTGCAGCCCCAGCTGTACTCGGTTCTCCCTTCCTGGCCTCTAGCAGGTGTTTCAGGCCAAACCAGCTGCTGTGGTAGCATTTCCTGTTTGTGTAGAGTGGATTGGAAACAACTGAATCTCTGAAAAGTGCAGTCTTCAAAAATGACAACATACATAAAATTCAGCCCTTGTCCCCTTTTTATAGACTGGTGAATAATGAGATAAAGAAAAATATTTGATCTCTCTGGTCACTGTTGCCTTGTGCTGCTCCTGATCACTGGAAGTCATCTATAAGACAAACATGGACTCACACTACCTGTGAAGTACAGGTGATGTTTTCTACAAATAAGCTGATGTTATTTCAATAATTTTGTTGAAAAGAATCTTGGACTCTATGTGTATATGTAAGCAGGAAGTTGGAGAAGCATAAACCGGGACCTAAGGAATTAATTAAAGTTGTTAATAATCTGAAGGGTAAAAGACAGATCTAAAATACATCCTCAAGGGTAACAGCTTTAAAAGAATTCAGCTCTTTACAAGGGTGTGCTTAGCAATAATGAACACATTGTTAGTTTGTGGACAAAAAGAAATTGTATTCCTTGCTCCTGTTCCAGTTAAAAGCAGTTGTTATGGCAACTATTGCAGCATCTTTATTGGTATTTCTATTGTACTGTTTGGGAGAGGCATAAATCTCTTTTGCTCAGCTGCATGTGACTGAAGGAATGAGATGTCCCATTGCCAAGGAGTAGGATGAGGATTGTGACAATGTATTTCAAGTTAACCTCACCCTTCCCTGGGGAAGAGGGAAGCAAGGGCTGCCCACAAATGCAGACAGATTGCACACGCAGAGCACCAGGACACTTTTCCAAAGCTCTGGGTACCCAGAAGGCCTGGCTGCAAGTACAGCCAGCTGCTTTACACGTCACTCTTGGTAGCCAAATCTCTGTGCTGCTCCCAGGGAAGGATGATGGCCGTCATTTATCGAGTGTCTGGTGATCCTACCCAAATACTTGACAGGAAGCACGCAGAAGCTGCTGCCTGTGTCCTTGATGGGTGATATAAGAATACTCTGCAGCAAAATTTGTATTATCTTTTTGAGTAGTCCCTCAAGTCCAACACCTTCCACCTTCCAGTTGTGAAATTAGGGTTGCATTTGGATGCTTGTCTGCAGTTTGCCTGCAAACTTGTTTGCTTGGCCTCAAGCCGAACTTTGACTTGAACTCACTTTTTCCTCAGTGTGTTTGTACCAGTTTCTTGTTTCCTTTTATAGTTGTCAACTTTGTTTAAACTGTTTTTGTGGAGCACCGTGGGGATCAGAAAGGTGTTGTATAAACCATTGTTG
This sequence comes from Drymodes brunneopygia, assembly GCA_013400955.1. Taxonomy (NCBI): domain Eukaryota; kingdom Metazoa; phylum Chordata; class Aves; order Passeriformes; family Petroicidae; genus Drymodes; species Drymodes brunneopygia. Next base: position 16,698 of record VZTZ01018115.1, read on the forward strand.
TTTCACAGGAAACTGTTGGCAGTATCATTCATGCCAGAGAAATTTCTGCTCCATTTTTTAAAAAGCAAGAGTCATACAGGTGTTATTTCTGGGTAAAACACTGGGCACAGCAAAATCTTCTAGAAAACTCAATTTTCCTGTACCTCTGACTCATGTAGTAATCTTTAATAATCTGTTGATTCTGCTGTGCCCTTAACAGTGCAAGGCAGTATGTTGAGGTAAAAGAACAGCATGGATCAATAGGCTATAATGGAATTAATAATCAAGGGTCAGGTTTTTATAACCATATTCCTCCTGGAAAGTGTTTCACTGCAAGTGACCCCACAGAAATTGATATAGAAGGGGAGATGATGGCCCTCAAGCTAATTTGACTATCAGGTAATATTCATCTTACATGAATGTTTTCCATAAAATAAATGACCACTTCTGCAGACAATCTAAAGTCTAAGTGAGCAGACAGACTTCTGAAACACCACCAGTAAAACTTGACTTGTGGGAGCCTAGATATGATACACAATGTTCTTTTCAGATCTCTTCAGATGATGAAAGCCCTATGTGATTCAATCTCTCCCAGGAAAATTTGGTCAAAGATTTAATACCTGAAAGCTTTACTTTCAAGAATAATTATTTAAATTTGCCATCCTTGATAGGAGTTATTGATTGTGAGACCAAGTAGATGAAGTCATGCTAAGGAACAATAAAATGGTTTAAATATGAACTGGTTCAAGTCTGAACTGACATTTTGAATAATTCTGTCCCTCTGCTAAAAAACTTGGGTGTAAGAGAGGCTTTTTCTTTAACTTTGTTGATTGCTAAATATGCAGAAATGTAACATTAAGGTGCCTAGGCACACAATATACACAGGTTAGAAAAATGGAGGTGGCACACTGCATTCAGCTCCAGGCAGAAGGATTCAGTATCTCACACATCATCAGCCAATGTGGCTTCCAAGTCATTCAGTTGAAGTTTGGACTCTGCCTTCTAGGAAAAGGAAAGTAAGGCAGATTAGAAAAGTGATAGCTGCTAGAAATTTAAAGTCACCTTTGATACAGGTTTTGTGGTTGATTTTTTCCCTTGTGTAATGTGTACCCAGGTAAAATGTGCTCAATAGCAAAGCAAGTGAGGAACAGTATAAATCAAGGTTATTTGCTTCTCTAGTGTGATGATCTTTCTTCATCTCTTAGTAAAAGAATCTCTTTCTAAAAGATTGACAGATCTGACAAGATATGTCCAGCAAAAATGCTTAAAGCACAAGACCTGTTCTGGAAAGTTCTGTCCGTATGATAGCTTTTAATTTTTGTCTTTGCAGTGCTTGTGTTGTACTTTTTCTACTGTTTAGAAAGATCTCGGTATACAATTTGCCTGGCAAGATCCTTTCTGTGCACAGGATCCTTTTTGTGATTGTAACTGCTAATTCAAGGTGATCTGTAAACATGTTTGAGGCATTTTTTTGGTATCTCCTCTTTAACTGTGAACATTTCCAGAGCATTTAACTCAAGTAATACCTCTTATACAGCTGAACGATGTCTAGGAAAATACACAAAATTATAAAATAATGGTAAATCACAGAAATATGATGTACAGAAAACCCTTATTAACGGATGCTGAAAATAAGAATGTAGCCTTTGGTGGTTTGTTTAGAATTGGAATGAGTGCACTCGTCATCTGCAGCAAAATATTCACAACTGGTATGTGAATAACTGGCACTTATGGGCACTTAAATATTGGCATTTCCTATCTGCATTTGCAGAAAATGGGCAGGTCTTCCTGAGGTGAGCTGTTGGTATGCCAGTTCTAGAGCAAGTGTTAAAGATGGGGAAACAAAACACTGAAATACAAGTGATTTTAACAATGAGAGAAGGTAAGGGAATATCAGTCCAAATGCCAAGCTGAGACTCACGACATTCTTTGTGCGTGCTCTGGTTCTCTAGGAGTAAGAAAGAGTCAGTATTTTAAAATTTTTGTCTGTTATTGTTTATTAAAAAAAAATGTACCACCCACACAGACTTTTGACCAAGAATGCCAGCAGAGTACAGAGGCTGAACTTAACTCTCAATACTTTGAGATCTGAGCAGTCACCACCTTCTAAACTGTGGTCCAGTTTACTTGGAATACTTAGTTTCCTTCCTGTTAAAAGGTGAATGAAAATTTCATGTACCTTTGGCCTTTTGTGACTAATATATATTTGTCGTTCTCATATCATAAGACAAAAATATATTTCTGTAATTGAAAAATTCTGTCCTATCATATATACCCCTCAAATGAGACTACTTCACTGGAAATAATACATCATCATGAAAAGTATGTTTTTGTAGTGCTAAAAAATGTTTTCTGGTGGTTTATCACAAAAATCCCCTCAGACGATGTAGAACAAGACTGAATTCAGGTAAAATAGCCACTTCCACCTGACAATGCAAAGCTAATGTCAGTCAGTAAATGAAAATACATTGTTTTGCTGTTTTAGAATATAGCCATGAATGACAGACCTGAGACTCAAGTTCTGCACTTTTAAAGTACTGTTAAAGCAAGGTCTGTAGCAGGGGGGAAATTTAAAAAATCAGTAGAGAATGCACTGTTAAATAAAAGCCTTGCTAATTGCCTCCTGAGCCTCTGTGTTAGCAGAGTTATTTTGTGTTCTGGTTTTGAGAAGCTATTTTGTAAAACTTTTAACATTCACTTGAACAAATGTTGAAATAGGGTGATGTGTTCTGCTTTTTTTGTCAGTGTTAGAAACAGATGTAGTGCTGAAGGTGTTCTGGGTGGCAGAGTGATGTAATTGTGAACCAAACCTGAGATTTTTGTGTTTTATCTGCATGTTTTAAGAATGCATTGGATAAAGTACACTTTAATGTGATTTCTCTTCTGTTATGGGTGGCCAGTAAACAGTCTGTGTACACTCAGGCTTGTGCTTTATATATAAATTTACATGTATTTGATGATGTAGAGGCATACACATAAATACACATAATTCAGGTCTGAAAGCAAAACTGTGGTACAATCTATTTAAGTATGACCTTAAAATCTGTTTCTGTTTATATCTCCAGCTAAGTAAGTATTCAGTGCTACCCAATATAAAATGACATATGACAGCTACTTGCTTAATTATAATTTTTGCAACTACCTCTTGATTAACATAAATAAAAAGCCTCAGTGATGGGTTTTGACTGATTAAGTTCTGTTTAGAAAAGACACAGGAGGCATGATGGTGGAGGATGAAATTCTGGTCTTTCAGAAAGATGAAACCAAAAATTTCTGCCTCTTCCACAGCAAAAGAGGACAATCTTAAACCCTACTCTGCACAGTCACTCCCAACAGAAGTTGGCAAGCCTGGAGAGATCAGGTAGGCAAGGATAATCTTGAATTCTCCTGTCAGAGTTCCAGCTGGGAATGAACAAGTATGGGGTTGGTAATCCACGCCGCTGAACACCTGTAGCTTTGTAAAAATAAGAATACAAACAAATAAATGAATAAATTCTAGAACCTGGATCTATTCTGAAGACTGTACAGCCCATCTCCAGAAGTACTGCCTAGGGATCTCTGATCCAAGCCAAACCCTAACACCTTCTCCCTAAGGATGTGGAATTGCTCTTTTCATGTCACCAGCACAGCTTCTTTGCTCCTTCATGCTGGTGCCTTGCCCCATGTGCTGATGTAGTGAGAGAACAAACAGTGGGAAACCTTGGGAAACCTCACAGCCTTAGGAAACCACTGTAGGTGATATCCTGGTATGAGTGAGTGATACCTGAGAAGATAAATGTTGTCCATAAACATTTAAGCAAGTACAGTAAGAGGAAGGCTTAGGGTTTCTTGAAATATTTCCTTTCACTGTCAGTACATGCTTATCAGCTTGTAGATGTGGTAGCTGTACTGCTGTTATTTTTCAAGAAAAATTGTTCAAAATATATCAGAATAGTTGTCAAGCAGCAGGAGGAAGAGGGAGCTGACTGGATCTTTCTGGTCATCTTCATCTCTGACCAGACTCAGTAGAGGAGTTAAGACTTCTGGAAGGGTATTCTTTGCTAGCTTTTCCTCTTTAAAACAATCAAAACCTCCCAAAATACAAACAACTATTGTTGGGGAGTATTAGGGAATATTTTTTACCTTTTGAAGAAACTGATGGTTAAATAAGGTTCTCTAGTTTTCCAGAAAGTGAAGATGAGTTTTATTTTCTGCTTCGTGTTTTTGATTATTTGTCTTTCACAGTGTGAGGCAGTGCTCCTGTATCTGTGTAATTTTTGAGCAGCTGAAAAAGAAAGTGGTGATGAGGCAGTACATGACTAAGAGTGTCCAGTGAAATGTGGCTATGTCCTTCAGTTCTGCTTGTGCTGTTGTGTTTTTCTGAGAGGCTTGTCGAAGGAAGTCTGTTCAGAAGCCTGATTTTAAGACCAGATGTCATTTATGTCACACGATCAGAGCTAAGGAATTTTACTTCCCTCAGAGGGATTGTAAAAAGGAATCAGTAGCAGCATTTTTAACTAAATGTGAGCTTTTATTGCACATTTTCAGTTATGGACCTCAGATTTTCTTCTTCCAAACAAGCAAATGGTACAAAAAATAATCCTTATACAGTTTTCTAGGAACAAGAATATTAATTACTGCCATATTTTAGCCGGATGTAGCAGAACATGAAGTCACAACAGCCATGCTGTGCAGTTACCAGGTTTTTATGTTTCCTTGTGCTACTGGCACGATCTGATTCTCCTGGTCCCTTTCTTTTTGCCTCTTCCTCATCCTGTAATTACCATTTCCTCTTTACTTTGACAAATCCATTACAAAAACATCCCTCAAAATAACAGAGGACAGACCTCTGCTATCTCTTAGTAACCATTTCAACAACTAGCTCTGACCACACTTGAAACTTTGAAAAGAGCATTCAAACTGAAATTTTCCTCACCATTTCATTTTACATGTGTTGAATGAAGTCACTTTCCTCAAAAATATATTAACTCTACAGTAGCTTATTGTGTTTACTGCAGACTTTTAATTGATTCAATTTGCTTTTTCATATTGCTTAATTCTGAAGTGCTGCAAGCTACTGTCTTCATTAACAGGTTTATTGGACTAAATTCAAAAGCTTATCAGGATAATTTTTAGAAAATAGCTACTTGCTTATGCTGTTTATCCTCTCCTGAATCCCTCTGCTACATTAATGCCTTTCTTATCAGCCACAAAGTGTTTTAGAGTAGCCAGTAATGGCCATCAAGAAATTTAAATATCACACATAGTGCATCCAGTTAACTGTCCTGCCTTCTGACTGGCTTTTGGAATAACACATTTAAACTTAGCATTCTGTAAGGTATTCTGGAAGAGTTTAGTACATTGGGAGCATTATCTTGTCTATAGGGTACATGTCACTGATGTATATAAATCATATTCTTCCAGTCTGTGCTGACTCAGCTGACATTCTGTGAATCACTTGCTGAAAATAGAAAGGGTGCATTTTGCACATGTATATTTGTATGCACACACAAGCACCTATCAGATTTTCTTTACCTTTTACCAGACAGTAAAAAAAAAAATTTAAATCATGTTTTGCATATAGTGTTACAAATGTTAATGTACTCGTAGTTATTTACTGAAGTGAAGTATATGTTTCCATTTGGACACACACACATTAATTCACTGCTGTCTCAAATTTTTCCTCTGCCAGTTCACTTTATGTTTTTTAAATCCCACAACAGTAACAAAGTTTGCTTTCAGTCAACAACTGCAAACACACTGGTTTTTAAATTGTAACAAGACCATACACAACCATCTTAAATACACAAGTCTTCCACCTAATGCATACCAAAGATTTCAGACACATTACATTAAATCCATGTATCGTTAGCCTCATCCACAGCACAAATCAGGGCAACAACTGCTTCAAAGTTCATCAAAACACAAACTCATTTTTTCCCAATATTAGCTCCAAATCAGTTTTCAAAAGAGCATCCCTTTCAAAACGTATGAATTCACCTCCTGTGTAAAATTATTCAATAATTTTCTGGGTGTCCAGCCCGTGGTACCTGAAAAGGGCATAGTTTTCAGATCACAGGATTAATACTGAGATCACATTACTCAAAACTTAAAAATACCAGTTTGGGAATCAGGCGATAGGAAGCTTCTATTGTGGGAGGCCATCCCACATCTGTAAGTAAAGATGCAATAATCCGGGACATTATTATTTCCTTTACAGGTATCTCTAGTTTTAATTTTTTCATTGCTGTGACAGCTCACAGAATTCCAGACCAGCACTTCTTGAAAAACACCCATACTCCTAGTAAGAAGTAGCAGCAAACACACATTTCTGCCAATGCAGGGAAGACAAGAAGGCAATGGATCATGACTAAATGGTCTGGAATCGATTTCATCCCCAAGCCCATATCTCTGCCTGAAGGCAAGGTCAGCCCTGCAGAAGACATTTCTGGAATTCCAGTACCAGTAGTCAATACTAGAATACCAGTATTGAATGCTACTGGTTTAAACATTTCAGCTGACAACAGATGGCTCTTATAATTTTAACCACCAAAATCTATTAAGGATACAGGCCTTAATTTTTATATATTTACCAAGCTACCTCCCAGGTTTGAAATAAACAATACTGAAAGCAGAGTCAAATATCTCCACTGAAAATGCCAAATTGTGATTTTCATCAATATTAACTCCAGTAGTTATTCTGGATAAATGCTGGTTACTGAAGATCAGAATATATTCCAGCAGCTTGGGTTATATCTCCGCTTAAAAATGCAATGGCACATGCAAAAACCAAAAAAAAAAAACCCCAAAATAACTCACTCAGAGCACATGAATTTGTTTGGTTCCCAGCTTATAATCTTCTGCTTTACAATTCTGTCATTGTCACTAATAATGTAATGGGAAATGTAAAATTGTATAACTATAATATTAATTCTTTGAGCACATCTCAAAATAATATTCACCCTTTTTTCAGATATCATTTGCTGACCACAAGTTGTGAGTGTGACCCTTCTGACCACCTGAGGTTTTACTTAGAGCACTGTGCAAGAAATAACATTTCTGGTTTCCAATTTAATATGCTTGAACAAGAGGCTGTTGAGCAGAGGGCCAGATGCTGCCTGCCAGCCTTGGTAGCAGTCTCTGCTCTGCACAGCTGTCCTTCAGTGCTAGACTGACAAGGTGAATTTGCATGAGCAGCCAGTGATTCCCAAACCCTTCTGTGGAACAGCTTTCTGTGCCAGGAGCAGACCTGCTACACTTACAAACGAGTGGCCTTTCAATGCTCTTTCAGGACACTGCTGTATAGGTGCACACATGTGAAACAAGACGAATCTTAGCATGAAAAACAACTTTTCTAGATCAAAAGGGACATCAGTGCAAGCGTACTTTACATATGTTACCCTGTTCTGCTGTATATTTATATATGCATATAGACTTTTAGTGAGAACATTTTCCTTGTAAGGGCAAAAAATACGTTTGCCTCACAAGAGAAGTCTTTATTCCTATAAACAATGCAATTTTATATATACTGACTGATAAACTAGAATAATAGAATGTGATGCACAATTAGTTACAGATTATGTGAGGGTGCTATGTTTTCACAGTTGGGAATGAACAGCAAATCTTTCAACAGACATTGCCCATATTTTGATAATGGAGATAAGCAGAGATGCAATATGCAATATGCAGAATGGAATAACTAAAATACGTGCAAAATGAAGGAAGAAAATTACTTGACTACATTTAGATTAAATTCTCTCTGTAAGTACCAAGGGGAACAGTCAGCTCTCTGCTGGGATATACTCGTTCTCAATGGAATGATGATTCAGAAGTGACTCAGGGTGTCCAGCACCTAAGAACTGAAAATAACAAGCACACAGTGCCAGTGTCATCAGTTGTGTTCAAAACATATGGCATATTGTTATGCTGACATTCTCCAAGTTTTATACTTCTGAGCAGGTTTAACTGTTGAGGAACAGATGGTGCCTTTTAAAATTCAATATCCTCTTAAATTAAATATCCTGGGTAAACCATCAAAATATAGAATCAAAATCTGGCTTCAAATTCATAACACTGTGAAATACGATCACCCACACAGGACCTACATCACAAAAAGCAAGTGTGGTCTATGTCATAAAAAAGCTCCTCCATTGCTAATGTGATGCTTCAGATTTGGTGCAGGAAATGTACGTTTTTTTGTCATTTTGCAGCTTGCTGAACATGTGCTTTACGGGAACGTGACCCACAGTGGAACGATGTAATGAAAGGAGGTGAAGAGCCAGGACCTTTGCACAGCCCTGCATGCTCAGTATGAGATGCAGAAGGCTAAATCAGCCAGCACGTTGAACAAGATGTGCTGGTACATCCCTGCATCCAGGCAGGATCCTTTGCTGTTCTACCACTGCTCTCTGCTGGCACCAATGTGAACAGAGCAACTCCTGGACGTTTCTTTATGCTGCTGGAGTGTTTTCCTCTTACTGTGCCTCTTTGATGTAATTTACCATCTTTCTTTGCTTTAAAGGCTGCTCTGGTTGGTCATTTGCAATTGAGACCTTTAATTTAAAGCAATCTGACCGAGATTCCCCCCCCGGACATATTTTGTGACCTCATCAGGCTAGTTTTCTTCTCCGAAACATGTTCCCAGTAGGACTGGACACCCCTCCAAGTGAAATCAAATTGTGGTTTCACATATCCATTCCTTAGCTAGTGCTCTCTGCTTTAGGATGAGGTGGCTTCTGGGAACACTATAAATCTTGATGTGCAGGTGAGAAATATCTCTCTTGTTCTGCTCAAGAGCAAAGTTAAGGCTGGATTATTTCTTCCCCAACGGTAGTTGCACTTGGTTTGGCTTGTTTAATGTGACAGTACACTGAGGTGTAATTAACTTTCCTCTGGATTTAAAAAAAAAAGAGAAGGATGCAAACCAAAAGACCAGAATAGTTGGTAATTGCCTCTTCTTGGAGACTCAAGAAACACTAGGGACAGATTTCAAATGCAGAAATTGTCCATTATAACACTTCAGGCTGACAGAAGCTGCTGGGCCAATTGCTTTCCCTTGCTTTCATAGGACCTGAATAAATCCCAGTGCTTCCTTACACCTGCAGGATGGCTCTTGCGTTGGAATAATACCTCAAACTAACAAACTGTGCACTGGGTTTCCAGAGTCTGACTTTACCCAACATTCACAACTTTAAACCCAGCATAACGTGCATCCTGCACTCTTTCTCCACAACAGGGTTGTACCAACCTCCCAAGCCCTGATGCACTCAACCCACCAACCCATGCTAGAATTTTAATTATTGCAACCTGGGTGCTTCTGCCCACACAGAACTCCTGAGGAGAGAGGCTCCAGTGCAGACCTCAGAGTGCAGGAAGTGCCTGGACCTTTCTCCTGGAGCAGGGACAGGCAGCAGAGGTGCCTGCAAAAGATGTGCCCAGGTGGAGGACATCCCACAGCAGCAGGTGGCTGAACTGCGGGAGACAGCAAGAAAGCTATGGAAGATCAGGGTGGCCGAGAAGGATTTAGACAGCTCACTTCAAATGCACTCTGGTGGAGCCACAGCCTGTGGCCAAACAGACCAAACTTCAAGTTACAAGAGGCTGGAGCAAGACTCTTTTCAGTAGTGCCCCATGGCAGGAG
>VZTZ01018131.1:0-65568 GCA_013400955.1 Drymodes brunneopygia
GGGGCCGAGGGGAGGGCAGGGCGGGGCCGAGGAAGGGCCGAGGAAGGGCCGAGGGAGAGATGGGGCTCAGCCGGCCCCTCAGTTCGACTCTTTCGGGGCCTTGCGCCCGGTATGGGCTTTTGCGCAGGGGCTCGGTATGGAGCGCATTATCGGAAGTGTTGGTGGAAGGAGCTCTGTCTGCCGAGCGTGGGAAGTGCCAGTGGCGGCCTGTTACTCTACTGGGCCACTCTGGTGGTGGCTGCTGCCCCCGCCCTGGCGCGGCCCGTGTTTGTGCCGGGGCAGCGAAGGGCACTGCAAGACCCCCGAAGTAATAGCGGTTCCTTTGATAGAATTCCCCATAAGAAGCGGTAACCGAAGATCTCCGCTGCTGCCGCTGCTCGCTGCCTCCGGACTGCATATGTATTCCTCGCTAGCCCCGCGGGACCTCTCCAGGAAGCGGCCGGTTTGATGTATGATTTGCGCTCGTTCTCCCGGGCAGGTGGGGGACGTCGTATGTAGTCGGCTATTGTGGAGCTGCATTGGTTTCCCTGATGACTTGCTGTATGTGGTGATGCCTTTCATTTCTGTTCACCTAACAGAGCCAATTTCACTTTTTTTCAAGCATTGCTGTCACTTCTGCTCGGTGGACTCACAGAAACTGTTGTGTAGGTGCCTTAAACGGACACGAGCTTGATCCTTGTGCTGCACAATCCCTAGGTACAAGCTCCCAACTCTGTAATAAGTGGTTTTGATGCACGGAAAGACTCCACAACTCAATAAAGTTGTAAAGTAGGTATATTTTGCCAGCGCTGTGACACATGGGAGAATAATTTCTTCAAATCCATGCGTGCCCCCAGTGGCACTCAGCTAGGTATATATCTGGTTACAAGTTACATATGCATTAGATCACACAATGCGCCTATACATACTCATTGTCTGTCCCCGCTTCGTATTATAATTAACCCAAAAGTCATTAGCATCCCAACACGCCTGCGCACTGCCACTTAGTGATGAAGTAAAGGTCTTCCTCAGATGAAGTAAGTGCTCTTCCTCAGATGAACTTTTGACTTCTCTTCCCTGCGCATGCTCTCTAAGTTCCTAGTCCCAGTCCGGAGCTCAGAGCCGGTCTGAGCTGGTTTCAGGACTTGAAAGCAGGATCTTTGGTCCCAGTTTCCCTTCCTTATTAATGGCCATACATCCTTTTCCTTTCTTATAAATGGCCATACATCTTTTCCCTTCTGCTTGGCAAGCATAGTAAGTGTTGAGCAAGCGGTATACATTGTCTAGTAAGCAGCTGCAAAATTTAACAGTACCAGTAGTACCCACAATCAGCAATTAACCCTTAAATCTTAAGCTCTCTGTATTAGTTTAACTGCTATTTTCCCCAAATTTGGGTGTATTGAGATCGAGTATTTTGCTCTCAACATAATCAGGTACCTCCTCCTTACTCCTATGCCCTTGTCTTTTTTCAAGAGATGCACATTAGTCTTAAGAGCACTGTCAGCCTTTTTAATGTGTGGTTTCCTTTTTTTGCGCATAGCACACATGAACGCACCCCTTTCTCCTCACGCATTGATCTTGGCTGCTGGAAAAACCCACTCGGTATCCTGAATGCCTTCAATATAAGACTTTGCAGCAACGCTGGAATTGCTGTGCTTCCTTTAATTTAAGACACGGATTTTTAAGATAAAATAAAAGACTTCTGTCAGATTTAATTTACCAGTCTATAGCCAAAATCCAGGGGGTGACCTATGCAGTTTCTATTTAAACTCTACTCATTAAAAGTGTAGCCTCACTGTGCTGGCTTTCCGTGGCTGGAGCATCTCAGAGGAATTTGTATTATCCCGGTACGGAGTTCCATGACCCGGCTGCTGCTCGTCGCCCAGCCTCTGACTGAACTGGGTCAGATCTGCAACGTTGCTTTAATCTTCCTAAAACCTGGTTTACTCAGGCTTTGAATGTTCCCTGACATAGCTGAATCTGCTCAGATTTTTCTAAACCAGACGCTGTTCAGATGTATTTCAAGAACTAAGCCCAGCTCCCCCGAGAGCCGCCCAGCATACAGAACCGTCAGGCTACGCCGGGTCTCCCGGCACCGGCGGGTCCGCACCACAGCGAGGGGCCGCAGCACGCCGTGCGCCCTGCGAGCAGCAGCCTGAGAGCACCCGCTCCGGGCGACTGGGCCAGGCGGAACGCTGGGCTGTCTGGCCACGGGAGGGGCGACTTCCGCGGGGCTCGGACCGGCTTCCGGGAGAGGCGGGAGCGGCGGGAGCGGCGGGTCCAGGTGCGGCGCTCGGCTCGCCTCGGCTCCGCGCCTTCGGCCGCCGCCATGGCCCGCAAGAAGCTGCACCGGCCCATCGCCGCCATAGCCAAGAAGATCCGCGATTACCGGGCGCTGAAGGATCGGCCGCGGGACTCTCAGCGCTTCGCCGTGGACTACGAGACCATGCGGCGGCCGCTGACGCAGAAACGGCTGCCGGTGCGGGCCTGGGAGGACGTGCGGAACGAGAATCGGCTGTTCGCTCTGCTCTGCCGCCTGCCGCGCTTCGGCGTGGGCCGCACCGTCACCCGCAAGTCCTGGCTGTGGGCGCACGACGAGCCCTGTTACTGGGTCATCACCAAGGTGAAGGCGGACTACATGGCCGAGGTACCTGCCCCGTCCCGCCCGCCGCCCTGCCGCGCCCTGCGGGGCTCCCGCCCTCCGCCCCGCCGGGACCCACCCTCAACAAATTACTCTTTTCTTTGCAGAACATGGACCATGGAAGAGCCTGGGGCTACCTGACCTTCAAAGGTAAAATGGGCTTGTTTTCCCACACATGGGGGCACGGTTAGAGAGCACCGGGTGCGTGAGGGTGGCAGGGAAACCGCGGGCTCCCTGCCTGGGAAATTTGTTTTTCTCAGATCTTCTCATGGGAAAAGAAGTTCCTCGAGTTTCAAAAGCTGGGATCTAGCCTCTTCAGAATGTCTTTCCCAGGAATGCTATGGGAGACCCAGTGCAGTGTGACCTTGGGGGACAGCAGCACTAAAAATGTATTTGATGGGCTGACAGACTATTCTGAGACTTTCAAAGCAAGATGCAGTATGAGCATGAGGGTATTCCAGTTAAAATTGTCAGTAAAAAAGGAAAATGTGCAATGGCAAGTAAGTTGTGTTACTGGAATTTTAAATTAATGATTGGAGTTGTATGATGGAATTTTCCTTTTTAGAGCTGCTTTATATTAAGTATACAATTTTCCCTTACTGGAATTACTGAAATAGTACTCATTTGAAGGTTTTTAAGTTGTTGAGCATTTTTAACACTTGGTTTTCCAGAAAGCTTTCATCATCTTAGGGAGAAATTACACTTGTTCCTTAGCCTGGAACGGAACTTGAGGGAGACAAAGCAAAACTTTAAATTAAGAGAGGAGTCACCCACATGGCTAGAACATCTTGCCTGTAGTCCTTCTAGTCTGTTGGTGTTTTGATTCTCAAGGACAGAAGTGAGATCTTATAGTATAGCAAGGAATAATTTGTCCAACCCTTTGAAAACTCTGTTTGCTCTTGCCTGTAGCATTTTGGCATTTTGGGTGCCAAAGAGTCAACACTTACTGTGTTTCCTGGAGGCAGTTTATTGTGATGGTGTTACCCACTGGTGTTCATCATCTTTTCCCAGGCAAAACTGAAGAGGAAGTGAGGGAGATTGACAAAGCCATGTACCATGACTGGCGTATGGTGCCCAAACATGAGGAGGAGGCCTTCAAGAAGTTCACCACAGTGCCTGAGGAGACTGTTCGGTTCCTGCCATACCCACCACTGCTCCGAGCCATGATCCTTGCACAGTGGCAGAAGGAGGGGAAACCAGTAATGGAAGAGCCAGTTATTGATCTGGAGAAGGTCCTGGCCTCTCCCCAAGAGCGGGCAAAGAGAAAAGCTACAGGGACACCAGTGTAAAGACTTGTTCTGTTTCCTGAGCATCCCACGTGCTCTCACTGCGTGTTAGAAGCCCAGTGCACAAGGGGTCTTACAGAGCCCCTCTGTGCCCATTGTGGTAGGATGTTTCCAGCTTTCTCCTCAGCCCTGTGGAGTCACCTCCTCTGAAAGGGAAGGTGCAGATATATTCAGACTCTTTTTCCATAATTTTGGTTTCAGCCAGCAGAGGAGTCTCCTTGGTTCCCTGCATAGTCTCTAAATACACAGCTCCAGTCAGCCAGCTTCAGATTTCTGGAGCATAACATTTTTTACATAACTTGGGTCCTGCATGAATCACAGAAATGCAAATATCACAGTATTTCACAAAGCTGTGAGAAAATGTATCTGCAAATGGAAATAAATATTTTCTTAATTCTGCAGCACAGTTCTAAGAAAACTGAATTTTTTTCAATACCTGGAGATCATCATGACAGCCAAATGCAGAGCCATTAGCTCAGGCACAGCATCTGGTTCTCTGAGCACTGCAGAATGATCTGGGTTACTTGCATGTGAAGGCAGTGAACAAGAAGTGAGGAAAATGACTTCAATACTAAGCTAATCCCAAAACTATCCGTCTCTTATTCCCAAAGATGGCTGTCAGGAGAAATTATTTTAATTCTGGTGATGCAAAGGAGGTGGAATTGGCTCTTACCATTTGAAGCCAAATGTAATTGACCCCTGTTCCAGGGCAGCATGTTGTGAACATTAAAACATGCAGCCTCTGATCACAGTTCCTGGTATTTCATCTTCTCTTGCAGTGGCTGCGGGTGCTGCTGCTGTGTCAAAGGCTATTGGAGGGTCTGGTCTGGGTGTGGGTGGAGGGAGCACAAGAGCTGTTCAGCTCTATAGATCAATTCCCTGCAGAAGTAACAGTTTAGTTCCTCTGTCTGCAGGTATCAGGAGGTAGTGTTCCATGCACTGCAGCATCCTGAACTTACAAATAGCCTGAAGGGATTTAGTGTGGGAGAGCACTAACTGGACTCTGTTCCACCCAGTGTGTGTGGCCTGGATGAGGCTGGGAACATGTGGTCCCACCCAGCAGGAAATGGATGTCATCAGGCAGGAGCACACGGATTGACATCGGCTACCTGTATTTCCATAGGGTTCCTCACCAGAGGCTCCTGAAGTATTAAGATACTATGGGATAAGAAGAAAGGCTTTTCTTGTGAGTTAAAAGCTGGTCCTGTAACAAGGAGCAGAGTCTGGGAAGAACTGAGCCTGCCTTCTTGTGGCAGGAGCACTGCAGAGCATGTGCCAGATCTAGTTCTCTGGCTTCAGAAGGAATGGGACAGTCCTGGAGAGGGACAATCAGGAGTAGTGTTAAAGGCACATTTTGAGGCTCTGAGCCTTCCCATGGCAGTTGCTGTGGCTAGAAGGTAGTTTGTCTGCTTCTCATAGTTTCCACTGCTGGGCACTGAGCTGAGCTGGTGTCTTCTTGTCCTCACTGTGATTGAGGTACAACTGAACACAATCCAAGAATAAGGGAGGTGGGAGGGAGGTGTAGTTGTCAGTCAGATGGGATGAGTAGTCCTCTGTCCTGCACAGCTGGGATGTGAATGTAGCTCCAGCAGAGGAAGTGTCTCCCTGAGGGGACACACAGAATCTGACCACAGTGGCTGGAGCCAAGTGCTAGTCACAGCATCCCCCAGCAGCCCCAGAAAGGCAAGAAATGATCCATGACCAAGGTATACCAGGGAGCCAAGCCAGCCACAAAAGCAGATGGAGCTGATAAGGCATAGACTCACCCAGCAGCTTGGGTGAGGCGGGATCTCTGAAGATGATGCTGTCAAAATCCAGCTCCCCCAGTTCAAGGGGTCCAGGAGTGGCTGGAGACACAGTTATAGGCATGTTGAAGACCCAGGTTGTGCTTCAATGAGGCTCTTGGGCCATAGGAGGAAAGGGCCCCCTGTTATATATGAGTTACAGTTAAGTGTTATAAGGTTACCGGTTAATAAAGTTTGGAGGTTAGTTGTTGTTGATGGGGAGAAATGTGTTGATAATTAAAAAGAATGTTAATTAAGGTTACCTGGTATTTGATATGTAAATTGAATAGTTCTAAGAATTAACCCAGTCATTGTAAAAGGCTGTTCTGTGTAAAGAGTGGGGGGAACATTACATCAGGGAGTATGAAACCACCAATCAAAGACTGAAGAAGGACGAAGGTTCCAGAAGAATGTCACAGAATAGACGTGACATCGAAGTCACCAAGGAGTAACAGAGGGAGGTGGATACCAGAGCTGGACCGGCCAATGACAATGGGACATGGACTGGATAGAATAGACTGAGCCCTCCCTGCAGGGGGTTCTTCTTACCTGAATGGCGGATGCTAGAGGGACCCAATCCCACAGAGGGATTGCTAATTTTTTTTGACTTGTGGATTTACGGCTTTGCGGGTATATCCGTGATTGTTCTGAAGCTTTCTTTCTTGCTATTCTAAATTTTGAATTGTTATTAATTGGCACTTTGTTAAGAAATTTTGTTAAACTTCACAATTCGGTTTCAAGTCATCCATAACAGCCCCTGTACAGGTGGGGGTCTAGGTGGCACTGATCAGGACAGTTCCGACTTGCTGGTGAGCTCAGGGTCATAACACCTGGGGGAATGGGTGTCTTCTCACAAAGCCCTGGGCAGCCTGGGAGCCTCACCCCGATACTGAAGGTCCCTTCTGGGAAGCTGCACAGCCTGTTTGCCATGTGTTGGATTCCATGCCCAGAATATGCTGTGAACTCTGATGGGCCTCTCAAACTTGTATGTTTCCTCACAGATTGTGTACCAACATGGGGGGATTGTTTGAAGGGTGTTGGCAGTGACCTGGTTCCTTAGCCACCCTGGTGGGTACCAGACATGGCTGTACTTCACCCAGAGCCCTGCTCAAACTGCTCCTGGCCGTTTCAAAGGGTTCAGCCCCACAGGTTCAGGATGGATCCTAGCATGTGTTTCCAAACCTCGTTGTTGAGGTGCCTCCATTAACTGCAGAGGCATTGCCAGTTGTAATACACCCTGGCCTGTGCCACACCACAGTGCGTGTGTTGGTCATGGAGGTGACTCCCTTAGGGCTCTGCTTGGGGCAGAAGATGTCCTCTCTAGTCCTAAGGACATGGTTCCCTTGTACATTGCTGTGTCTAGCCCTTGCATCAATGCAGTTCTACAAAATAACTGAAGGTGTCCAAATCTGCTGGCACTGAGGAGCTCCTGGCAGTCAAATGATGCTGATACAATCGATGCCTATGGGACTGTGAAGTGCCACCCTGTGCTGTGTTGAAAACTGACCTGATGTTATCCCTGGCAGTTCACCAGAAGGGGCCACCCTGACTAAAGTTGCAGCAAACCAGCAGGTGAATGCTTTTCTGCTCCAGCTTCTATTTCTGAAGATGTTCCGCTTTATATTTCCACCTTCTATTTCTGCCACTGGTACAAGCTACAGATTGCACTGTTCCTTGCTGGACCAGCCCCTTCTGCTTCAACCTTGCGAGCCATTCACATTTCATTTTTTGCCACTGAACTGCTCAACAGGAAACGCTTGAGCTGCATTCCCACCCTTGCAAGTGTCCTGTTAAAGACTGACCAGCAATCCCACTGCCTTCATAGGAGCACAATGCACTGCCCAAGCTGATGTTAACATGTTTATTACATACGAACAGACACAGTTTGTTGTTGATAGCATAGGGGACCAAAGCATGGGACGTATTCGTACAGGAGGCTCTTTACAGAATGCCATCTTCAGACCAAACAGCAGAGTTTACAGGCCTTAAGACACTTTTAAAAATCCTTTTGTAACATACAAGATACTTTACATACATCACAGTGGAGATATGACAGAGGAGCGTACTGAAGCCAGTCAGTTCTTACCTTGATGCCCAGCAGCCACCCAAGGCCACAGGAGCTATCAGCAGAGGCTGGGCCTCCCCCCTGCAGCTGCCCCTCTGGGCCATGTGCTTCTCTTGGAGGAAAATACGGCATTAAGCTGGAAAGGAACCTGATGGGAGATTCCCTTGTCGCCCAGTGGGTGACAGGAGACCGAGTGCTGTCCCTTCAACTGCTCAAACCAGATACGGAACAGTATGGTATGAATGTCACAATTCTGACTTTCCTATGAAAGAGTTGACAGAGCTAAGGAACTGAACCCTACCAGGACTTTCTTTTCCCTTCAACTAGCCCAAATTCTGAAATTTGCCTGACCCTAGCTGATGAACTATTACATGA
This sequence comes from Drymodes brunneopygia, assembly GCA_013400955.1. Lineage (NCBI taxonomy): Eukaryota > Metazoa > Chordata > Aves > Passeriformes > Petroicidae > Drymodes > Drymodes brunneopygia. The sequence goes on from VZTZ01018131.1 coordinate 8,131, forward strand.
CAGTGGAATCTGCACTCTAAACGTTCTATTGGTAACTTCAGTGCACTCTGTGTTGAGATCCAAAGAAGTCTTCCTAGCAGAAAGCACATGGCGAACATGAATGAGAAGCCCAGCATGGTCAGCAGTGTCCCAGTGAAATGTTCCTGGTGAAAGATCCCCCAACATGCAGGTGGTGGCTCCAAGTATCCCTTAACCTCATGCCAGTCACAGAGCCCAGTATGCAGATCCCTGAAGGATGCCCTCTGGCTGGATTCCTGCCTTAGGGAGGAATGGTGTGGTGGTTTCATGTCACCAGCACTCCTCACATGTAGCATGGGCACCACTGTGGCTGGCTGAGGCCTCTGTTCATCAGAGACATCTCTTGCCTTCTTGAAGGGGAAATGTATGCCTCAGCCTTTCCTGAACCATGGATCCAAAAATTGTTTCAGTGTTGCTATGTCAGGAAGAGATGCCACATGTTAGAGCATCCCCTGGGAATATGGCATCCCTGCAGCACACCAGGACCTGCAAGCCTGGTCCATGGCAGCAAGCACAGGACACAGCAGGGAGCTTTCCAGGAGATGGAGGCTTGCCCAGCTGTCCCCATATTGTCACAAGAACATTTCTGTGAACCCTGGAGTGATGTACAGGTCAGGGAGGAAACAAGATGACCACCAGGAGCTTCCAAATTCATCACTAACAAATGCAACTTGCCCTAGTCCTGCACACGCAGAAAAGAATGTTCAAGGGACACACAATTTGTCCTTGTGGTACAGTGTCAGAAAGGGAGAACACATCATTGTCTCTACACCTGGAACTTCCATATTCTGCATCTTGAGCTCAAAACCACTCTCCCTAGCCCCATTTTTTGCTGCTTCTTTTGTAAGCAGGATGCACATCTGCAATCACTCTGCACTGAAAGGGCTATGCACACCTTGCATAGAAAGGGCTATCACCACTTTTCTTGGGGACTGTCAATTTTTTCTAGGAGTCAGAAATTTCCAGCTTTTCAAACTACTTACTAGCACAGTCAGTGGTTGTGATGTTAGGTAAAAGATGTCACGAATCTAGTCTCAGTTCCTTTTTCTCTGTGACATCAGGTGAGACATAGCCTTGACTGCACCTGTTCAGTGTTTTCTAACCAACTGCCAAGTAAGTCTCCGTTTTCCCAGTCTATGTGAAACAAAATCTCCTTCCAGCAGGTCCTAGAAAGGAGACACAGCCTTGAGATGAGGCAATCTCAATGTGTTAATACAGAACTCACAGCAGATCAACACTATCTACCCTCAACTGTGTTTTAAAAGCCACTAAATGCAATGCAGAGATAAGCACCACCTGAACCCTTCAGAATGAACTCAGGAATCCTTTTCTGTATGGCATTTTTGGAACAGAGAGTTTAAAGCGTTGCCTTTTTTGGTCTTAAAAAGGCAGTGTTCTGGTACCCTTTTGCTACTACGGTTTGTTTGACCTTGACAATCAAACACCCATCTCCAATCTGAGCCCACCAAACAATCCTCTTGGGACACACACAGGCAGGCACCCAGCACATGACTGCCAAGGCAACAGCAGCAGCAGAGGAAGGGACTTTCCCCCTGCAAAGATGGAGGATGTGATCCCCATAGTAAGGGTGCTGCTGCCTTCTCCAGCCCTGTAACCAAAGTGCTGCTGAAACCATGATGCTCTTTGGAGGGTTCCTTGGAACCTTGGTTGCTCTAAGTCCAGAGGATGTTATTCTGTGCTTAAGGGTGAATAAGGATAAGATGAAGAGTCTACTGGTGAACTAGAAGGATTTCTGCTGGGGTGTTGCAGAAGTGATTTACCATCACAGCTTTGGCAGGGAATGCCTGGGGACACACTTCTTTCTCATGCAGGTGCGAGTGAGGCAACCTGCCCAAGGACCTGAGCCACCCCCCTCCAGCTGCCCCTCCTGACACTGGGCCAAGGTTTCACACAGTCCTGGCTCCAAGCTCACATCATGGTGTACTGCCATTTCTCTCCTTGTAGATGCCAGCTCCAGAGCAGAACAAGAACCTAACCACACCAAAAGCATACAGGCCCGAGATGAAAGCTGCAAGTTCAGAGGTTCAAGGGGGTCACAGTCCAAGGCAGGAACCGTTGCAGTTGTCCAGGGTCAGTTTCCAGCAGGAGTTATAATGCAGATGTTCTGTATGTACATCTTGGCATTCAGGCGGGAGGAGGGACACTTACATTGTGGGAAAAGGGGAATTCTCACTCAGGGATGTATGATACCTGCCACACAATAATGTGGCTCCGTTCAGCCTTGGAAAGTACTGGCTTCACCTGGGTGGCATCTCCTGCACTCTCTTCTGTCTCATCATCTTCCCCATCCCCTGAAGAGAGAACACAGAGAGTAAAAATGGCAGGAAAGAAAATGCCGTAGTGCACTACTCTGGAATACTCCAAAGAGGCCGATATCCCTTTTAGAGCCCCAGCAGTCTGATAACAGACACTGTGAGCTGAGATCTTTCTCTGTGCCTGAAGAACATTTACAGCAACCCCATTCTTTTCTGAAGCTGGACTGCATGGATGGGACAAACCAGCTCAAGCAGCAGCAAAACCCACCCTTCCTTTCAGAAAAGCCGATTTTTATACAGAGAGCACCCTCAGCAGCTTGGGTGATCGTAGTGGGGCAGCAATGTTTAGAGTCAGTGGCACAGATGGGTTTTTTCTTTCCAAAACCATTCATACTACTTTATGATATTTTTCATATATTTGTAGCTTTGTACATTGCTAATGCATGGCTCTAGCTCCCAGTACTTTCCCTACCCTTTTCCCCTATATTTTTTAGAACAGTAAGCTAACCTTCTAACACATTCCTGAAATACTATTTAGTCTTGGCCTCTTTAGTCAGCCAAGGACATCTTGCTTTTTACCATGTATCATAGACATAATAAATGTGGGGCAAAGCTCTTGGACCAACTCCAGTGGGGCAGAACCCAGGGAAAATTACCTAACCAACTGCTCTTCTAATTGGACAATATTTGTTAAATACACTGATTTAACTTATAAAAGTGTAGAAGTCCTGTATCACGTGTGTATATTGTACCTGGATGCCTCCAATTAAAGACTGCTTTTATATTATTTCCTATATTAATATCATCTTAAAAGTGTGTTGTTTTGTTCTTGATTTTGTAGGCATCACTACAGCTGTCTGCCACTACATCCACAGGGCACAGGTTGACAGCCTTGTGCTGTGCAAGGAAAATCCTTATCTGCCCTCACAGCCAGATGCAGGAGAAACATTGCGGGGCTTTTCAGCTTTGGCTCTCCTCAACAGTGATGCCTCACTCCATGACCACAGCGATGTACCTACTACCTTTCCAGATGCCTCCCACCAAGGGCACTTACCAATCCGGAAATCGATGTACCCTTCTCCTCCACTCAGCACCAGCACGTTCTTTAGCTTCTGACCCTCAGTCTCAGTGGCTGCTGTGCTGGGGTTCTCTGAAGGGCTGTCCAACACACTCCCATTCAGGGTCGCAAGAACATTGCCTGGGAGAGGACAGAGGTGCTGTCAGTGCCTCTGCTCAGCCCCCACACAGTTCACATGCACACAAACACATCAGGCAGACCAATTCTTTCTGCTAGTCAAATCTGGCAGTCACTCCAGTTTAAACACAGATGTAACCACAGGAAGTGCTAGCCTTGGCATGGACCCTAGTCTGCTGCAGACCAGCTCCAGCCCCAGACACAAAAGGGATGGACGGACAAGCTCCTGCTGAGGAAGAGCTGAGCACATCCTTACCAGGCACAGAGACGAAGAACTTGACAGCGTCGCGGTGGCCATGGAAGCAGAGCTGTGCCTGAGCCATGGAGCAGTAGGGAATGAAGCTGCTGGCAGATTTGTCACTGTTGTCATCACCATACACGTGGATGACCCCACCAGAGCGACTGCCCTCTCCAGAGGTTGGTGAAGTCTTGTTGGCTGGACAAAGGGTGCAGGAACACCATCAATGATAGCTTTGAGTCCCCTTTACAGAAGTGACTCAATCAAAGAGAAAACTCATGAGCTGTGAAGGAAAACCTTTAAAGGTGCAGGTCTCTTTAAAGGTCTTTTATGAAGGATGTGATGGAGGAGACCACACCAGATTACACAGCCCCTCTCTTTTAGACTGGGGCAAGCTAGACTGGTGTCACCAGCAGTGATCCTGTCCAGCCTCCAGAAATAAACCCCTGTTCTAGGATCAAACCTGGTCTTTTGTAGCTGGCAGGGTACCCAAAGTGTCCACTGTCCCCAGAGGGCACCTGGTGGAGAATTACTTCTCTGGATTAGTGACATTGCTCAACTTCCAAGTCAAGTCCTTTGCTCACACCCAGTCATGAGCACACATGCTTCTGAAAGCAGTCTCTGGGTCCGGTGAAGCCTCTCAGCCCACTCAGAGCCATCACAGAAGTGGACTGAGATCCTTCCTCATTTCTTGATTTAACCACAACACCAGATTGTCAGCTACTCCAGCGATGAACATCTTTCAGATGCTCACCATCCACAGCTTCCAAGGAGGGCTCAGGAGCCTGTATTCTTTATGACTAGGCTCCGAGAATGTGACAGTTTCCACTCACCAAACAACAATGCTCTGAGCTCAAGGTGGGAGATGCTTCCCTTCTGCATGCACCCACATCAGTACAACAGGAACAACATTAAACCAGGCAGCTTTCACTTTTCTGTGAGGGAGGTTGATTGCTTCATTAATTATCTATAGTTCGTGTTTTAACTTGGGCTGAATTTCAGTTACGTGACTAGGACAGAAGAGACTTTTCCCTATCAGACTCAAGCCAGGTTGGTGGGATGAGTACAAATACTCTGATGGAAGAATGAGAGTCAATGTGTGTACAATATCTGGCTTTTTACTGCAGCTAATATCAGATGCTTTAAAAGGAGGAGACGTGTTGATAATGCATCTGGACAGCCAAGTGAATATATCTGAGTGAGAAAAAAGCCTCTCTAATTTCTGACCCTGGAAAGGCAAGCATTTGAACTCAGATCCTGCCTTAACTGGCACAAACATAAACAAGCTTATCAAGTCCCCTTGGGTTCAACATCTTGTTTAATGACTTACAGCTGGCAGGTGTCATAGCACCGCCTGCCATTGGCCTGAAACTGATGAAAGAAGCATCCTTGGAAAACCAAGGATGACCAAGGGAGACTTTGGAAGAACACTCTACTTCTGCTTCCTGCTTCTGACTGAATGAACCTTTCCAGTCCCCATCTCAAACTGGTCTACCACAGTAAGGGAACCCCTGCTGAAGAATAATTATTCTTAACACAAAAAACCAGAAGGATCAACAATGAGATGGAAAAAATTGTTTATAGCCATGGGAAATGAGCATATTTACATGAATGTCTCTGGTTGCTTTTCTCTAATACAACTTAGAAGAGTGATGAGGTAAAATGGATGGAGAGAAGTTGAATGGCAGAATGGAAGGGTGGGAGAATGACTACATAGGGAGATGGGTGCAAAAGGAATGACAGCTGGGGAGGGGAGGCAGTGGACTTACCCCGGAGCCCAAGGAGTTGGCCGCGGTGGAGGACTACAGCTAGGCACAGGCAGGGAGTGGGAACACAGAGGGGCACAGGAAGTGACAGGCAGGATGGGAGAGAAGAAAAAGGTGATTACTGGGAGATAATTTGGGGGCAACAAAAATAGTGCAAAACCTAGAGAAACCACCACAGAACCTCCTACGAGTTCATACTAACACTGTTCTTGCTCACTTTGCTCTTATCTTACAGGGACAGATATGGTATCTGAGGTGGGAGAGGGACCATGGCACAAGGATCCACTGCTACATTTTTAGTGAGATTTTCTTGCTTACTACATTTTTCACAGGAGCACACAAAGATAAAGCAATTGGTTTACAGCAAGGAAAAAGTTTAACTCAGAACAAAGACAGCAGCCTTAAGAAAGAATGGGCCTCAGAAAGGAATTCAGAAACAAGACCAAAATTGCAAGGCATGAACAGGACTGTGTCACTGCCCTCCTCCTGTCAGTCCCAGGCACATCCAGCTTCACTGCCCTCAGAGGAGACCATCCCAAGCCTGACTTCCAGGAGGATTACAAGAGGTTTCCTCCTTTTACACAAGAACTGTTTGTTTCTCAGCTTTCCTGTGAGCATTAGTGAGAAAACATACATTTGGCTGGTTTCTGTTGAAAGCAATTGAAATCAGCCTCAAATCCTACTTCCCCATGGTGATCTGGCTAAGACCTTCAAAATAAGACGCTGATGGGCAGGTACAGAATAGAACTAGTAAGAGCTTCAACTAAACTTCCAGCTCCAGAGATTTACCTATTTACTCTTACTGCTGGGTCCCCTCCCCCGGCTGGATTTGGTGTAGGATACCTATTTCTACTTGACTGATAAAGTTGGGCCCTAATCTGTGTAAACGGAGCTTTTCTAAACTCAGTTTCTGGAAAATATGGCTATGGAGACATTTAGATGACTATGCCAAAATGGAATTTCCAGGGAGATCTTCCTGATGACTTCTCATCCCATGGCCTCCTTTTGGAGACTTACTACAATTCCCAAAGCTTTGTTTCTCCTACAGTAGCTACAGAATCAGTTCACATCACTCTGCTCTATCAGGGTCCAGGGCTGCTCACACTCTGGGCTCTTCTCCCTGAACATGGCTGTGATTAAAAGGTGACAAACGTCAGGAAAGAATCAGCCTGAACCATCTGCCATGCTTCACAAATAACACCTAAAAGCTTCTTTTTTTTAGGGGGGATGCAGGAGTACTTTCAATAAATGTCACTTACTCTCAGTCAGGGGAATGGAGATCACAACACCGTTCCCGGTGCCCACCCAAAGGCGGTTGCCAGCAATGAGCAGGGCTGTGATCCGCACAAAGGAGAAGCCCAGCTTTCCAGTTCCTAGGAAGCATGAATGAAAGTTGGGGAGTCAGTGATGACTTTGGGCAAGGTCTGCTTTGGGCAAATTCTGCCTTGAGCTCAGTAAGCAATGGGCCCTCACCTAGCATCTTGCTGACATAAGGCTCAATGTCGACATCCTGCAGATGTTGATGGCTGTGGGCATGATAGAGCCTCAGCGTGGAGTCCAGGCGGATGGAAACCCACACTCCATCTCCAATCCATGCCAGCTGTCGCACCTGGCTCTCCCGACGAGGATGGGCATCAAAAGATTTCTGAAACAGGTGAACCAACATGACTTCACAGGAAGTTTTGCCATTATATATACTCCATATATACATCTACTCCATTTTCCTCAACTTAGATCACCTGTTTGGGTTCCAAAGATCTTGGAGAAGCTGTGTTTATGCCAGCTGACCCCAGCAATTCACTACTGTACACAAAAAATCCTTTGCTTGAGCAGCTGTATTGCAGCTTTGCAAAGTTCATGATCTTTTCAGACCAACTCAGGAGCAAGAACATTTAGATGCCAAGAGCTTTCAAAGTACTTGATAGAAAAGGACACACAACTCCAGGATAAATTCCAAAGATCAAACTGCTTTGGCTCAATAATATGAACTTCAGATCCAGCACTTCTCTCCTCGATTAGAATTATTTCAAGCACTCTCAGATTTGTACCAACACCACTGATTTTCATGTACTGATTTTCACCCAAAAGGCTCTAAACATTGTTTCTTTTTTAGTGGTATCCTGGGGTCTTGCTAACTGTACTGTTCCTTTGTGCCATAATGCCCACAGATGGAGAAGCCTCAGATTATATCTGAAGAGTCACTGTAAGACAAACACCTATATTTGGACAGTACGTGGCCTCACAGACTCCCTAGTAAAGGCAAAGAAAATTGTCAGTTTAGACTTACTGATAGAATTATGCTCTGCAAAGGGAGGAAGGAACAAATATCCCCTAGCAGATTAGATCATAACATGACCCAGACTGATAGTCTTGGTCTTGTAGTCAGCAATGACAACCCAAAGGTTCTGAATTTCACAAACTGCAGCAGAGACCAGCTGTAAGAATAAACACAAGTGTGTGCACATATAGACATAGATGTGCTCTCTTACCTCAATCTGCATTGTCTTCGGCTGGATAACATGGATTTTGTTCTTGTAGCCACACCAGACTCTATCATAGACCACAGCCATGCAGCGGATGGAGTGGTGAGTGTGGCCAAGATCCATCAGGTGGTAATTACTGAGATCCCACTGACCATCTGATGAGAAAAACAAGTGTGGAAAGATGCATCTCCTCCATGACGTGAACATACAACAGAATCCTCTACCTTTCTATATATATATGGGTATACAGGCTTAGCTGATACTCAGATGCTCAGTTTGCTTATGTCTGTGATCTTCCCATGACTCCTGCTTCGGGCACAGCATTACACTTATGAAACATGTAATGTTAAAGTTTAGTTTGGTGTTCGACAGCGCTCAAATCAGACCAATTTAAACATCTTTTATAGCAATGAAGTGAACAAGCTTCTCTAACAAGTACAACAAAACCAGTGGGAGAAGAGGGAAGACAGCTGAACAAGACTATGCAGAAACTTTACAGGAAATGGGCCATACAGTCCTTGTGGCGAGGCCTCCTTGCATCACAGTGGTACAACATAATTCCCCCAAAGTGTCAAATCCAGGAGAAGGAATCAGATCTCCCTTCTCTCACTCTTATTTTTAACTAACCAGGCAGATATTATGTCCTTCACAGACAGGAAGCCTCTGTGTCATGAAGCTTTATCTTCTTTCTCATGGGAACAATTTCGATGTGTCAATGGTCAGGCTTGAGCTTATGACAAAGGTTGAATCAAAATTTGAATTGCACAATCCCAGAAATCTCTATATTTCTGCTTGCTGAATGAACAGTTACTCAATGAATAACTAAGTTCTTTATATGCCAACATTAGTCAGTTAGCAAATCTCCATGGGCTGTCAGATGTGAACAGAGCTAAGAAATTGCTCAAGCTACAGGGAAACAAAACCCACAGCAGTGAAGAGGCTCAGAAATTTAATTTACTAAGTGTACCTCAAACAACTGCACAGCATATGTATTCCTAAAAGTGTCATGATTACTCCACATGTGCTACACAGCACATACACACATTTTTGTTCAGAAAAGCTCAGGAAGTGGTGTTAGAGTATATCTTAAATGATTTAGGATAGTGATTATGTGTATAATAGCTATGTGTTTTAACTCGGTGTTTGTACCCCAGCAGCCAGCAACCTTCTTACCTCGAAAGAGCATTTAATCCACTGCTACACTTCCAGCCAAATTTTGTTTTCTCTATTACATTGATTCTTACCTTCTCCCCGGTGGAATATGGCTAGTGTTCCATCTGCCAGAGCAACCAGGACCCTCCCTTTCACATGCCTGAAATAACAGAATAGTAAATATATAAAAACGCCGTAGAAGTGAGGGACTCAAAAACTCTTCCTGCCATCCATCCACACCATCTTTACATAGTCTCCAGAATTCGCAGTCAGTTTAGCATTGCAGGAACATCCTGCAAGAGGCCATACCTCTTACCTTCACTGCAGTAAGATCATTACATCTGTAAATTTTCTGTTGAGGAAATTCTTCTCCTTCACAATACAAATACCATCAATTTCAACAAATTCTCCCTAATTTACCCCTCAGTGAAATTCTGCCTTTCTCCTCCCCACTTATGCCCTGCTAGTCATGTTTGCTAGTCATGTATTCACTGACTTGAGTCAGGATTGCAACTGAGCAGGAAAATGGGTTTGTATGAGGCTTTCCCATTACAAAAACCTTGGGAAACTTCTCTCACAAAACAATGCACTTAGGAAAGCAAAGAAAAAGTTGTGGCTGCCACATCCTTGGAAGTGCTCAAAGCTGGGAATGTGGATGGAGCTTGGAGCAACCTGGTCTAGTGAAAGGTATCCCTGCTCATGGCAGGGAGTTCAAACAAGAGGATCTTTAAGGTCCATTCCAAACCAAACCATTCTGCGATTCTCTGAGTCTATGACAAAGACCTGCTAACTCCCTCTATAGCACTGCTCAGGCTCTGAACCTTCTCCTCCAGGACCCTTGGAACGCACACTTACACCAGGCTCAGCACAGAGTCCTTCAGCTTTATTGAGTGCAGACACTTCTTCCAGTTGGACACAGCTGAGTGCACGTAAAGCCTGTGAGAGAGGACAAATTAGGGAGGGTTAGCAGCAGGGCCCCACACCTTCAGCCTGCCCAGGTTTGAGTCTTCCCTTCCAATAGGAAAGGTGGAGGTGACATAAGAAAGTGATGTTAAATCCCTGAGACGATGGTGAGATGAGCAATGAAATTAAGAATGAAAACCTTCTCCAGAAACAAACAGTGAACAAAAGGTGTGTGGACATGAAAAACAGAGCCCGGAGCAGGGAGGTGAAAGACAGATCTGCCAGCCCAAGGGGAACACACCAGCCATTCTGAGCTCCCAGCCACATGGTGGGGGCGGCACTGGTGCAGGTCCCAGCATCCCCGGTTGACTCTTGATCTGGCAGTGTTGTGCTGGGCTCCATCTTCAGCTGCCCATTCTCCCTGAAGAGGCAAAAGAACAGTGTTAGAGATTTAGCAGCAGCAGTGCAGAGAATGCCCACCTAGGCCCACAGCCTGGCACTCAAAGACAGGTATGGGCCCTTGAAGACACAAATCGCTTCCTTCTCTTTGGTAGTTTTCAACTGCAAATCTACAATTTACAGTATTTCCTGCCTCCTCCCCTTACAAACAAGTACCTCAAATCTACAGACCCTGAGTGTTTAGCAAGACTATTACACGAACAATATTTTCTCTGTTCATTTCCAACTTCAACAGAAACAACTTAGAACAATTGTTCAGGAACAATCTGTATCTAAGACTTCCACCCTGTTCTTCAGGCCATCACATCAGCTTTGTTCGTCTACAGAACTTCTGAGTAGTGAATATGCTTTCTTGCTTACTTTTTACAAAACTGATAGAAGTCTGACACTTTATCAGAAGATCAGGCTGCTTCTCTTATCACAAAGCTTATGAAAACAGAACTGATCGGTAACAGAATAGAACAGAACCATTACTCTGATCCCAGCCCACTTACCCATTCTGTCTAGGTGCCTGGGCTGGGACAGGGTCTGTGAACACGTGCTCGGTGAGGGGCCCGGGCCGGGCCTGTATCGGCTCTGCCTCACTGGCACTGCTCTCTGGTACCTCTGTAGCCTCTGTTGCCTCCTCAGTAGACTGAGACTGGTTGATCTTCCCATTGCAGACAGGAGCCACCTCACCTGGAGGACAATGAACAATGTGAGACGTGCTGGAGAATGAGTTGGTGAGTTAACTATATAGACATCAGGCTGTCAATTCTTTAATTTATCTTTCCTTTCCAAACTCAATCAAGCCCTGAGCCTGTGCCACAGACACAGCAGCTCATCCAGTATCTTCTGCCTGGATGGAAAACAGACACTATTTTAAAGTGAGGCCTAATCTGTGACTAGCACAGAACAGCATCAGAAGCGCTCCAAGGCTGTCACTGCAGTATGGAGTCAGCAAGGGCAGCAGTATGATTTGCATGTGAGCTTAATTGGCTTCACAAGGCTCAGGGAACAAAGCAATCAGAACAGCAGCATCTGTAGCAGGGCAAACATCTCACCTGCCCAAAATACTCTGCTGTATGACTCCCGCAATCAGGCTGCAGCATGTGAATCAGAGAAGAAAGGAGGGCTCCTAGAAGAAATGTATCAAAAGGGCCTTTGGTACTCCTGTATCATAACAACAAAACCCTGGAGGCCTCTGAAGTGCCTAACCTGGGGACAGGAGGATGTGGCTGTAACACCATGAGCTCGTACAGGACTACCTGTAATTGAAATGTCACTATGTTTTACATCCCAAAACTTACTCTGTCCCTTGTCCAGCACAGGTGTGTCCCCACGTGAGGAACAGTTGCTTCGTGGCACATTGCAGCGGGTTGCACAGCCCACCAGCGTGATCCCTGCCAAGACACCATCTGCTCCAGCTGACTCTTCAGGATTCACATCTCCCTCCAAGAAGATCTCACCGGGGGGATAGTCACTCTCATTGGCCGCTGAAGGGCAAAGAACAGGTTCTCACGTAAATCAAGCAGTCACTGCTAATTTAATGTAGCTGTACTCCCGAGGTCACTCTAATGATGGGAGATTCTGATCTTTGGGGTTCACCACCCTAGGGAGACACCACAGCATCCATCAGCAGCCTGGCAGATCAGCCACGGCAGATCCCTTCATCCCTAGTATCAGTATCCAAGGCAGGTACAGAGCCCTTCCACACAGGACAAGGCTCACTCCTGCTTCCAAAAAACACCCTTTGCGTACCAAAGGAGTGACAGGGAGGGATCTCCATAGAAAGGTCCTACAGGAAGGCAAGATCTGGGTTATGATTTTTGGGAACAATTACAGAATACAACAAGGCCCAGGGGTTAGTTCCCAAGTGAAGATGTCTGTTACTCCTCAGTGGGGCAGGTGACCCTGTCTAGACCCCACTCTGGGTTCCACTCACCGGGGATGCTGGAGATGCAGAGCACGTGAGCATTGCAGACAGTGAACTGGTCCACCACTGTGCCGGGCTGGTTGGCATCAATGATCACAACTTTACTGGTTGACAGTGTGCTAGTGAGGATCCAGACACGGCTAGATGTGGCATCCATCTCATGGAGCTCCTTTGCCTTCAGGAGAGCAGACACACACAGGCATGATCAGCACTCCTCTTGGATCAACCTGAGCTTAACAGTGCTTGGCAGCATTTACATGTAGTGTAATTTATTTTAAATTATACATTCTATTCTATAGTAGAACTATAGAAGAAAATTTTCTATTTAATATAGTTGTCTAATCACTTATATTTTAATTTTTCTTTTTATTAATTTGATTCCATTCATGTTTCTGCACTAGTATCCAGAGCACTGGCCAAAGAACCTGTCTGACTCCTTAGGGCAAGAGCAATTTGGCCACTAATTTTTCTGTTGAGATGTCTGGCAAATGTATCACTGAACATTCAGTATCCAGAATGCCACGAATCTCAGATGCACCCAACTGATCAGCTTAAGCAAGCTGGTCTCAGGAGAGTATAAGGCAGCAGTATAAGACAGGTGTGGAGAAAAACCAGACAGGATAAAATATTGTATTATTATCTGCAAATTACAGCTTGGTTCATTTAAATAGGAAAAAACCAAAAAATCACTTAAGATTACCAAAACCAGAACTGGATTAAATCTCAAGAGGCCCAAATGGACTCACAGACTGACTCTCTGATCTTTTAACAAAGCTTTGTCTGAATGTATTTATTATTTTTTTAATTTACAATGATGAGGGCTATATAATCTTCCTAGTAACCTCATCAAGCATTTAACTGCCCTTATTATTAGGATTTTTTAAAAAATTCCAAACATTTCAAAAGCAAAAGTGGGAAAACTTTATGCTGGATGATTTGTCCCAAATCACACCGAAAGTTACAGAAGAGCCAGTATACCACAGCACTGCCCCACAAGTACAAGGGCATTTTATGGCATAGTACAAAGGTACCAAAAGAGGGGGTATGGTAGGGATGAAATGAGAAAACAGAGGGAAAAAAATCCATTTTGTTTTCTGACCTTTTTTTTCTCAGGAGACGTATGGTTACTTTTGTTGTTCTCGCCTTCCACTTCCCTATCACAGGTGAGGGGATCATGCCCAGGATCTAGTTTCTGCCCATTCCCAGGCTCCTGTTCCAAAGGTCTCCATCCTGAGAGATTGACTCCAGCTGCACACCACAGCTAAGAAACAGAAGCAGGAATCTGAACTAAGAATTCTGCAGGTTCTGTGGTCTCTTTGAATTTAGGCATCTTTGTGAAGAACTGTCAAATATCAAACATCTAAAACATTGAGTTGGAAACACCAGATCTTGATGATTTCTACTAGAAGAGATCTGATTTGATAGAGGTAAGATAGGATCTCTGTACCCAACAATATCACTGCTTTTTAGTCACTGCAGCAAAGCAAGCTAGGACATGGCACATGTTTAATGTGTTCAGACTGACAGAAGGCAGGTTAAATGAGATATTAGGAAGAGATTCTTCCGTGTGAGGGTGTGAGGCTGGTGAGGCCCTTGCACAGATCACCCAGAGAAGGCTGTGGCTGTCCTGTCTCTGGAAGTGTGGAAAAACGGTCTGCTGGTTTAGCTCCCACATAAGCAGTTTTCTGAAATTAAATCCAGCTAACCTCCTATGAATTATTCCCAGGGAGCTTTTTAAGAGAATGCTTGGAATAGAACTACAGAAACAAATAGTAGATTTATCTAAAACCCTAAGGGAAAGATGCTGCACAGAACATTATCTAGAGATCACACCTAGAACCTTCTAGAAACAACAGCATAAAAATTTTCTTATCATTTAGCCATCAGGATGACTTCTAAAAATCATCTCTGAATGAAGTAATGACAAACTGGTTATTTCAAAACAACCAGTTACAGCAGGTACATCTGCCACCTGCACAGATGACCACTTACGCCCAACTGCAATTCTACTCAAAACATTCTAGTATTGATAGACATGGCTTCATAAAAATCTATTCCAGATAATACTGGCCTGTTACCGACAAATTCTGGTCAAGAGTAGAATATGAGGAGGGATGAAATGGATTTTTACTTTCACTTAGTCATTTTCATGAATTTTTATATTGGTTTGCATTACACCCTGAGGAGTCTTAGCAAAAGCATTAGAAGCATAAAATGTTGCTATTTTTGATGAATTGTCTCAAAAAAGCAAAAGATGTCAGAGAGTAGCAGGGGACCTAGCAACCAGAACCAGCTGGGGATTTTGTCCTAAAATACTTTCTCCTACATTCACTACAAACCACCATTCAAAAAAAGGAAGTAGAGGATAGAATTTAGAATATATAATGTCAAAAGAAAACAGATTGTTGTAAAAACTGCAGGTTTAGTGACCCAAATTCTTTCCTTATTTCATGTCCCCTTTCTGGACTGCATGGTAAGCAGAAACAACGTACCTTCATAGTTGGGTCCTTCTCTACTAATGGGCGACAATACACAGGCACAGGGACATTTTTCATGCGAGTGTCTTCGTGACCACCATTGGGACTCAGCTAAGGGGAGAGAAGACAAAAAAGACAGTATAAAGCTGCAAATGCCAGAATATGGCAAGAGAAATGGAATCAATGTGGCAGAACCAACCACAAGTGGCTGCTGCTGAGGCTTCCCATCACATCTTGTGTGAAACAGAGTCCTTAAGGGGAGAGGAGCAGCGCACTCAAGAGACCATCCCATAGCCATCAGTGCCCCAGTGATGGCCAATAGAGGCTACATATTGCCCTGCTGATAGAGAAAGGATGCTCCCTGCAAAGAGTCAGGATACTAGCATTTCCTTCCATCATGAACTTGATGATCTTAAAGGTCTTTTTCAAACTTAATGATTCTATGGCCTGAAACTTCCAAGTCATGTTGCCAAGCTCCTCCCTTTCAGGGGATCTCTGACCAGTTAAATGCATCATAAGCCAACAAATGAGGCTGATGTTTGATTTTGTGTCAACTGATGGGAAGAAGTGGGCACAAACTGCATTTGTTTTTCATATTAAATGACTGTTAAAAGTTCTCAGAGTATAAATGAAATAACTAATGTTCCAGTCCAATTATAACAAAGGATTTTTTTCTAAAAAGAACTGGACTCTGGTTTAGGGTATTTTTGGTTTAAGGTACTTTCAGTTTCAGTACTTTCATGCAGAGGAATGTCCCTTCATTGACTTTGGTGGAGATATACAGAACATTATTTTGGTCTGTGCCTACAATTATCATACAAATAAAACATGCACATGGTACCTCTAAATTAAATAGTTAATGACTAAGGTCCTTAATGACTAAAGTCACCTCCCACTCAGCCTGTCCCTACCTGCATGTACTTGGCAAAGTCCCTACCTGCTTGTACTTGGCCGGGAGGCTCCAGCCACAGGCCTGCAACCGCCCATCATCGTTCCGCACGTGCTCCCGGACCTGCCGGTACTGCTCTCGCTTCTGCTCACGGCGTGCCGAGGATGTGCAGTCACTGAGGAAAGAAACACAGCATCACCCAGCTGATGGTTAAAGAGAGGAGCTGAGGGTGAAGGGAATGTGGCCAGTATTGGGAAGAGCACACACAGCAAACCAAATCCAGCTGAGAAAATAGATGTAGGGAATCAGAGACAGAGAAACTCTGTTGAGAAGCAGACACAGGCAGTTCTGATCTGTCACCCGAACGATATGGCAATCCAAGTCATTGTCATCACCTCTTATGATGTTCCAAGAACCCTTCAAAAACAAGGACTAATCCTTCTCTAAAACCTATCTAGGAGATCACACCAATTTTTGCTGAGCTGTTACAATTTCCTAATCTAATTTCTCCATCAGGAAGGCATTTTCAGTTCTTTCCCTCCTCATTATAGTAAACTATGGATTTTTCTGTCCATTTTTAAGCTTTCTCTGCTGACAAGGAAAATGCACTAACTGCTGGTTCCAACAGAACAACTCCAGCTTTGCACTGGCAAATGTTAAATCAAAAATTCATCTGTGAGCTTTTAGACATGTTTTAATATAAACAAATGCTCTTTGTCAGGTCCAGCTCTCAAAAGGTTTTTTAAGTATCATTCTAAGGCACAAACAACATCAGCAGAAAAACTGAATCCTGTGGGCAGCCCATGATGTAATGCACTGCTGGGAAGCACTCGGACACCACACCATGACTGTGAGATGTTATCAGAGAAAAAGATGGAAAAAGGGCAGTGGGTATCTAAAAAGTTTAAATTTACCCTTCTACAAGATCCAGTGTCTTTTCAACAAATCCTTTTTATTGCAGAAGTTATTCTACATTACCACCACACTCTCCAAAGTCCTTCCACAAAAACACACCCCATGTGAAATTACACAACCTTTGCAATGGCAGAACATGTTGTGAAGTCATGTAAAGCAGTGGAGAGTTTTCTCCCTTCATGTCACGGACACAAAGAATTTGGGTAAGACTGTAGTAGTGATACCCAGAGGCTCATTTTTAGCATGGTTGAGACTAAAACCAAGTACTGGAACTTAAAAGTGCTGTGGAGAGAACTTTTACCTTCACTTACACCTCTTATCAAAAGGGTTGTGCAGACATTCCAACCCTTTGTCCTGGTACTCCATCACATATCACCACAAAAACCCTCTTTCATTCCATCCCAGTCTGCAAATAAAAGTGCAGAACTAGAGTGGGGCCAACCTGAGCTCCAGTGGTCCCTCCTGAGATGATCCATCATGGCCTGGCTACTGCATGTTTGAGAGGACAAGGTTTGCTGAATTCATCCATATAGTGACTGATGAATGAAAGTTCAGGGAGACAAACCACAGAGAACAGAGACATACTAACATCACACAGACTGTTTCTGAAGTGGAAAACAGCTTATTTCAAACACTGCTGCACTTTGGGAGAGCTGCAGGGGAGCCTGGCTTGGCACACAGCCCCACAACTCACTCGTCAGGGAAGAACTCGAGGGTGCGGCTGCCGGAGGAGATCTGGCACATGGTGTGGCTGCGCCGCTGGCTGAACCCCGCTGTGGTGGGAGACTTGTAGTGGATATTCACAGAGGGGTAGGTCCTCTTTGCTGGGGGAGGACTGGAGGAAGAGCTGAACAGACGGCTGAAGCTAGGGACAGAAAAAGGCCAACAAGTAAGAGAAAAGGTGCCTGGGGTGACGTGCACCATAGATACACAGAAGAGGAAGCAAGAGGCTGGGATCAAAGGCTGTAAACTCATCACAAAAACTGCTCAAACTCAGAGCTACATCCTTGGTTTGAGTGGCATAAGGTGTTTCTAACTTCCAGAAATAGGTACCTTCTGAAAACAGCCCTTTATTACAATTGACTGTGAGTGTATGAAAGTTTCCATTCCAGGATACTCATGAACTTTTTCAGCTTGTAAAACAAAATCAATGCACATGGTGAGATACGATTTTAATTTCACTAAGGACAAAGGAAGCCCTCGAAGGCAAAAGGGTTAAGCCAACAACACTTCTATCTGACATTAATCTCAGAGTCTACTAAGTTGCTGTCTGAAGTAGAAACCACAACCCTCCCCCTTTTCTTAATCTTGCACAAACCACCAAAGAACTTACAACTGCCAAATGGTGGATTTCTTCTTCTCCTGGACAGATGGGTGCTCACGGGAAGCTCTATGGACAAACACAGCAGAGACAAGTTAATTTCTGCATCTCTGCCAAGCATCAGGTCATTTCCATCAAGGAAGCCACGTCGAAAGTCAGAATTCATTCTAACGTGTTTCAAAACACACCAGGAAAAGGGACATGCACTGGTCTTCCATGCACACCTAACCACTTTAAGTATCAACAATGATGTGAAAGGCAAGCAAGTGTATTTAAGGCGAAGTTTTATCAACTCTCTGTAACACTGTCTTCCACAGACAGTGTGGGAGCTACAGACCCCAGCATTAAGAGTCACTTTGGGCTGTAGCCTTTAGAACTCATCAATTAGAAGCAATACTCCTCCCTAGAGCTTCTCCCACCTTAATAACCACACAAGAAACAAGCAAGACAAACAACTGTCCAGTGTCTCCAAATAAGTGGCAACATGAGATTTGCAGCCCAAGTACAGGAACAAGAGAGAAAGAATTGGTATTAGGAGAGAAGCATCTACAGTCTGGAAAACTCCCAGTACTTCTCAACCCTCTGCTGGTAGGGGTTGCATTGACCACAAAGTAAAACATGAACAGGTTCTGTCCTAAACTGGGATGTCACCCATCACCCAGCCTCACCTGATCATCTCTGTCCACCTGACAGCCTCTTGGAGCTCCATCAGCCTCTCTTTGTACTGGTTGCGCTCCATCAGGACCCGGGCCATCTCCACACGGGTGAAGCGCCGGCGCTGGGCAATGGGAATGTTGTCCTGCAGAGGGGAGGAGCACTGCTTCAGCCAACAAAAGATGGAATGGGATTGAGATTAGTACCGGGCAAGTCAGGGGACAGACATATATTTGTTAGTTCTTCTCCTGTCCTGCTTGATTTCACCTCCATTTCCCCATATGAGGAGCAACTTCAGACCGTGAGTTCCAAACTACAGCCACGGACCTCTGGGTGTTCAGCAAACCCATGGAAATTAAAATGAGAATCACCACCAACTTGAACACACAGCCCTCACATACACATACCCCAGTATGGGATTATTGCCAGCAAGGTGCTTCGATAGTCTGCAAGGAATGATAAGAATTGACAGTGGTCCGTCGGTCCAGAAATTTGGAAACCAAGGTTTTAATTCAGTAGCAAAGCCAGTCACAAGCAGCAGGGAACGCCATATAATGCCATCTGCCCCCCCAGGAGGACTGGAAGGAGGTATTCTGTTAGTACAGATGGATAAAGATAGGACACAGGAAACTACGGAAACTCCTTTTCCTCTTTGGTGATACAACTTGACCTTCCAATGAGGGCACGGGCAGCTTTGGGTTGGGAACAACAGGAGTGAAAGTATGTTTGTCTCTTTGGAAGAGCAGAAAATCAGAACAACATGACTAAGTTGCAGAAAATATCTGCCCAAAATAAAGACCATAAGGGTTTTGCGAACTCATTACTAGGAGGTGGCATGGTGTTGTGCTAGACTGTGGCAATTCCCAAGCTCAGCCTGGCTGGTAAGTGCTGCTGAGACCTGGAATTGCACAAATTATCCAAGTCCCTCTCTAGTCTCCCTGGACTTTGAATCAAATCTGTATGACTAGTCAAAACAAGAACTGTATGAACAAAAAGGAATTTATCAATTATTTTTTAAATTAAAAAAAGATCCAGACCTCCTGTCTTCTTCAGCTGAAAACAAATCCAATTCTCTTCAGCAGCTCATGAGCACAATCTGAAAATGTTCCCATCTACCTAAATTCTCAACAGAAAAAGTTCACTCCAATTAAGTCAAGAGATTTAGGCTAAAACTGAACCTGCTCTGATACCTTGTGTAAGAAAGAAAGCAGTAACACTGATAAGCAGTGTACTGAATTCCCCGTCCTAGCAGGGACATTTATAAGGAAAATCTTGTTACTGCTTGATTGGCCTTTTTTTTTTCAGCTACAGTTGGTCTTTGCTGAAAAGCCTCTATCTCAGCAAAAACAGTTTCCAGAGCTGTCCTAGAAGAACAGCCCACAAGCCTTCTCTGCCTGTACCCTGTAACAGGCAGTACTGGCTTATGGAAAAGAATTAACAAGAAAAACGCAGCACTAAGACATGGTGGTAGTCACTGTTGCAAAGCTGGCTTTCATTGCGTGATGTCCTCACAGCTACATCGTCACTACCAACATGGGGACAAGCTCTTCTGGAGAAGCCTGACAGTCGTAACACCTGACAAAATCCTCACTACACACTAGACTTTAATTCTAAATTAGGATGGTATTGAGCAGGGCAGTGCTCTAGCACCAGACTGCAGAAACTACATTCTGCACAGTGGTACAGCCACTGGGTCAGCTGCTCCTCTGTGCCAGATTCTGGTTTGAAAGTTGTATGAAGGGATTTCATGCTTATCAGCCACAACCCATTCACCACCCTTGCCCTCACTGCTAACAAAGGCACATCAATCTGCATCTCAGGACTCGTATATATGAAGCAATATAGGTAAGTAAATCAACCCCCTTTCCCCGCAGGCATTTTAGTAATGTCATATACCAATTCTGTACAGAGATAGCTGCTTACATCCTCCACCTCCTCTTTGGGCTCTTGTCGGGCAACAATCGCTTCAGATTTCACTCTAGGAAACAGGAAGAAAGGGATCAAAACAGCAAGTGACACCATAGCTGGCTTTGGGAAGAGAACCAGAAGTCTGGCTGCATCTATCACAAGGGAGCAATCTCAAATCATGTGTACCAAGTGTACAAATTTTGAGATGCTTCTCTGGCATTTTCCCTCCCTCGTGCAGCATGTTACTCTGAACAGCCTCACTGACCTCACCTTATTTTTTTCAAACATTTGTTGTGAGCACCAAGATACTGACCACTGGAAGAATCCAGCCAGTTTCTATCTCTGAACAAGCGTCTACATTCAAATATTTGATATTCAAACATTTGATGAGAACTAAGCCATTTTCAACAGGGAAAATGCTGGCTTAAATGCTTCTGCTGAACTGCTTCTGGTTTCAGTAGATTGTCTGATTCTTTGTGATTCAATACAGTGAAAAAAGCCCCTAACGTGAAGAACAGTTTGCCAACATGGTAAAGAACACCAAATCCTGATAAAAAATACTGAAAGTATTTAAGTGAGTGCTTTCAATTTCTTTGAACTCCTACTTTATGAGGCATTACAAAAGACATTCAAAAAAATCTCCCTGCTTGCAAGACTACTTTCATTTCAGGCATTCTGAACAATGAAGAGAACAGTCTGTGTTGCTCACGGTGATTCTGAGCCCAGCTATAGAATCTTCTAGATTCTAGGTGGAGAACAAACCCTGTCCTCTACCCTGAGCACCTGCAGTCATGCACAGCCAGCCACAATGGAACTGTTCTGCTCTAAGCTCCAGGAGGCAGCTTTGTGTGTATGGATGTGAAACCATCCCAGGCTCTGCTGGGCAGCTGGACTTTAGTTTCTCTAGTTTGAAAGGAAGATAAAAAGTGGCATCTTAGGACTTCAGAATCTCTTCTGCCTCTTCTCACTCTTAACCTGAGCAATGAAACAAATATAGGCATTTAAATATTGCTTGTGCAACTCTGTATGAGCTCTTTCAGTAAATGAATGGGCATTCACTAATCTCAGAGTTATCCTGGCTGCTAGGAGGATCAAGCTCTTGGCAGTTTCCTTCAAAACTATTCGTTTTGAAATTCCCTTTCTTCGGGTGGCTTTGGTTGTTGTTGTTGGTTGGTTGGCTTTTAATTGCAAATTTAACCCTTAATGCTTCACTCCAGGGAGCCTGGGTTTGGAGTTGCTGCTTCAGAATCCTAATCCTGCCTTACTGTGCTCTCTAAGGTACCTCTGAATGCCAATGCTAATTCCATGAGTGAAAAGAGTAAAACAAACAGAGGAGTGGGTTTACCACTCTTCACTCCCAGCTCCTTGGGGCAGGGAGGTAATCACTCACCTCTTTAGCTCCTCCTCCAGCTCCTTGACTCTGGTTTCTATTTTGGCTTTGGCCTGCTTTGTTGCTTCCAGTTCTCCCTTTAGCACTTCCTGCTCCCCAGATAGCTGGTCCACCTTGGCAATCAAATCATTCTTCACAACGTTCAAAGCATTTCTTAAAGGTGTGAAAGGGACAATAAGCAAAAATGCCCAAAACCAGCAGCTGTCCATAAAAGAGACCTTTAACTAAAGTCACAGATACTACAAGGAGAATTGAAACAAGTGCGTTTAACAATTCAGTCCAGCTATGACTCATGGGAAATTAAACTTTGGGAGGATGGAGTTGCAGAATAACAGAGAAATCACCATAATTGTTCAGGATGAGGTTTGTCCATTCCTGTATCCTGACTAACAAACCAACCTCTCCTTCAGAAGATGGCAGAACACTGCAAAAGGCAGATGTACAGCAACCTATCTATTTTTGCCAGAATGAAAGTCTGAAACACATCTTTCAGAATTGCTGTCGTCTGCAATTGAGGATAATTGCAGATGATGGCAATAGAAATACGCATTTTCAATCAGCTCCAAAACATCTTAAATTTATAAAATCAGTAGCTTCCCATCACAGTAAGTTCTCCAGCTCTCCCCTGGGAGTACTCTGCCTTCCTCTTCCCAGCTCCTCAGCTTTAATAGCTGGTTTGTTAGCTTTTCTCAAAAACCAACTCCATTACATTGTCTACTTTTCCTCCATCAACTACTAAATATTTGAGAACTTAACAGTGACAATTTTTTTTCCTAACAAACCTTGCAAATAAAACCTTATTATCAGCAACATTCTCACAGAGGCTCAGACCAACACATGGATTCCCACTGAAGTTAAAGCCTGCAATTGATTTCAGAAGGCACCTGCCTACCAGTACAGGCCCAGAGGCTTTACCCAAGTGCCTGCAGAAATGAAACAGTTAGAAAACAGCTCAGGAGAGCAATTCTTCTTCTACAAGTGGAGGAACAAGTATTCAGGACAACCAATTAGATGAACAAGTGAGGCAGGAGTTCTGGCCAAGACCTGCTCCAAGGTGACATCTCATTTATAACCAGGCAGGTAGGTCAGAGCATGCAACAGTTCCTTACTTGGTCTCCAGCAGCTGAGAGTTCTCCAACAGCAGATTGCCCACTTCTTTGCCCATTCCTGAAAAGAAAGGCCAGGCAGTTTTCACCTGCTCTCCTAGAAACATGCAGCTTTTGTGGTACTGTCTAACTTACGCTTGAGAAAAAGACATCACTTTTGTTAGGCTTCCCTAGATTCCTGTGTCCTGTGTAGAGAGTGGAGTATCTCTAGCTGAATGATCAAGCAGCACCAGCAAAGACACCCATGTGTCCAATAGAGAATCCAAATTCAGACCTAGCTTCTCACCCCAAACTTCGTAGACCTCTTGGGAGAGGGACAGAGGGGAGAGCTCCAATCAGTAAACTCAGGGCAGTAACTCCTGGTTCAGCCATGAGCTATTGCAAACATTTTTTATCATTCCTCACAAAGAATGATGGTGGAGTTTATGGGTTTTTCACAGAGTATAGCAGAACACTGTCCAAGTTGCTGTCCTGATCTGCACACTAGTGATTTTCTTCCTTTCTTAGTATAAGCCAAATTTTCTGTTTGCATGATTTGGGATCATGATTGTGATGAGTTTCATGCACATGAAAGGCTTCCCCATTATTGACCTTCTGCTAGAGCAATGTTAATAGGACTGCAGATTGTCCCTTGCTCTATCTAGCATTAACAGCTTTCTCACATGTTTAAAATGTGAAGTGTCAGTTCCACCACTTCAGACCCACATTGAACACCTACAACAGACACTCTACACTTGCACTTGGGCATCCATGTACAGCTGCAATCTGCAGACTGGTTTATAAGAACATTGACAGATCTGGAGCTAAGAGTGAAGGTCGAATTCAGTATTTCATAAGACTGATGAAATTTAGGGACCAAATGCACATCTGGATTGTTTCCTGCTGCCAAGGACTTGCTGAGTCCCAGGGTCAGCCTCTCTCTTACAGAGAGGAACAGAGGCTACCCGAGAGCTGAAGGCAGAGAGGCCTCTCCCTGTTGGAGGATGGTGCGGAGGGGTGCAGCTCGTATCTCACCACAGGTCCCAGAGCATGAAGAAGTTTCCCCACAATGAGTATTTGTCCTGCCCTCTGAACTCTCTCTTCCTTCACAGCAAAGACATCGACAGTTTTCATGATACGTCATTTGCTGATTAATTAGTATTTTCAAGAAAATAAAAACAACACAAACTTGAATTAAATGGAAGTTAGAGGAAGATGGCAGTGCATGAGAAGTGAGAACACACCACAACACTCCAACACACAGATCCTCTTCCCACAGTTAAATGGAATGAATTTATGATGGCAAAAGCAAACTCCCAGCAAGAATGAGTAAGAAGCAGCATTTTCAAGGAACTTTTGAAAAATTGGTGTCAGATAATTAATCACTTTGATGTTTCAGGCAATGTGTGTCAGAGAATATTCCAACAGGACAAAAGTGGGAAACACTAATTGCAGTGCAAACCACAGTGTATTTTGGGTTGGTAATGTGGAAGATCTATAGCCCTTTTTTTGTGACATGCCGCATGTAGGTCAGAAAACCCAGAAGTTTTCTGTACATTAAATTATTTTCTTGCTTGTTTTTAGTGATTCTACAAATAATCGAATACAAATATTTAGCCTGTAAAGCATTAAATTGGCACAAGAACATTAAAGGTGCTGAAGAACATCCAGGGAAAAGCTCATCCCCATCTTTTTTGGATTAAATCTTTTTCCTTCATATTCTTGAGACATACATCCCTCTCTGCAGTTGTTTTTGGGAGAGAAAGGAATTCTGGGGAAGAGGGTGAGCTATCATGCCAGAACTAAAGGCTACACAGTATTCCGTCAGTATCCTTCAGCAGAGCTTCTACCTACTTGTGTGTGATGCAGTGACAATGCCAGTGCCTTAACCACCTAGAGGCTGGAAAGGCTCCTCTGGCAATACAGAAAAAGATGAAGCCTCCCAGAGCCATAGAACGGCACTACGAGATCATCTTGCACAGGCTGTAATGGGACAACTCTGCTCACAGGAAGAAAACTTTCAGTGTGGAGAGACTATAAGGAGACCTCTTCAACCCTCTAGGGCATGGAGCAAAGGGAGGAGAGGTCTGGGCAGAGCCCGGTCCAGCAAAGCAATCCTATACCAACTTCCTCCCACAGCCAGGCAAACAGTGTGAAGCATCAAAGCGGATAATCAACCACAATGAAACAGAGGAGAATCCCCAAATCATCTCTATAGAGCAGTTGCATCCTGCTTCTTGGACAGGTGCTGCCAACCACCACAAAAAAACAAACCAAGGTGATGCAAGACATACGGACAGATGATGAGTGTATTAAAGGAATGCAGAAAAAAATGCACATAAAAAAAGAAAAGAAAAGAAAAAAAGTAAAAAGGCCTTCGCCTTACCAAAGAAATCATCCCGTACTATGAGAGCCATCCCATACGAGAAAGGGAACAGAAAGAGATGGGGACAAAGGGGAAGAAAGGAAGAGAAAAACAGCAGCCATTAAGTACCAATCTGTAAACAGCAAAGAGAGCAGCTCATCAGCACATGTAGTGTGTGCTGCCAGCACATGTGATGCTTGGTAGAAAGTTATCTTTTTCTGCTGCAGCCTGACCTAACAGGGACTTTACCTTAGAATGTCACAGAACAGTTTGGGTTGAAAGAGGCCTTTAAAACTCATCCAACTCCAGTCCCCTGCCATGGGCAGGGACACTTCCCACTGGACCATGTTTCTCTAAGCACCCTTCAACCTTGCCTTGAACAGTCCCAGGGATGAAGCAGCCACAGCTTCTCTGGGCAACTTGTGCCAGGGCCTCACCACCCTAATTGCAAAAAGAATTTTTCTTATATCTAATCTGAATCTTCCCTCTTTTTGTTTAAAGCCATCAACCCTTGTCCTATCACAACAGATGTCAGAATAAGCTTCAGATGACCTGATCTGCTTCTTTCATCTTCATCATTTTCCTCGTATGATACATCCTTGAGTTTCCCATCACCACAACAAAAGCAGGTCAACAGACATTATGAACAGGGTAAGGGAAGGACAGTAGCAAGGGGAAAAAAACAAAAGTGGGGCTGAGTATCCAAGCTTTCATCTGGCCTAAAAAGGCCCAAATCCACCTCCACACTGCAACAAACTCCAACTCAGCTTCAGTGGGAGGTTTTCTGAGGAATGTTCACAAAAAATGTGGCTTACAGTAAAACCAGTTTGAATGAAAAGAAGGGATGATGTTGTTCCTTTCTTGGTATCATCACAGAGCCCACACTGAGCAGTGCTGGGCACGGGGACATGGCAGAGCTTGCTGGTGCATGACACTATTGCTGCTGCCAGGTCACCACCTTTACTACAGGGCAAATTTTTCCCAGGTTGCACTGTAATGAAGAGAGATCCCCTTGACTTCAACTGAAATTGCATCAGGGCCCAAGTGTATTTTACAAACAGGTGCAAACCTGATGGCAGAGCATGGCCCCAGGGCAGCAAGCAGCCTCCCCAAACAAAGGACAGAGCCAACATCACCCAACTCCTGAGATAGAGGCTTTGCCACTCTAATCCATCATGAAAGTGTCTTTAATGTCACTATCACGATACGTGAAGGGGGTTGGTTTGCACCAGGTAACCCCCCACAGTCACTGGCACATGGAGGACTCCTCACAGCACAGGCCATGGAGAGGACAGTGGGACCCTCACTCCGTCTGTGCCCACCCAACCTCTGCTACAAGTACCCTTCCTGACAGAAAAAAACCCCTTTGAGCCCCAAGACCTCGACTGACAGGCCAGTGTGACACTGTGGAGCAAATCTGCCCACAGCCACGCAAGGGAAAGCAGGTTGAAAGGCAGCAGGAACGTGAGCAGAGCAGGGACCTCCTGCTGCAGGGACCCACCAGTGTGAGACAACCAAGGAAGGCAAGGTAGAAGTCTGCAAAGCCAACCGTGTTTGGACAAGAGCAGGGGAGTATCACACGTGTATACCACATCATCTAACCTCAACCAGAAAAAAAGAAACAAGGAGAACTGAGCAGGAGATACACACCTGAGAACTCCCCTATGCGCCATGTCCAGCGAAGCACAAAGAGACAAGGGAAAAAGGATCAGTCAGTGACAAACCAACAAAATCAAAATTTTGTTCAAAAAAAAATTAACAATGATTCAGCCATTTCAATGTCAAAAGGCATGAAATAGTAAGGACAGGACCTGCCATAGCTGTTGATGGCATGACTCTACATATAGAACAGAAAAAAAAACCAAGGAAAGGTAACCTGTGGTACAACTGCAACCACACACCTCAGCCACCCCCAGATTTCCAGACATAGATCTGAGGCAATCAGCTCTTCCTGGACTGGGTAGACCTTTGTCTTTAGTCATGTACCACTAAATGCAGAACAGCTCATTCCCACTACCTCTCACTTCCCCTCCCCTTGCAATTTTAACAGCTGGATCCTCTGACAATAACTGTGTTCTATTATGACACTTCAGCTTGCAAAAGACAACTGGTTGGACTTAAAACCATTTTTTGTACAGTGCAGCGCTGGAACTTAGTTTGATAATCTCACTTTAACTTCTGTACACAACACTGTATATAAACTTACCGTTAATAAGGCTGCATTTCTGTCTTCACCTCAAACCCCCTGTTCTTGAATTTCCAAAGCAAATATAGTTGGTTATCCTAAACCTGAATCACAGAGCTGTTTGGGTTGGAATGATCATCCAGTTCCAATCCCTGCAATGGGAATCCATTATCCCAGGTTGCTCCAAACCCTGTCTAACCTGGACTTGGACACTTCCAGGGACTGAGGCAGTCACAGCTTCTCTGGGCAATCTGCTTACAATCCTCACCACCCTCAGTAAAAGGACCTGTCCAGTGAGCACAACCAAACTGCTGTGATTGTGTCTGGAAACACTTGGGACAGGGAAGAGCAGGAAAGGGGATCTGGTAGAAGGGGGAGCTGAGAAAAGGGGAGATAGGAAAACAGGAGCCTACCCCAGATCACTTGTGATTAAAAAGTGAATATGCAGGAAAACAGCCAACTAGTGCTTCTATATAGCTCGCTGGGTTCCTCTGTCCAGCCCGGTTATTCAGACAGGTTCCAGCTGGCTATATTTCCAGGAGTGCCCCTGTCCTAAGGACACTCTGGCAGCATCCCGTAGACACTTAGCCAGAGAATCTGCAGCCTGCGTTGTAGTGCAGGGACTAAGGACCGGTTAGCTATCAGCTGAAGTAGAATGACGAGAGGGCCCTTGGTATACCTTTTATCTGAGTAGCTTTATTGCCAGATGCTCTACACAGGGGGAAGGCAGGGACCAAAAGGGCTGAGCGGGGGTCAGACACCAACATAAGAGTTATTTCACATCACCAATCACCAGGGGTGTTGGGGGAGTATAGGGGAGGACCAGGGCTACCTGGTCCTATGGAATGGAGGCCCAGGAGATAACAGGGGATAGTACAAGGGCCCTGGGGGGAGGGAGGAAATGACAGACACTCGTGGTGGCTACTCTGGTATGTCCTGGGTTAAACCATGGTAATTTCACTCTCCAGGGGGAACTCAGCCCCCTTGGGAGGCCTCCACCAGTTATCTTTCTCTTCTCCTATGCCCTCTACCGCGTGGGTCTCCAAGGAAACTTCCACAGCAGCTACATTTCTAAGTCTGTAGAAGAAAGAAGGGAATTTGGTCCTCAATTCCTACTAGTAAATAATTGCTCTCACTCTACATTTTTCTCCAGAACACTTCCTATACAAACCCATGTATGTAAAGCAGTATTAGAGGCAGGAGGAAACCCACATCTTGTGGATTTTATTCAAAATAATAAAACATGAAGAGTGCAATTATGTACTAGGAATAAATGGCATTTTCCATTCCAGAATCAGACTTGCCTGCCAGCTCAAGGGTAATTTCTGGAAGTCCTGTTTTTAAGGTCCTCTTTAATGAGATTTCTCTTTAAGAAACTGAGACAAAAAAAAAGAAAATATTCTTTACAGATTGACTGCCAAGTTTTGAGAGACTAGAGGAAGTAATAAGTCTTCGCCTAAGTGAGCTTAGAGTCATACATTATTTTGAGTTACAGAAAGAAGCAAGCTCCAAATATCATCTAGAGAGAACTCTTTCAGCTTGTGGATCTTGTTTCTTATAACACATTCATAAAGCACCATTTCCTCTGTGTCTCTTCAGACTCAAAGGTACAGCACAGAGAGAACATTCTACCTAACAAAAAAGGCAAAATTTTGTATTATGTTGACAGATTTTTGTCAGCCCTAAGATCTAGCCTTTTTCTTCTATCTTTATGAGACTTTCTTTTGTGTTTTCTATTGTGCAAACCCAAAGTACTCGTCTCATTTCTTGTTGAGAGACACGACCCCTGAGATCTCCCTTTGTACAACCAGCAATGTTTGTGCGTTCGTTTTAAAAACACTCTTCTGTGCCACAGCCAGCAGCCAGAACTCAGCAAAAGGATTAATTAGATTACTGTTTATCACAAAAAAAAAAGGCACAGAAACTACCTGATTTCATCACAGTCCATCTGCCAGGTTTGAAAAGGAACTAGCCTTCCTATTTTGCTGGCCCGCCACGGGATCACCTGGAAGGGTTCTCCTGCTCTGCTCAGGCCAGAAAATGGTCCTAGCACAGAAATGTCCTCCTCGTAAGCCATACTGCAGTCTTCAGAAACTACACTGTGATCTTCAGGGCCCACGCTTACATGGGCACTGTTCAATAAAGTGTTTGTACATTTTTATTACAAGTGGTAACTCCCAAACAGACATCTCACCGCACCGAAGTCTTTGGGCAGCCTTACAGCAGGAAGAAGTGAAGCACCTTTGACTTCATCCAAGACTGTAATGAACAGCCATACAGAATTTGGGCAACAAAAATCTTTGGCCCTTTGAAAACAACAGTCTGCATTTCTTGCTGACTACTGGGTCAGGCTACAGGCTAATCCCAAGAGGAAGTGGATTTCCAGATGGCAGGGTTCCAAAGTGGGAAGCACATTGTCTGGAGCTGTTCATATACCATGCAAATAATTTTCCAGAATAGTAACTCTTCCAAGCCAATAGTACTGATACCCCAGCCATTTTGGGGGGAGAAAGAAAGCAGCAGTTGGCACAGTGATTAGCAGACAGAGCTGCAGAATCAACCCAGTATCAACCCACATGCTTTATAAGGAAGCACATGAGGATGAAGATAAAACAGATAGTCAATGGCAAGATTATCCAGGTTTCTACTGCTTTGATTCTGCTAGGAAGAGAACTCATAATGTATGGAGCTGGCTAACCAATTCATTCCACAGCTTTAACCATCACGTGTTCCTACTGTTAAGCTTCCCTTTAAGCAGGAGCCCCAGCCCTTCTGCAAATGGCTACCAGCATCCAGGGAATTCTCAAACCTGGAAATATTACTTTTCCTTCAAAATTCTTAATTTTGTAAATATTTGCACAGATTAGTTCCCACTGCAGGCAGAGAAAGCCTGTGCATTCATCCTGAGTCTTCTACAGATTTTTTTTCTTCTGGCAATCTTGAGTTGAAGGTGAAACAAAAAATCATTTTACGCTTTAGGCAATGGCACAAAGGCCCTCTTATATGCTGCAGAGCTAGCATGATTTTAAAACACCCAACCCAAATCTACCCATATAAAAAAGCTATTGTGAGCATTCTCATGTCGGTCTGGTTCATATTCTTAATTCCAGTCACACTATTGGCTATAATAGTACAATTTTGTCGCCCTGATTTTTTAGAGTGTTGTGTTTATAGTTGGTAGCAAAGGTTCTCATGGATTTTGTGTAAACAATCCATGTTTCTATAACCGGCCAAGGACTGTTTTGTACTTTGGAGGTTGTTTTTCATTCTTCTTTCTGGGGTGGAGGATGTGATGGACTGTGTTTCTCACCTATGGAATTTGAGAGGTGGCAACCTCTTTGTCCAATCCATAACTGTCTGTAAAAAGGTATAAATATAAGAATAAAGAGAGGCTGGCGCTCTTTTGCTCTCTGCCTGGCCTTGGTCCGGCTGACCTCCTGAGTTGCCTATTTGTCTCGTGTCCAACAGAGCGACACAATTTCACAGACATTTGTCTTTCATCAAACAAGAAGTATTGTATTAACTCCTTTCCAGTTTTCAGTCCACATCTTCAAGGTTAAGTTTTCAGTTAATAGGGCAAAATCTAACCCTCCTTCAGAAACATATGCTTTTTAAGGGTCCTGATACAAGACATATCAAAGCTGATCCAAGTACCTTCCTAATTTGGGCAAAGCTGAGTTGCTGCAAGTCTGTGTGACATGCCTCAGCTCATTCTGTTCTGGACACATATACAGAACCAAACTTACAAGATTATCCACAAGCAGATCTATATGAGTAAACACTAGAAAGGAAATGTTTGCTTTCAGATCAGATCTCTTGCCACTAAATACATATAACACGTTGTTTCAGGAGTCCTCATGTCCTAAGGCTCCTTAAAGCAAGCAGTAATGTGGAAAATGAGCTACACTGTTATAAACTCTATCAGTTGTCCATGTCACCTAAGTATTCAAAGATCACTTGTACTGTCCTGATGCAGGAGAATAGCAGGAATTAAGAACATGCTTAAATTCTGTCAAAAAACAAGATCTAGATATTCAGGAATCCAATACAAAAAAGTATGGAAAGGGCTCAGAGTGCTCCCTGAGGCAAAGCTGCTGCAGAGTCCCAGTCAGGAACACAGAACACAGCCTGGCTACAGGTATTATAAACACCTTCAAACCAGCCTAAAAAGTGAATTACCACATTTCTTAGGCTAACTATAAAATAGTAAATACTGCATTACAGACTGTAATATTTCCACATCATTTTTAAACATCAGAAACATAACCAAATTAATTACTTTCTTACAAATTTCAAATAAATTTTTTACTCTGAGTATAAAATTACTGGGGGACAAATTTTTAGCCAGAAGCAGAAGGAGCAAATTTTGTCTTCAAATTATTTGTATGGGAGAATCCTATAGAAAAGTAACTTAGGCACTAAAAGACAACTCAAATAAAAGTTACCTAACAGCTGAGATTTTTTTCTAAATAATCATTACTGTACTGCAGGTACATGCTTCTATCACATGTATCTCAATTTCCATGCATTCTTAAAAAAACTGAACATCCAAGTTCTGAAAGAAAAAGAGAATTTAAATGTTTCTAGAAGCTTAATATAGTCTCATTGTACCAGAGAAAACAGAATGGTAGTAACAAGGTTTTACCTAGCAGATCTGCTCCTTCATCAACATCTCCAATGACCTCAGATCCTGCTGTGGAAAGTTCATGGTACAGGGAGTCTGTGTTGATGCCAAATGCTTTGTTCACAATCCCCTGTGTTGGGCTGTTGTTAGAAGTAAAAAAACAGAAGGAATCTTGTCACTCGGCAACATTTAGGCTCAAAAATTTCTCTTTGAAATACTGAGCATCTCGAATACTTTGCAATCAAAACATTGAGAGCACATTCCATCTGTTCACCATTGGCTGAATCAGGGAACACACTGAGTAAAGAAAACAGCATGTGACATACCCCATATCATAGAATCATGGAATGGTTTGGGTTGGAAGGGACCTTAAAACCACTTTGTTTCAATCCCCTGCCATGGGCAGAGACACCTCCCACTATCCCAGGGTGCTCCAAGCCCCGTCCAACCTGGCCTTGGACACTTCCAGGGATCCAGGGGCAGCCACAGCTTCTCTGGTCAACCTGTGCCAGGGCCTCCCCACCCTCCTAGGGAACAATTCCTTCCCAATATCCCATCTAACCCTATCCTCCAGCAGTGGGAAGCCATTCCCCTTTGTCCTGTCCCTCCAGGCCCTTGTCCAAAGCCCAGCTCTCCTGGAACCCCTTTAGGCACTGGAAGGGGCTCTGAGGTCTCCCTGGAGCCTCCTCTTCTCCAGGCGAACACCCCCTAGCTCTGCCAGGCTGGCTTCAGAGCAGAGGGGCTCCAGCCCATGGAGCCATCTCCTTGGCCTCCTCTGGACTTGCTCTGACAGCTTCATGTCCTTCTTGTGCTGAGGATACACCTATAATGCACAATCTCAATGCTCACCCAGATGATTTACTTTGAGTCACACAAGTTAAGGACTGTTCAATATTCCTAAGAAAAATTTCAACTTGCAGAAGAGCTCAGCTTTGATCTGTCAGATTCTGCAAGGATTCCCATGCTCCTATCAATCTAGACAGAAACCTCAGACAGCAGTAAGACCAGATAAGAAATTCAATGCTGAAAAGAACAACAGTCTTTTTACTTGGCCAACCAGTAAGTGCAATCAGCCTGAAGGGTCCGTTTTCCCTTTGGGTAAGCATATGTAATGAAATGCTTCTTCACATGTCCCCAAATGTATTTCATTAAAGGTAAATCAAAGTTAACAGTTTTTAGTCTTATCAGATGAGAGCACATTTCCACCTCTCAGTGTCTTTGATACCATCAAGAATCTTCTTGTATTTTTGACAGCCTCATGGCTCAAAGCAGCAAGCAGTTGTAACAAGATGTGCAGGCGAGGCAACCTCTGGAATTGTGGCTGTCTACTCTAAAAAATTGTCTTAATGTGGATTATAAACACTTTGCAGTGCCCTGCCTTGTATAAGTGACATCAATCAGCATGAACAGCAGCTGTGCAATTTCTCCAGCAATCTATCAGAAAGGTCAGCACTAATTAAGATGATCTCAAGTTGTATGGCTTCATTATCACACAAAAAAACTTAGTGACTACAAATAGAGTGTAGTAGCTGCCTCTGATATTGCAGCTACAGCACACTGCAAAGAAGAGGGAAAAAAAAGTTGGTTTTTCAATAAATTCCAGCTACCCAGACATCTGAGAGCACTGAGGAGGTACAAATGGTGCCGTGATGGCACTGCAATTGATCAGTTCACACAGTCTGATGGCCAGCACGAATGACAAGAGAAACCAGCACTCAGTCTGACCTGGAGATCTAATTCAGACTGAACTTTCCTGTTCAGCATTCAGCTTTCAGAGCTGTGTCATGAAAGCACTCTGCTTTCAGAGCAGCTCACACACTGTCAGCAGTCCAAGTCGGGCTGTGTGTCCTGTAGCTATCAGTCTCACCACCTGGAGCAGATTCCTGCCTGAAGAACTCTGGTGCACCAATCCTCTCTGTTTCCTTCTTTCCCTTGAATTTGACCAATTTTTTATCTGATCTCATCAGCCACTTTTGTCTTTCCCACAGAGAGTGGTTTCAACTCCCTAGATTCCTCCTGACCCTAAATATAGTCCAGGCATCCTACATGTCCCAAGGGGAGCTTAACTCTGCATGCCTTCCCAGCTAAACAATGCAGGTGTTATTGCTGCTTGTACCCTTCTCAGTGGAGATGCTCAAAAGGGTGGGCAAATCCAGTCCAGATTGGGACCATGAGATAATTCTGCCTTCAGTCTGCCAGGGTACTATATTTTCTGCATATCTCTAAGATTTTTGGGGGAAGGGGGGGGAGGGAGGGGGAGCAGGCAGGGAGGGGTGTTTGCTGATACAGTGCCAAATTATTATCCACTGGACAAGGATAAAAGGTAAATTTTAGTAAAAACAAGTCAAGGTACCTAGGCTATTAAGTCTATGTCTCACAGAAATGTGGTGCCAAAATCAACAGCCTTTAGGAAGCCTTCTATTTAGAAGAAAATGGGTGATGGGTAGGGACCAGAGCAGCAGAGAAATTTAGTAAAAGTCTGATGATTCTCCTGAAAACTCTGTTGAGGATTTGTAACCACTCCTCATTGCACTGATGGGTCACAATTGCTCTGACCAGCCTGAGAACCGCACCTAGCCACTGGTCCCAAGGCTCGCTTTGACCTCAGGCCTATGCCTTCAGTCCTTTGCTAAGCTGCACCTGTCTTCAGTCCTGTCTTCTGCTGCTCATAGGTAGCACTGGGACTGAATTCACACCCTTGCCTTGTCTGGAGCTGCTGACAGGGCTCACTACCAGTGATCTGAGCCTCCTTGCTCAGAGCCTGTGGGATTGGGATTGCTGAGGTTACCTCTGGTTGTCCTCCCTTGGAGGACAACCGTGCGTCTACTCTGCAAATACTTGAAAAAATTAGAACTGAAAAAGACTATAGGTTTTAAAATGGAATTCAGAACTGAGCTCTTTAATTAGGACAAATGCACCTTTTCCCTCTTCCTGACAGCTTAAGCCCATGTCCTCTTTGCTTGTCTTAAACCTTCTGCTGCTCTATCATCTCTCCAAACCCCCTGACCAGCAAGGCTACACACATCCTCCTGCAGATCACTAGCAGGCATCTGCCTTTTTGAGAATCCAAAGCAGGTCAGGACCTCTGATACTAGGCAGAATGTATGGACTGTCTCAAACAGTTGCACTGTGAGCTCACCGTGAGCCAGAGCATCCAGTCCTCACTCCTCGTGAAGCCAAGTGACAGAGCACATAGGGAAAAGTCAAAATAAGTACCTGCTACCCGTGCGTTCCAGGCGAGGGTCCTGACACATATCCAGCTCTGGAGTAGAATCAATGATGTCCTGGACATCGGACCACTCATCGCTGCTGCCCATCCCTAGGTAAGACAGTACATATCACCTACAGGAGCAGGATTCAGAGAATGGTATTTCTTGAAGAGACTTTTACAGCTTTGAATATTGAGTTTTGAAAATTTCATAGTGCCAGTCATGTTCAAAGTCTTAAAATCAGAACACAAGGTGATTGAAGATGGCCACTCAATTCCAGAGCAGGAACACCATAAGCGTCTCCCTTCCCACCCCCATTCCAGAGCATCACTAAAGTCATTGCCCTCAATACTCACTAAAATGGTATAAGCAGAAATATTTTATCCACTGAAATAAATTCCAAAACCCACTTTTTATCTGCCAATAAAAAACTCCTCCATCCCCATATAGCATTAGCTGAAATTGAAGGCAACACAGTGATGTTCTGTACAGCTTCACAGAAATTACTGTTGTTAGGAACTGGCATTATTTAGTTTTAACAGAAACAGATTTTCAATACAAATTCTCAAGTCTACACTGGTTTAGATACCCATTACAGTGAAACTCGACTTCAAAACCAATAAATGACATCTGATTTGTGCATAATCTATAGCCTGAAGCCAATATTTAAAGAATAAGGAATTTCTTCCTCTTGTCAAGTCCTATTTATTGGATACCAAACTCTTCAAAAGCTCAGATTTCACCTAGTCTGAACAAGCAACATAAACACAGTGTCTGTTCACACAAGAAATTCCTGAAGGATTAACGACCTAATTTGTGAATTACATTAGTCCCTCAATGACATTAGATGTCACATTTTTGACCTTTCCAAACGATCTCAGTAGCCAAATATATAAAGTCCATGACAAGTGAAGAGTTAATTTCTCTCAGGCTGGCATTGTGTACCAGCTGGCAGCAAACCCAGGCTGGAAGACAAAGTGTGATGTGGATCTGTTGCCAAAGCATCCATGCCCAGTGGGTCTAATGCAAGCACAGCCTTCCTCAGCTTTATTTTACCAAGCTAGGAAGCTTTTCTGCAAATACCTCTGAGTACCATTTTTGGTAGCTCAGCTCTAGGGCATGTGTATCACTGACAGACATTTTAATTACAGATGCATAAAATACATGATTAAAATTCAAGTATGTGCATTACTTCTAAGCATGGAGAATTGATTTTGCATTAGGGGTGAGAAATAGCTGAAAGGCTGAATATGCAGAGCACGTACGGAAGACACAACCATCTGCTTCGAGCAAATTCCACAATATCACACTTCCACCAAAAAAGTACAAAAAAAAAAGCTTCCACTTCACAATTGCGCACAGACAGAAAAGAGATGACTTTGACCCTAAGAAAGCTGTTGATAGTAAATGAACTTGTAAAGCACCAACTGTAAAAGTCAGGGTATTTATAGGGCATTCAAACTACTGACATCTATGCTTAGATTTCCTGATACAAACGTTTCATGGTCTTGCCTTGGCCAGGATCACAGCCAGACCACAATCTAACAGCAGGCTGTGCAGAATGCATATGCTTCCATGGACAACTACCCTAGTCTCTGACAGATGGACATCTGTGACCCTGAGGACCCCCTCAGGAAAATACAGACTGGGATTCAGTCATGGTAGTTCTCATTCAGTGCTACAGCAAAAGATGTTACATGTTGGTTTATGGTCTTAATTTGTTAGGAATCAGCTTGTGACTGTTAGCGGAGGAATTTCTGCTTTAGTAATAACTTAGTTATAACTTCTGTTTCTCAAGGAATAAAAGATGATCAGCTGGTTCAGGTGCCAACCTCAGAGACCTATGTTTACCCCTATGCTCCTGCAGATTATCCTAATGAGCCTTAATAAATGTTACAGTCCTTTTGTATTTTAAGTTCACGACCTCTAAAACAGATCACTTCTCATTTCTGATGGCCACTGCAAGTCTCACAATCCAGGGTAGATCTGCTCAGACACTACATGGGCACAGCTGAAGGGCCTTTTATCCTGTTATCACACCATTTATTTATTTAACAGCCTGGTGTGCTAAAGCTTAGATGATGGCTTTCCTGACAAGAAATAATGAATTCAAATTACTAAAGGACTCTGGAAAACGGAGAGAAAACAACTGTAACTTCCAAAGATTTAGGAGTGTTCTTATATAAGAAAGATGCTAAAAGAAATCAGCTCATTTAGCTGAGAAAAACAGCTGGATACAATTGCTTTTTTTAAAGCAAATCAGAGTATGGCATAAGCACACAGAAGGAAAATAATTACTTAATCCAACTGACAAATTTGGCATTTGAACAACTGGATATAAAATACTTATGAATAAATCCAGAGAGAAAACGAAATATAAGCTTTTAACTGTCATATTGATGAGGTCCAGAAACAGCTTCTCAAAAGCTCAGCCTAAGATGTGACTTGAATGCTCATGAAAGAGGTTCCATGACATGAATGCATGCCACTGCAGGGCACTGAACTCAGTAACCTGTTCCCATCCTGTGAATTTGTGAAGTTACTCATATAACTGACGTTTTCAAAAATTTGCTACCCAGCAAACTGCTAACATCCAATTAAACCCTGTTTCATTCATGTACCTTTCCAAGTCAGGCTTCCTAAAATTCTATACCTACAGTGCAGTCTCCCATCCTCTCCCTGTAACAGAGACACAAGCACTGGGAAGTCGATTATGTTAGTGACCAAGTACCTGAGCTCCAGCTGCCATACCTATGCTGACATTCCTCATCTCCTGTGTGACCTGGACTTCCATGTTCCGGCTGTTCCGCTTTTCTCGTGCCCTCTTATTGCTCTTGGTGGTGCCATTGGTGTACTCGCTGATGGGCTGGATGCTCTCGTTCAGAGGGGTGACAGCGGCAGAGGGCACAGATGACGTAGGAGTGTTGGACTTGGTTCCCGTGGTGCTTGGCGTGGCAGCTGCTGAGGATTGCCCAGATTCAGACATTTCGTCTTGAGGGCACTGCGGCAATTCCAGGGCGGCAGAACAGAAAGGGAAAAGCACAATTACACATTTCAGTAAGTCCCATTTGCTGGTGTATGGCTGCCTTAAAGCATTATGAGCATGGTTCTTGCTCACTGTACCAGTTACACGTCCAATCATTTGCTGGTGACACTGGGCACTACCACCACAGCGAAGCAGCAAGTTCTCGT
Organism: Drymodes brunneopygia; assembly: GCA_013400955.1. NCBI lineage: Eukaryota > Metazoa > Chordata > Aves > Passeriformes > Petroicidae > Drymodes > Drymodes brunneopygia. Next base: position 46,750 of record VZTZ01018131.1, read on the forward strand.
GCTGAACTCAACAAGCAAATCCCATCTGTGAAAGAGCTGATAACCTTCCTCCTTCACTACTGAACACTGGTCTTCACAAATCACATTGGTATGTGATGTCAAGAAAGGTGGCCTTATCACAGGTGAAAAGCACCTGTAGCTCACACTGACTACAGTGAAAGCTGAAGGGCTTTGGCACTTGCAGCAAACTAGGCCAGTGTATCCCAAGGCTGGAAGGCAACATGGATATCAGTTGGGAAGAATCCGAAGTGGCCACTTAGAAGTCTTGGCTGATGTCATTACTGTAAGCCACCAACATACCTGGATGAGAAAACAGCAAACTGGTTTTGCCACTAAACTGCAGAAGCAGAGTGGACCCTGAACCAGGATGCTCTGGCTTGTCTGATGCAGGAGACCTATGTTCCTGAACCACCTTATGCAGAGCTAGGCAGGCATGGGTCCAGCTTGAGAACACAGCAGAAACAGGTGTGCTCTCCCACTTCCAAATGGCAGAATGACAACACCAAAGAATTCAGAAAGGTGAGAAATGAACACAAGAGATGGATTCTCAGTATGGAATGTGCAAAATGCCTCTTGGTTTTAACAGACACTACAGTCCACTCCTTATACCATCACCTCTTGAGGAACAGGGAGGCTTCAAGGCTTTGTCACGGTTTTACACTGTGACCTGTGTTTGTCAATTAAAGCAGCAGTGCTTCAGTCAGACAAGGAATGCCCTGACCAGTGCTGTGACCTCTCCCATACCCAAATGAGATCTCCCCAGTCTTAAAGGCAGTCCACTCTAGTTACTGCCTGCAGGGAAGTGACATAATTAATGCTGAGAGTTATACGCAACAGTGAGTTACAATTTGGTGCAGTGGCATTCAGCATCTGCACATCCAGACCCAGCTACCATCTTCACCACTGGCCTGTCACCTCCTGTGCAAGTACTGGAGAGATCCTGGTTCTGCTCAGAGGCTGCTCTGAGCCCCCCAACCTTGGAGCTGTGACATGGTTTCACTTCGCTCATCTGGAAGTATCATTCTCTTGCTCTAACAGCTTCACAACATGACAAAAAAATCCAACACAGGATGAGTGAGCAGACTGAAAAAAATGGTGACTTAACCCTTTGCAGCCACATTTTTGTTAAATCTGGAATCTTATTAAGATCTTCCTTTAATTAGACTGGCCTCTGTATGCTTATCTTAGAATGCCCTGCTGCACACTGCACTGTGGAAGTCAAAGGGTTTACACTGCATCTGCGCATTTATATTGGAAACTCAGGTTTTTTTAAATGGCACTACCATTAAATGCAATCTGTATTTTGTGTATTTTCCGCATTGTCAGTCCAAACAGCATCCACATTCCCACATGAATATCCGAATCATCCCCCTGCATATATGCTGGTTTTAGCATCAAGATTGAGATGAGAACTTTGCACTTAGGCTGCTACATGTGAAAACCACACTTCCCACCTATACTTCATATTCCTGGTTTAGGAGCTAATTTCCTAATATGTAAAGAAAAAAAATAATTAAATGGGATTTTTGATAATAAATAGGATCCAGTAAGCTTTGGACTTCCTCAACTACAGTTTGTCTTCTGTGCTTTCTGATGTACCTTTGACAAAGAGTATCAAGTGTGAAGTGCAACTATAAAACCTCTTTCCTCTTTCCTGCTGTTGGATGAAAGAATTCAGGGATGTTCTTGGACCCACTCTTAAGTCTATGTGAATAACCAAAGTTCAGGAGCATCTTAGCTGTGTAAGAGACACCCAGGTGGGTCTACTGCCCTTGCCATTCCTTGTTCTTATGAACCAGATGTCAAAAGCCCTGGATGATCAGTGTCTATAGGGTGATATTTGTATCAGCGATATCCTGTAATTTCTTGTTAATTGACATAACCTGCCCCTTACCCTGAATAAGTAATTGCCCCTTACCCTGAATAAGTAATTACCCTGGTCTTTCACTACTCTTTGGTTATGGATGTGAGTTTTGTATTTACCTAGAAAACATACTTTATCAACTTCCAGCCTGCATTGGAGAAATTCCTTCCAAATATAAATACTACCAACGTGCTCCTCTTCACAGCCCAGAAGCTGGTATCTTTCTTCTATTGTCTGAGTGCTCTGTTAATGCTAAATATTGCAATAAGAGCACAGCACTCCTCTCCAGCACAGGAGGCATTCTCCAAAACCCACAGCTCACCCAAAGAATAATCTCCACAGCCACCACTTACCTACAGCCATACCCGTCAACCTCCTAAACACCAACTGTGTAGTAGTGACCTCCAAAATTGTAAAGGCCCAACATTCATAGCAGTCATATGTCACCATGAGAAGCCACAATTGTATGGTTATAACACTGAAAGCATAGTACATAAAAACAAAAATGTTAAGGACTTTCATCTCCAAAACACTGTATAAAATAAATGTAAAACTGAATGCAAAAATAAAATAATGACAGCGACTAAAATAGAAAATAGTAATAAAAAGTAAACAAGGACACTTAAAATGTAAGAACAGCATGGCCCCACAAGGAAGTAAAACTACTGAGAATAGTCAGGTACGTACTAAGAAGGTAAGTCATGTGTGAGTGATGTCAGCAAAATATCAGAGCTCTGAAGAAGAGGCAAGGGGGGCATGAGCCACACCTCTGAGAAGTCAGTAATGCAGAGGATTTAAGAGACAGCATTTCAGTCACAGAGTGTGCAAGAAGCTTGTGGGAAGAAAATCTCCATTCCAAACTAGCAAGTCAGTCAATCACATCCTTTAATTATTCATTAATTTGCTCCATACTCAGGAAATTCTCCATAACAGACTACCCATCCAGATCTTCCACAGCACAAGCTCCTTAGGTCCACTGTACTGTCTATACTCCTTTAACCCAGCATTCCACTCTGAGTCTCCCTAACCAGCATCAACACGAATCCCAGCACAATATATTTGGAGCACACTGCTAGCACACTGCTAGTTCTGCACAAAGCTTTCTTGGAACCAGATTTTTTTTTGCCTGATACCACCAGCACCACCACCACCAAGTAACTAAAAGATCCAGTCAGTAATCACAGAATGGTTTGGGTTGGAAAGGATCTTAAGTATCACCTAGCTCCAACCCCTGTGTAAGGTGTCTTCCCTGCCCAAAGCAGAACAACCTCTATTACCTGAACTTGGACACCAAAGCTTCCCATTTATCTGGGTTGCTTCTGCATTCCCCTGCAATGCAGATGCTGGGTTACTTCTTTTGCAAGTTCTCAGTGGGACCACTTAGGGAATTACACCTTAGCAAGACTGTGGAAGATGGATCTAACCACCGTGTCCACCCAGCTCTTCTCTAAAAACTAATCCCTACTGCCAAGCCTGCTCACTGGAAGGTCTGTTCACACCAAGGTGTGCAGCACTGCCTGGAGAGCCTGAGGAATAACAGACTCCAGAGGTGGATTAGGCTCCGTACATTTCGGTTGTGCTGGAACAGCACTCGTATGAAGAAACACATTTACGCTCTGTCCTCATTTCCACCATCCATTATTATGTTATTGTACTGTGGCACTGCTATTCCCTACTTCCAGGCAGAGCTTTCCAGAAACAACTGTAGGACCTGAATAGCATTCTGCAAGTTGCTACTTTTTCCAAAATTCTGTGCCTCTAAAACTACAGTAAGGACCGGATTCCAACCCTCCATCCTAGGCAAAGATATGTGGGATTTCCAAATTCCAAATGGCAGAGAGCTGACAAAGTGCCAATGTTTGTGCCGTGCTAGGCCTGGCTGCTTTACAGAGGTAGTGTTAAAAAAACTAACTTGCTGCTTTGTTTTCTGAATAAATTGTAAATTTGTCTATATGTAAGAAGGCCACTCCTGTAGAATCCCTCATGTGAAAGCCCATTCATAAAATCTGGAAATAGGTAGAATGAGGATTTCTTTTTTTTTATCTCCTTTTCACCTTTACTGCCTCAATGTAGTTTATAGGACCAGTGATTAACAACTTTTCAAAAGGAGACCAGTCCTTACATGTGACACATAAAACAGCTGAAGTTCTACAAATTCCAAGCAGAGTAAAGGTAAATTTAACCAGATACTTTTGAAGTAGAGCAGAAGCTCTGTGAGATACCAGTGGACACACTGAGCTGTGCTCAGCAGAGGAACCAGTGGCTCTCAGACCTGTCACCAGGCATTTATGGAAAATCATGCAAAGAGAAGAATTTGGTGGAATCCAGAGAACAGAGACTTTGCAAAGTCTACACGTACAGCTCATGGGAAATATGGGTCACTATGCATAGCCTAATCTGTAAACAGCTGCAGTGAGCTGTCAGGTCAGAGACACTACTTGGGCCTTGGGGCTCAGACCAATCTCCAAATAGCAGAGTGGAGACCCCCTGAATGGCAGAGCAGAGCACAAGAAGCATCAGTCAGCATCATGAGCTGCTCCAGTGCAGCTGCAATGCTGTGAGATTTTGGAAGACCTGGTGCAGAAGGCAGAGTAGTAACGGTGACAGATGTATTGAACACAGACAGTGCAAGTATAGAGCAGTGACTAGGCATAGGAGGAACGTAAGACCTTTAAGCGCAGTGCAAGACTTGGGCATCCAGACAGGATAAGAAGAAGATAGGAAGGCCAGGAGATCAGTCAAAAATGACAAACACTTAAGGGCAAGCGCAACCCAATGCCTGGCCCCACTTGAGTTGCAGAACCACTGCTCTTATCAAAGTGGAGAGAAGGGACAGGTCCCACCATGTCCTCTCCCAAATAAGCTATTAAGAAGTGAAGAATTTCTCTTCACTCAATCCCTAACTGGCTCCACACACATTCCTCTCAACTTGGGGCCAGCCAAGTAAAGGAGATTATTCCTGAGACAAGCAGCATGAGGACCCGTGCCAAATCTTTCCTGTACCATATGCCAGATCTGCAAAAGAATATCCTCCCGCCTCCAGCACAGCTACTATGGGAGCAAACACATAGGAAGAGGCTGCAAAGGGTTATGGACACAGATTGTCTCCAGCTTAACGAAAACATGAGATGTTATCAACAGCGAGAGTGGGAAACCCTTGCTCTGTGATGGTCTAGAAAACCTTGTAGCTGGAGTTGGACTGCAGCTGGCCGAGGTCACTCAGGTGCCAGTGGTCCAGTGTTGGGACGATCTTGGCCCCTATCTGCCCACGTACCATGCCATCAGCGAGTGGGAAGACGTTCAGGGAGTTGGGACGTTCCTTCCTGCTAAAGAGACAAACAGGGAGAGAGAGGAAAGTGTGTTAGCCGTGTACTAGGTTCTGATAGAAAACAAACAGCACACTAGTATATGTGAAATATTAGTTACTAGAAACTGGACTGCAACTGTTACCCTCACATGGCAGCTGTCTGAACTCCCAACTCCCACACTTCTTAGTGTTGGCTCCTCAGTCCCATGGTGTTACTGCTAGAGTAATACCTCCTCCTGGGGAAACTGTAAGAGGGAGCGGGTCAGTGGCCATAACAGGTACAACTGACTGCTCAGTCCGTATGAGAAATTTGAAGGAATACAGAAGTGCAGGGAACCACCAGCCAATTTAAGTACTGACTTCTGAGAAACAAAGGTACTGGGGGAAAATAAGCTATGGCAAACAACTCTCACAGCAAAAAAATAAAAGCTCCATAGCTTCTAGAGATGTCATCACAGTGTGAGGAAAAAGGCTTTTAAGTGTCATCTACATGAAACTTAAGACATACCACCCCAAATCTGGTGAGCTTCAACAACAGGAACCAGAGGGGTTGCATCACTTCCAATTTTAAGCAAGAAAGAGTATTTGTACTCCTTGATCTCCCTCCATACCCATATTACAATGCACTTGCAATTCAGAAACTAAAATACTAAAAAATATATAAATGAATGCATTGTGCATAATGATAGGTGTCTCTAAGTGTGTTCTGTTCATCCTCTCCTTTCTGGCAACTGCAGGTGACTTGCTAGCTGCAGATTTGATTCTGAACATAGAAGCTGGCACAGATTTTGAGACCAAGCTTCAGTGGGAGAAAATCTGGAGCAAGCAGCGGAGGTGGAAACGCTGTGGCAGCAGCTTGCTGAACCCAGCAAATGGTTCAGGGTATCTCTAATTGACTCCAGTCCCTGCAGAGCTGAACTAAATTGATTCTCTGTGTGATGTGCACCCACACTCGGACTCAGTCATACTTCACCTACTCCTGCACAGGGTTTCTGCTTAATTGTGGGGGGGTGATGAAACCTGCCCTTCTGTAGCACGTTGTTAGTAACAGCAGACCTCCATGTGCCTTTCTGTAATGATTATCAGCATTGAGTGTCATGCCCAGGCTGGGAAACAAGCACAGCCACCTCACCTGTGACCATGGCAAACAACTGCTACAGGGCCCCTGGGACAGAGTAAAGACACTAACACAGGGGATGATACACCAGCCAGCTCTTTTAGGAAAGACAGAGATGGAGCGTCCAGAAGAGAAGACAATGTTTGCTGAGAAAAACCACAATGCCCAACCTTCTCACTTCCAGCACTGACCAGCCACCGCAGCATGCTGCATTGCTGCATCAGTGCCTACCTTGAAAAGGCAAAAAGGCCTCCTGTGGCCTGTCTTGGATAGGCAAGATGGAGCAGAAAGGTGTTTCCAGTGCGGCCTGCTTAGGATGCACTTTTCCTAGGAATCTGCATTAAAATCCTCTGCTGAAGATACTAGACTTGTACATGGAAGTTTCATGCACAAACCCTCTTGGAAAGGAGGCATGTAACTGGATTTTGGAGGAACACAGATCATTGACACAAAACCATTGACGTTCTCACAAGTAACAAGCAATAGGACAAGAGAAAATGTCCTCAAGTCACACCAGGATAGGTTCAGCTACCGCAGAAAATTTCTTCACTAAAAAGAGTGGTTAAGCATGGAAACGTTGCCCAGGACAGGGGTGGAATCACAACCCTTAGAAGCATTCAAAAGGTGTGTGGATGTGGCGCTTTGCAATATGATTTAGTGGGCATGAGGGTAACCAATTGAAGGTCGGACTTGATGATCTTCGAGGTCTTTTCCAACCTTAATGATTCTATCATTTCTCCACAGATTCAAATCCAGTTTTCTTGTAGCTTCTCTTTTCCACTATCAAAAGCATCTTGCTGCCTATGACTTAAATAATTCCTGAAGGTTTAGTGAAAACATTGCACTACTGTTTGTCTAAATCCCAATTCATGACTGTAACCTGCCACTTACACCTGCTCCTAAGTCATGATGCCAAAGGACAATTACCTCGACTTGTCTGCTGTAGGCACCTCTCTTTATCCCACTATCATTCCAAGATCCTGAAAGTTTCTAACAGCTGGGTTTCAAGTTTCTACAAAAGTTTCTAAATAATATACTAGGCAAGTGTTTCCCCTCCTAGGAAATCTTCACCCTGGCACTGATCCAAGCACCACAGAAAGTAGAGTTAATTATGTGTAAGAGATTATGAAGAGATTCGAAACTAGAAACCAGAGCCACTTTATGCCACAAAATTAGAAAATTCCTAGTTTTACAGTTAAAGAAATAACCCAAGGGTCTCTAAGAGTCTACTTCAAAAAACTCTCTCTTTTTATAGACAAAATAAAATTAGGCCATTTTTCAAGATGCCTTAACCATTAAGTTTGTATCTTTCCTTTTCTTCGGGACAGAATGATAGTTTTAACAGAGTCTTGCATTCACAGGTGTATGGAGCAGGAGAAAGTTTCCTGTAACTGCAGAACAGTCCTTGTCAAACTAGTGGTGCAGCCAGAATATCTTAGTGAGTATGCTGGAATGACCTGACATAACTCACTGACAACACTGAGACATAAAAGCTGCCCCAAATGTATGCTGAGAGACATTAAATTATACTTTCCGTTTTTCTTTCTTGTTGATATGCAAACACATACACACTTAACACACAAGGAAATACAGGAGCCACTGAATGGAGAGGAAATGTATGGATTTCTCAGTCCCCATTAAAGAGACAGAGGTACAGGGTCTCTGTAGCATCAGAAGCTGTAGAGTCTTCAGGAAAGAATTTTAGCACAGACTGTTAGGAAATTTCCTTGCTGAGTTTCTTCGGAAACACCTTCAAGCCTCTTCAAAACCTCCCAGGAAAGGGGAAAGAGCAAACACCTCAGAAGAGCTAACTCCAGTTTTGCAGTCCTGGAGTTGACTACCAAATTTAAATTCAAAAAATTTAAAGTACCCTCAGGGCTGGTCTAAATTTGAGTGCTGCAGCAGTCACCCTCTTATACCCAAATCTTTCCAGGACTCAGCCAGGATGAGTCTTTACACTTGTTACTTCCACCTTGAGTTACAAGGTAAACAGCACACTCTCCAATAAAGGTTTACAGTAGCCAAAATCTGGGAATAGCATGCTCTACAAGCAACATCCTAAAGTTTACAAAACATAACAAAACTACAGTTTGTTTGCCAGCATTTAAAGAGGAGAACTAGTCTCTTTGAAGGCTCTAGGCACAGCATTCCCTGCACAACCATCAGCCAGAAATGCCCTTGGAAAGCTACTGACACTGACACACTTGCTCTGCTCCACTCAGAAATCAGGCATGGCTTGTTCTCTAGAGTAAAATAAGAGAGAAGAAATTTCTTGGAACCTGAGGGAATTGCATGAAGCTGTGTCAGGGGAGTTTCAGGCTGGATTTCAGGAAAAAGTTCTTCCCCCAGAGGGTGATAAGGCACTGACCAGGCTCCCCAGAGAATGGTCATGGCCCCAAGGCTGCCAGAGCTCCAGGAGCATTTGGATAGGATTGTTCGGGTGTCTGTGTGGGGACAGGAGTTGGATTTGATTATCTTTATGGGCCCCTTTCAACTCAGGACATTCTGTGATTCTACAGGTCTATGATTCTATGACTTTTTAAAACATTAGAGGATGTGAAGTGTAAACATCCCACCCCAGATATCTGATCCTGTTTTGGGACCAAACTTGTGTGTCTTCTGCATTTGCATGCACAAGCTTCTCCCTGCTGTGTTATCCCAGCTCCATGGCTCCCTCTGTGCCCCTGCACCAGCAAGTCCAGCACAGGTACCAGTAGACACGGAGAGCAAATATGCCAGTTCAATACATTTCCAGCATCACACTGTCACCACTTCACAGCAACCTCCAACACTTGGATTAATGAAGTTCAGATGCAGCAATAGGATTTACCTTTTCCTCCAGGACTGGCGATGACTGCAGTGACAAACATAACAGCCAAACAGCAGCAATCCCACAAAAAGCAAGACAAAAAGAACAACCATTAGAGAGCAAATGTCATGCAAACATGCAACTTACCACAGACACAAGGTACATATGCACTGTAACCCACCATGCCATGTGGGAGTGGGTACAAACTCTTCGATGGCCATTGATATACACTACCCCCACACAAGTTGCAGCACAAACTTCTCCCTTGTCCCATTTATTCTGAATAAATGCACCCAAATTTGTTTCACAGGTCATGAGAAATTATGCCTGCCCCCCCACCCAGTGCACTAAGATCAACAAACACTGGTGTTCCTCCCTCCAGCAGTGCAATGATGTCAAAACACACCTGTCCCAGGTGCTTGTGCACAAGCACAACAAAGAGCTACACACGCACACACACAAACAGTGCAAAGCTGGAAATTAAGGAAAAACTCCCATTTCCCACTGGTAGCTCCTACAGACTTGGATCACAGTCCCACTGTGTGCCTTTCACAGACATACAGTGTTTCTCTCCAAGGACACTAGCAATATACCACACTTAAAGGGTAAAAGACTAACTTCTCTTACATGAAAAGGCAATTCTAGATGAAAATTTTGCCCTTCACCACAGAGACTGGCAGTCCTTTAGATACAACCAGCAACACTTGCCACTGGGCAGCTCTTTCATGGAATGTTAACATAAAGCCACAATTTGAGAGCTTATTTGAGAGTCAGCGAAGAAAAAGCTCATTAAAAACTATTTCTACTACACAGTCCAACTCAGGAGTTGGACTTCGATGATCCTTATGGCTCCCTTCCAACTCAGGATATTCTGTGATTCTATGATTCAAAGTTGGCAGGTGCACACAGGACCCACCCTTTAAAAGAGATGATGCCCTAAGTTTGTTTTTGCCTATGGTACTTATAGATTTTACTGTGTAAGCACTTCCACAGATATATTCTTACTTCCAGAAATGTAAGTTGGGAGAGAAACAAGCTTAACACACTTATCCCATTCCATCTCTAACAGTAGGATCAGATCATATTCTGGGAGCTCACTCTGGATTTCCAGACTGTGAGGGATAGAAGAGAAGGAAGAAAAATAGTCTGATAAGGGAGATTTTATGAACAGATGAGCGCCTACAAATTACTGGTTCTTTTTACACCATGTCCTCTCAAACTTTCTACATCCCTCATGCCTGTCTCTTCTGCCTAGGAAAGTTGACCTCTAGCTTTTTTTTGTTTTTCTAAATTGATTTCCGTATTTTAGACAATCTATTTCTAGCCAGAACCCAAACACTGCAGGAAGGGAGAAAAATCCATTTCTTGGACATAAGCAGGATTTTTGGTGACTGACAGAAAACTTCCTCTGAAAGAACAGGTGAAAAAATCCTGTAACGGCTAGTGCATTTAATTGCTACGATTTTGCTGCCTATCCCACATACAAAGACACATACACACACAAACACTTTATTTGACACCTCCATCCATTTTACAGATAAACATTTACACACTACCTAAGAATATAAATGTGTTTTCCAGAGGCCCCATCAATAGCAGCATGATAAAGACTCACCTTTGTAAAACAACATACAAAGCTTCTCACCATCAGGTACCCACAACTCACCCAGAACCCATTAAAAAAGAGCTTCAGCTACAATCTGTGTCCCCAGGGAAAAATCCTGCTGTATTTTCTCTCTCAAATATGCACACTCAGTGTGTAAGTTCCCAGGTGACATATGTTACATGAAGAGGTCATGGCCCTACCTTCTCCCAGGTACACTGCCCTCAGTTTGGTTATTTCCCCCAACTTGCTGCATCTTAGATCGCTCAATGTGTTCCACGTAGGTCTGGATCATCTGTGAGGAGAGAAAAATCCAGGAGGCAAACAGACAAGAAGGAAAGGCTCATTTTCTGCTTTTGTTTAATTTTCTACAGCATCCATTTCCAATTCTCTGGGTTTTTTTTGCACACTTCCTTGTCTTTACTGCTGCCTTCTAAGCTCATGATGTAAGTAAATGGTCTAATCTGATAGAAAACTTGTCAGAAAATAGTGCCAGAAATTACTTCAGCTGAATCTCACAACCAAAGAGCCTTGGAAGTGCATATCCCAAAACTACGTAAGACATCTCCTGTAGGTTTGTTGACAATGGGAGATGAGGTAGTAGGGTACTGTTCACAGCATCACAGAACAGCTGAGATTGGAAAGAATGTCCTAAGGTACATCAGTCCACCCCCTGCTGAAATAGAGCCACACAGAGCAGGCTGCCAGGACTGCGTCCAGGTGGCTTATGAATATCTTCAAGGAAGGAGACTCCAACACGCCTCTGAACAACCTGTGCCAGGGCTCACTGTCCTCGTAGTAGTTTTTACTACTTTGTTCAGAGTGAGCCTTCTGTGTCCTAGTTTGTGCCAGCTGTCTCCACTGGGCACCAGTGAACACATCCTCTTTACACCTTCCAATCAGGTATTTCTGATGTTCCCAAAGTTCAGAAGCTCTAGTCATCACTAGAATTGTAAAGCTGAGTTCTTTGACATGATATAGTCATGTAGATATACACAAAGAGTTTATTTATTTAGAAAGATGATATCCTACCTCTGTGTGACGCTGATGCAGAGCATTGTATTCCTTCTTCATTTCCGATTCACGTTCTTCTAGTCGAGAAACTGCCAAGAGAAGATCCCAAATATCAGCTAACATACACCTGACTCTCAAAATAAACTATTTGAGAAACAAAGCCTATTTTGTTAGAAATTAATTTACACCTACTGAATAAAACCAACAGAAACAGAATTGTGGGATTTGGTCTTTGCTGCAAAATTAGTTAATGGGTACCTGCATGTTCCCAATACCAGTGATTTTGCACCACAAATGCAATAAAACCACAGAAGTTTTTCAGCAGTAAGCTGGTGCCCCGTAAGCATCTCAGTTTGGCAATAATTTAAATTGTCCTCTGGGACTGGCTCTTCTGGCTACTAGAGGAGCAGGAGTACTGGTCAAAAAATAAACAAATTCTGAGGGGAACTTAAATGGCTGCATATATTAAGGAAATATTTGTAAAAACAAATACACAAACTTACTAACTAACTAACTAATTAATGTGATGATTTTTATAAGAATGGAAGATTCTACAAGGAGAAAATGGAAACCAAGTTCCAAAGGCCCAAATCTTGCACCTTTTTTCTGGAGAGACTGACCACAAAAGAGAAGAAATGTAGCATCTACTGAATTAGTGTGTGTACATCCCAAACTTTGAAAGGCTCAGAATTTTACATGTAAGTGAGGGACAAACAACCAGATATTTTGGGCTTTGCAAAATTATATTGAAACAAAAAAGTGTGAAAATTATTTTTATACTAGCACTCTATGTGTGTGGAAGGCATGTGTATAATGGCGTCTGGTGCATAGCTTTGTTTACTCTGGTCTGCATAGTTTTTGGTCTTCAGCTCCAACTGTCGAGTCTGAAATTCAAGGTGTTCCACTTGGATTTGTAGCTCTTTCTTCTCCTGTTCCAGTGCATCTTCAAATTCTATGAACTTCTGCATAGGGAAGAAGCAGAGAAGGAGGCACAGGTTAGGATTACATGTAAAGTGGATTTGCCCTACCATGACCCTTCCTCTCCTCACAAAAATAGAAATTTGAGATAATATAAACTGAGGGAATATAAATTACAAAATCAGAAATAAGACTAAGTGTAAGTAGCACAACAGCATTTAATCAAGCTGAAGAGTCTATTTTTATATGAGAAATGTATTGTTATCTTTAAGGTATAATAAATATATAAACTATGGTCCAACATGAGTTCTGTAAACCAGCACAACCCTATCGTCTTCAGCAATGCTGGTCTTCTTTGTGCCAGGCTGAATTTTGATTCCTATTAATTTGATGTCACAGAAGGCAAATTTTATTTCCACAATCATATATTTAAAAATACCTACATCAGAAACCTTCAGACTAACTCTTCTAATGATGCAGATGTAGAGGAAATTCCTGTGGGGCATAAGTCTTGCAGAAATGTGCAAGTCTTTTGGAAAACTAAACCCCAACTCTGGTGCTGCTCACTCCCATTATTACCAACACAGAACCAGCTGCACGCAGCAGTGTGACTCCTGCACAGGACACTGAACCAAAGGAAAGGTTTTACAGATACACTCATTTTACGATGAAAACACAACAGGAAAATACCTGATTACAAGGTGTTCTTTCTGTAAACTGTAACTTCCTGCATGTGAGATTTAGTCACTTCCTGCCGTGGACACCAGCACACAAGAGCAAAGTAAAACACGTGGAACACTCTGTTCAGCTCCACTGTGGAGTATTATACAACTCATGGTAGGAACTGGAGACACAGGGGCTCCATATAATGAAATACCATATAGTATCATATAATACCATTAAATTGTATCATATAATAAAGTATCATGAAATATTTAAACTAAGAAGGACCCCTGGGAAGTGAGTGCATCTCCACATCTCTGCATATAGCTGGACCAGCCTGGTTCTTGTGTGATACATGATCATCAGAGGTTTTCTCCACAATACACCAATGCAATAATAACCCATAACCCACATGTCTAGATTTAGAAACAGCTGCTTCTAGTACCACCCCTGACACAAACTGGTGGGAAAGCACCTAAGGCTCAGAGAACACGTGCCTCCCCCCAGCAAACCAAGACTGAACATTACCACCAGGCTCACAAGGGCACAGTACAGCAAAGCCATCCCACAAACCCAAAAATTCAGGTCTTGTTACATTACTCCTGAATAGTTCCATCCAAGGAAGCCAGAAGTACAGCACCATCTGCATCAATCAGTCCAGCAACTAGAACACCAACCCAACAGCTGAGCTGCATGAGCACAGCTGAGGTTGGGAGCAGCCCTGGATCTGGAGCTGCTGAAGATGAGAGCAAGAAGGAAATTGGACCAAGCAGGCTTTAATCTACCCTTAAAAATGTTTATGCGCCAAGAGGAGCCCACAGGAAGTAAGAGGGGTCTGTGAAGAGTTCACAAGGCTCTGCTCCTGACCCTGCCTCTCTCTCTCTCCATCTGTTTGCCAAATCCTCCTTAGGTCCAGGACCATCAGATTCACCAGCACATGCACGTTTGCTGGAGAAACCTCCCCTGTCTAAAAGTGTGGATAATGGGAGGAAAATCCCTCTCCCTCTGCCCTCTGCATGGGGGAAGTGTTCTCTCCACAAACATCACTGCTCCTCAGGGGCATGAGAATTTCAATTTAACAAATTAAAGCTTGGTTTTACTCCAAAAGAGACAGACACTGGTAAGAATCTTTTTTGGCACAGACTCACAAGGAAACTAACGCATTTAAATGCTCAGTAAGATTATTTTGTTAAATTATGAACATGAACCAATCCGCACTGCTGCACTCTCAGGGTAAACCCTGTGCACATTCGCAATTGCTTTTACTGGAATTATTAGCAGGGACGCTGGAGCCATCATTATAAACTGAATCCTCTCTGAAGATGACTGAAAGACACATTATTTATGATTCTTGCAAACTTTTAAAACTGCTTAGTAAATTCCTGGGAGCAGTGACTCAGTTTGCATTCCTACATACCTATATTTATAGAAACAATCAAACACACTTTAGCCACATCTTGCTTCCCTGCACTCAGTGTAATCTCTGTTTAGGCTTTTAACTTTATTCCTCTTCCTGCCTAAATTTACTGTAATAAGGGTTTGGATTTTTTCCACTTACAGTTGTTTTGCATGGAATTTTACAGAAATAGCAGCGATGCCAACACCTTTCTTCTGCTATAATGAAGTCATCTCAGAGACTAAACATTTGCTTTTTAATTACATTTTAAGATTGTTCAAGGGTTTAGATTTTTAAGTATGTGCCTCTTCCTGGGATGTCAATTAAACATGGAAATCCCATAGTCACTCACCCAGCAACCTGTTTTATGGATTCTGAGAACTTTATAAAACAGCCTGCTTTGTAAATTTGTGGATTTATTTTTGAAACCTTTTTCAGAACAACAGTATAATTTCAGAATGAGTAAAGAAGGAAAAGAAATCCTAACAGACACTGCCAATGAGCAACAGAGCTGAGAAGCAGCAGTTTCATTTGCTCCATCTGGAGGCTGACAGAAACTATTCCAACAAAGAGTCTTTTCCTGGTATAATCTCCATCTCCTCATAGGATTTTGCTGGAAGCACTCTGTGCTAAAGCTTTATTCATGAACCCTTTTAATTACATCCAAGGGCTAAATCCCCATCACAACACAGTGGCTCAGGTTTCACCACTTTCCTGCTCCCATTTCTCCCTCAGGAGCATGTAACTCTCCCCACCCCCCCACCGGCAGGAATGAGGGATTTAGAAGCAATAAAAATGAATGCACATAAAGGAAATAATTGACAGGTTTCTCAACAGTAAATTGAAAAGGAAAAGAAGGTACAAGCCCAATTTTATTCCGTTTATGGTAACGTAGGTCACCATTAATAGGATTCCTAGATTTGCTACTGCTGTTTTGGTTTAATTCAGAGGAAACTGATTGAAAGATTAACTCTTCTACAAATACGGCTCAGTCTTTTTCCTCAGACCTGTCTATTCTGCAACCCAAAAGTAAATCAATTAAGCACCTAGAAAAGAAAGAGACATGGAGACAATGATATTAAAAATTAATATTGCCCTAAGTGTTTGTAGGGCAGAACAGCATTTTGGATAAAAGAACTGCAGGATGGCCCATCCTGGTGCTGAGGAGATCAAACGATGGCATTTGTGTGCAGAAGCCCAAAGATCTGACCCAGATCCTGGCACTGCAGCACCTTGCACCTGATCTGGCATCAGAACTCATTTCACCTGAGCCTCTCCCTGCACATCGCAAGCTCTGACAGCAGGAAAAGTCCCAAATCCAGAGTGAAGAGAGCAGCCAACACAGCAGAATAAGGAGAGGATTCCTGCCAGGGCTTTGCCCAAGGAAGATGTTCCTAATGTCCAGATGTCACTGCTACTCATTCTTCATGGCACCAGTGAGCTCTCACGAGGGTATCCAGGCAGGTTTCATTTTTACCCAGTAAGCCCACAACAGACATTTCATACAGCATCTAGGGAAACGCCTCACTAGCCACTAGAAGCAGCGGAGATTTAACTAACTTTAGTCAGAGATGTGAGCACATCCACAAGTGCAACTAAGCTGCACCAGAAGTTTGGGGAAAACAGGAACTTGATGTTCATATGAGTTACTCTTGTGAACGAGAGCCACCGGAGACAGACAGCAGAGGCAGCACTTCATCTCCAGCACAATGCTGGACCACAGGCCTCAGAATGTGACTCACAGCCCAAGGCATGCGGCTGCAGGTGGCCCAGATGAGCAGCCAGACTGGCTCCAGCATCTCTCCTGCCCAAACTCAATCTACTCAATCCCCAGCACACAGAAATCCCCAATCACAGTGCTCTCTGCACCAAACTCTGCCTTCCCATGGTGCTGGAAATTCGCAACAGAGCAGGAGAAACACAGAACACAAACTGCATAAAGTGTTTTAATTTTTGTTAAACTTTTTTTGATTAACCAACCTCCCAGAGGCACTCATACTGCAGGTACGTGTTATTGAGTGAATGCAACTCGGTAAATAAATATCCATCGGCATTTCACTTTTTCCATTTCTTTCAGAGGGACTATGCAATCCTGGCCCTGCTGAAGCTGTGGGAATTTCTCAGTAACTTGAAGAGGAACCAGTACAACACCCCAACCCTTTAAACCTTCTAAAAATAATCAGATAGAGGGAACACTAACTTGTAAATCTCCTTCTCATCAGAACATTTTCTGGCTGTAATATCTACAAAATGCACCAAATCCAGTTGTAAAAGAAAAAGAATCCTTATGATTTACTCTCCCACTTCTCATGTTTTTCATCTCAGTCGGTGCCCAGCAAATCCTTCCTAAATGCTGCACAGATGTTTGATGCCCAGAGATGAAATTCCAGAGTTCTGTGGATTCTAACTCATGTGGATGTTAGCTCATGCTAACCACCAAGCTTTCCTAAGGGCAGGGAATATTCAGAGGAATCAAATCCACAATTCTGGCCTTAGATCAGTACAAGTCCAATGACTTCTGAAAGCAGACATTGTAAATACTGCTCTTTCATTATAAACATTTAACAGGAGCATAGAATCACACAACTGGTTTGGGCTGGAAGGGACCTTAAAGGCCATCTTGTTTCAGTACCCTGCCATGGGCAGGGACTCCACTATCCCAGGTGGCTCCAAGCCCTGTCCAAACCTGTCCTTGAACATTTCAAGGGATGGGGCAGCCACAGCTTCTCTGGGCAACCTGTGCCAGGATCTTCCCACTCTCACAGGGAACCATTTCTCTAACCCTGCTCTCTGCCAGTTTGAAGCCAAGTAGGGGACAAAAAAACCCAAAAGAAACAACCAAACAGCTACAAAAGTCCATAGCCTCATGGACTTTTTAAATACCTCTTAAAATAACCCAATACCCTCTTTACAAAGCACTGTGCCACAATCCCAATGCCCAGGCTATTGAGTTTTAACACTGCATTGTAAATTCGTTGCCTGCATTCTTTCACTTTAGTGCTGCCAAGAGGCAAGAGAAAAATCTGGTGGTGGTGAAGCCTATCAGGTTCAGCCTGCTATTGCAGCTGCCCTTAATTTCAGAGGTTTTTCATTCCCAGGGCCAGGTGCAGTCATCCATTTTCCCTGATGGTTTCACAGTACAGAGTTCAGCTCACACCCTCACCTCATGAATTCACAGCTTCCAACTCCAGCTTTATGGAGATGCAATAAAGACATTTAGAAAAGAGAAATAAAAAGGACATGAGAATTCCACTGATGGTAAAGAAAAAGTACTTTTTTTTGGTCTTCTACCATGACACAGCAGTGGATGCACTGGAAGCAGAAACAGCCCCCAGGAGTTCTCAACAGCAAGGCTGACCAAAGCATTAATATTTTATTATTTTTTCTCTTTTTTTTCCCAGAGCCCCTACACTTAATTTCAAAGAATAATTTCTGAATATGAACAATTAAACAGTTAATCACCTCAGTCATCTAAGAGAACTGGAGTATGAAACTGCTATATACAAATGCCACATGAATTTTTTTTCTTGCTAGGCTCTATCCCCGGATTTCAAGTAGGATCACTGATCTGTAATAATCGAGGATTATGGCAAACAACAATGACTTACACACCACTCTTTAGAGGGAAAATAACTAGCACAAAATCATCTCAAGGCCAAAGGATGACTATTCCTCTGAAGAGCAGTGGTACACTGCGGATTGCTTGACTTCCCGCTTTCCTGTTTCTTGCAAAGGAAGAAAATTACTAAAAATAGTAACATATCATCAGAAATCATCAAATCACATCAGTGAGAAATCAGAGACAGAGATGCACAGAGATGCAGAAATCTCATTATGTGGCCTTAATTTGTGGTAGCTGACAGTGTGTGCAGCGGAGGCCCAGCGAAGGGAGTGTTCAGGTCCAGTCCAGACCCAAGTAGGGGTGCAGGGTGTTGCAGAATGCTTCTCAGAGCAGGGCAGAGTGTGGGCCTCCTGTGTATGTGACTTAAGCTGAAGGGCACGTTGCCCTTGAGCTCTGGGAAAGTACTGAGAAGCTGAATTGTAGGTAACAGAATGAAGAAGATCCTTGAAAACAAGAATGGAATGGTAACAACAAGAATGGAATGTAGCAGGGAAATGCAAATGAAA
>VZTZ01018139.1:0-29852 GCA_013400955.1 Drymodes brunneopygia
CCTGCTCCCCCCTCCCACCCACAGGCTTATAAAGTTATTCTGAAAGACATGAGAATTCTAAATAATGGGGGGAGGGAGAGTGGGGATTAAAGCACATCTGAAGAAAGTAGTATAAAATTGCACTGAAAGCAAAAAATCCTCCCACCGTAACCTACCCTTGTCCACCCCTGTGTCAACAAATATGCAACCAATTAATGTAATTGCAGAGTTATTTATGGCACACAGGAAAGCGTAGTCAGGGACCCTGAGAAACAAGGTTGTAGGGATAGGAACGCCCGGGTTTCCCTCTCACCCCCTCCTTTGCAGATGTTTGACTTGTGGTGTCCAGGTGTCTCATAACCAACAGCCTGTCTACTTTGCAGGTGTTGCTCACTCTATGGGGGTGGGTAAAGTGGATGAAAGGAGACCTGGAAAAAAGTTGGGGTCTTCTGATTTCAAACTGTGACCAAAAGATATTGGTTGGGTTTAGATATTCCCCCGCCTACTCCCGCCAACTTTGCAGGCTACAAAAGCACCATACTTAATCCCTTCAGATGACCCTTCTGACAGCAGCAACAGCATTTGAACAACAGGGGAAAAAATTTCTTAGCTCCATGATTTGATTGTTCAGGGTGACAGTTTTGTTACTGTTCAGTGCCCTGCACAAGAGAGGTTTTAATTAGAGCTATTGAGTGGTTTGAATTGGCACAATTAGGGTCAGCATTAATGATTGCTGCATGTGTTCTTTTGAACAGTAAGGGCTTTTTTTTGCCCATGGACAGGAGGGGGTAGCAGCTAATGAACTAGGAGAGTGCAAATTATCTCTGCAAAGCTGGGGCAAGTGTAATACACACTGGGGATAAAGTGGAGAGCAGGAAGAGAGAACACAGCTTATGGGGCTGATCAAGAAGACTTCCCAAGAGTGTGCTGAGCACTATCAGTCCCAAGTGCTTGCCATTTGTTTCCTCAGGTGTTAAGGCTACATAAAGCGCTGACCAAGATGTGTTTCTTGTATTGCAAGGAACACCTCAGAAAGGCAAAGTATATGCAGTGTTTTCCTACTGAAAAATACAAAAGGAGAAGGGGAAAAGGCTGCAGTCTGCTGAGAACAGTAGTTTGCTTCAAAACAAGGACATGCTCATGCAAATTTGTACTGCCATGAGTAGGCCTGTAGGCTTTACCCACCTCCCATTCACTTCAGTAGGGTAGTGGATCAGTTCAAAGGAACACAGCCACATAAGAGACAGAGATATATATTTGTGTACAAGCACCCCTCCTGTGTGTGTATGTGTAGAAATGCCTCTCAAATACACACACCTGCTTTAGCAGCACGGCAGGTGGATGCCAGAGCCCCATGCATATGGCACCTCTGCCAAAGGCTGCTCCTTAGAAAACAAGAGTCCTCACAGAATGTGCCACTTGACTTAAAGAGTAGACCTCTTGGGGGGCATACCTATGGTCTCCTCAGAACCTGTAGACCTCCTGAAATGTGCTAATTACAGAGTCTTTTCCTGATCCACACGGTCCATGAAGCTCTTCAGAAGTGCCCCCAGGCTGCGGGAGGAATACACTCCCATGTCATTCCAGCATAGCCAAAGACACTTCTCTTCCACAAAGCTATTTGTTGGGGAAGAGGCACGTAGGTGGTAGTGACAATATCCATGTGGGCGCAGGGACTCACTGGCAGCACAGGACCTGCCCCACTCTCGTAAAGAACTTCCATTGCTTCTGGACTGTGCATGTCCTCCCCAAAGCATGCGCCATTTCTGCCTCAGGCCTACAACAAAGCTTTCTGAGTATTCTCCATTTACTCAAACAAGCTTTTGGTCAAGCGTTGTATTAGAACCACAGGCCTCTCTTCACCTTCAAGGTACAAAAAGAGTTTGTTCGTGTGTCAGCTACCCAGGGGTGGAGCTGCCCTCCCCCAGAGGGACAAGCCATTCTCCACTTATATGTGCAACACATCCACTTTTACTAATTGTGGGGTTGACTCTTTGATGCCTGAATCAGCCTAGAAGTCCCTTCTGGGCTCCAAAAAGCCCAGATAGAACATCACTGCTAGGGGCACTCATGGGGCTGTCTCAGGTCTGGCAGTACCAGCTCAGTGGGATATTGGCACTGATCTCTGGTCTGGCCCCTGAATACCTATGCAAGCCATCAGGCCTGCTGTAAAATGTCCTTTCTCACTGCCTGCCATAATGATGTCTCCTGAATGTGACCCAAAGATGGAGATACATTGCCAGGCACCACGCATCAAAGAAAAGGTTGGTTCTTCAGTAAGTTAAGATTAGTTAATAGGGCAGAAATGTGTATGCTGTCAGAGGACTGATCCTCGTACATTTTTCAGAAAACATTTTCAGCCAAACTTTCTGCAGCCATCCCAGAGTGTGGCAACCAACACCTAACCACTCAAATTTCTGAGGCCAAGCATTGGCACCAGCCAAGGCTGCACAGCCCACCGATGCCTTCATTGGCAAAACAGGTAAAACTGTGTGCATGACTGAGTGGAGAAGCTGGGTGGAATCCTGGGTGTGCAATCTTGGCTGGGGACTAGCCAAATACTTTACCTTTTATATATGCAAAGGAAGACAAAGGTGCTCAAAATATGGAGAGAATGAGACTCTTTGGTGTGGTTAAACAGAGCTTTCTGTGCATTTCTATTAGGAGATATTTTCAGATCTTTCAGTGTCTCACTCTGTCTCTAAACATTACCTTCTCTTAAAAAAAAATCCAATTTCTCTGGCTTTTTAAAGTAGGTAATATAAATTATGTTGTTATTATTACCTAGGATACACAGTAGCCCAACATATTTGGGAAATAATTACAGGCCAAAATCTTGCCATGCAAACAGAGGTCAAACAGACTATGCATAAAGAGCTCGTATTCTCTAATAGGCTTAATCCAATAGGAATTTAGTCTGCAACACGAAGATTTAAGCAGTGATGCTGCTGCAATCCATTTGAAGCCTGTGGACGGATACAAATCTAATGGGCACTCACAGCCAGGATAATCTCACTTAGTTTTCAAGGCAGAAAACTAAGGTAGACCCATTCCCCTGAGGTGTGGGTGACCTACTCATTTGTGGCCTCATAAGTTCATTGCCTTATTACAAATTTTGTGGTCCTTGTGCCCAAGATGCATGAGAGTCTGTCTCGTAAAGGATCTTTCCCCAGGTGTGCCAACCTCCAGGGCATAAAGAGCCCAGCAGTGCCAGGCAGAAGTCCACTGCTGCCAGCGGGAGCTGGAGGTGAGCAGGTGGGTGGCAGGAGGGTGAGAGCAGAGCTGCAGCAGCTGTCTCTCTTGGGAGCAAGCAGGGTGGCTGCAGGTGCTGCAGCCCACCCTGCACCCCTGAATGGAGAACACTTCTCCCTGCCCTTGGCTGGGCAGGAGGAACTGGTTCCACTGGGGCTCAGCAGAGGTGCAAAATTGGAGTGCTGAGGGAAGGGCAGAGACACAGGCAAACACCTCATGGGTGCTTTTGCCACTGGCTGCTTTCGCACCCTCTCCCCCAAGCCTCTCTCATAAGGACTTCAACTGTTCCCATGGCCAGCAATTTTGTTTGGGCAGGCATCCAGCATTGCTTAGCAGATCCAAAATGACACCTCACACATTCTTGAAGGTGTGAAAGAAACAGTCAAGCTGAATTGTTTCACCACCCTCAGGGTACTAGAGGTGATACCATAGACTTGCCAAGGAACATGCACGGACATCCACAAACATTTCACGACCACCTTCTTTGAGTCTGATTTTTTATTAAACAGTCCTGGCTTTTGGCATTAGCTGGAAAGCAGAACATACAACTGCTCAGGCAGGACCTCTGCCTTGGCTTTCTTGTCATATATCCTCAAAAAGGCATTTACAAGCAAATAATAACTCCACAGGCAGGAGGATGGGGCTAACACCATAGGCACCAAGCTGCCAGCTGGGCCACGGCCTGAGGTTGAGATACCTGGAAAGAGTCTGGAAGCTAATGGGCAAGAGAGTGGATGTGACATGGAAAGCCGAGTGTGAGAGGGAATATTGTGAGAAGCTGGCAAAAGGTACAGGTGGTGCTGTGAGGGCTGGCTGGATGCCTCATGTGGTTACGAGGAATGTGTGTGAGCAACAGCCGAACCACAAGATAGCTGGAGTGGAGCACTGGGGACATTCTGGGAAATGGGGCCTTGCCAGGCCAGCATGCCTGGTAACCATACCTGTAATAGCACATAAGCCTGAGATAACCTGGTTAGCAGTATCAGAAATAAAAAACTCAGAGATGGATATATGGCAAAACAAGGACTATGAGGAAAAACTGGTTAGGTGAAGGTTGTCTCTCAATTGAGGAATGGAAATGGAGAGGTGGGGGTGGTAAAGAAAGAGTCCAAGGAACACAGAAATGGATAATAAGATACACTATTCATGTGTCTGGGGCATTTGTCAAGCAGCCCTATGCTTGACCAGTGCAGCTGGAGTCAGCAATGAACCAAACTCTGTGTTTCTGACCATGCCACCAGAGTCAGACCTCCTTCTACCCCAGCCAGAGGACAGGGCTTGGCAGTGCAGGGGATTAGCTTTCACTAGCTGGACAGACAGATTGAGCATCCCAGCATAACCAGTTTGGTGCCTGTTCCAGAGTGGATGGCGTTAGCAACCATCCACCACAGTGTAACAGCTAGGATTAAGTGGTTTCTTTGGTTTTCAGTTCAATTAAAACAGATAAACTATTGGAACTAAAGAAGGTGCCTTGTTTACCTTCAAACTCATGCTCTACAGCTAAGAAAAATACTTTCCATGAAAACCATTTGCACTGAGAGATCAGTATTGCGTGTCCTCTGCCTTAGTATAAGCACTGATTAGGAAATAGAAAATATGCAACAAGCCTGTCTATGAGGTGATACTTAGAAGTTCTGTAAACACTCCCAGCAGAAGCTATAAATGCAGACTTCAAAAACTTGTCAGAAAAAAAGAAAGTTACACAGAATGTACTTCATCTGAGCATTGGCTGAAGGTTTGATAAAGACTAATTTTACTGAAATTAGTCAACCCATCTCCAACTTGAGAGAAATATATCTTTGTCTTTAAGCTCTGCAACATTTCATTGCACCTCAGATCACCCATAAACCAGCAGAGGCTGTGCTTTTCATAATTTCTCTGTATCAATGTTGCCATACCACTGCATTTCTGTGCTGCAGCCAGACCAGCCCTACTTGCAAGCAGACTAGCTAAGAAAAGGTGATGAATGATCCCACAGAGACTAAGATGCGAGATATCTCTCATTGGCCTGAATATTGAGCAGTGAATTCACCCTCGCAGCCTTTTATCACTTTAGAGCTCCTGATTCATTGCCCCCTGCTGCAACCTCTTCTGAAGGCACCTTTTGCTCCAGCCTTGCTACAAGGAAAGTAAGTTACTTAGATTCTGAATCTAAGAGCGCTTCGGAAAACTTCAGTGTTGCCAAGACACTGGCAGGGGGCTGAAAGCAGCCAAGTGTTTTTGCTGAATGCTCTCTCACAGCACAGGAACATGTGTAAAGCTGGACTCAGTATATCATCAGATTCATCAGACATGATAACCAGTATGAACTGCAGAAGTGTTTGTGAGAAAGCAAGAGAAAGCTGGGGACCTTTAGCAGAGCTGGGCAAACGAACCACCATGAAGAATTCTACACAATTTGAACTATTTATCCAGTTGCCTTTTTATTTAATTTTAAACAATATCCCTTTTGCCACCTCAGGGATTTTTTTCCCCACTGTTAAGCGGACTTTTCAATATTGTTACCTTGGTTTGGGAGAAGGGTACATTTCTCCTTTTGTCACATCAAGCTACATTCTCACATTAAAAATAAAAATCGGGCAACCAAGTTGATTTTCAGCTATATCTGCTTTTAGATCAGAGCTCTTCCCCTGGTTTATCAGTGGGGTGGATCAGAAGACATAGCTCAGGATGCTTGGGGGTCTAGGCTTGATCAATAAGCTGATAGGCCTGAAAAAGGACACCTGGTGTGAGGAAAAAGCACT
The DNA here is from genome assembly GCA_013400955.1 of Drymodes brunneopygia. Lineage (NCBI taxonomy): Eukaryota > Metazoa > Chordata > Aves > Passeriformes > Petroicidae > Drymodes > Drymodes brunneopygia. The sequence goes on from VZTZ01018139.1 coordinate 5,976, forward strand.
ATGAATGTGAGGAAAAAGCACTAAGAACAAGAACAATGTGAACTGAACAATAACTTGGGAATACCATCAGGAATTCTAATGTAAACTGTGCAATTTAGCTGAGCATACAAGCATTGCCAGGTTACTTTAGTGCTTAAGGAGTACCTTTCCCACACAGCCATTGCTATTTTCCAGAGATTTACCAGAGAAATCATCTTCAATTGCCACCGTCAGGACTAAAGGCATAACTTCCACTGCCCAAGCATGGAAGTTCTATGTTCCCTCAGCCCCACAGTATGCCTTGGGGGCAGCAATAGCCACCACAAGTCTTTTCTCAAAAGGATGCTGGACTAGTCTGTCATGTAATTGTGAGTTAATAAGCAAAATAAGTAGGTAATTTTCCAACAGTGACTAAGTGCAATTCTGAATTTGAGGTGGGATTTCTACACTTGCCTTCATGGTTTCTGTGGTGATATTTCATGTCCCCCCCTCACCACCTATTCCATCTCTCCAAGCAAAAACAGCCTAGGGAGAGGCTGATCCACTTTGCCTCTCACACAGATGTCTGCACTGCCAAACCACCATCGATGGCTATGCCCTTTTCCATCACCAGGCTAGCAAGAATCCAACCTCGTCTTCACATCCACAAGTATGTTTGCAATTAGAATAACTTTCATTTTTGTTATATCATATGATACCCAGGTCTTTGGGCTGCAGTGGTCTAGGGAGCACAAAGCTGTGAATCTCAGCAGGTACCTACACAGCACTCCTGCCATGCTGCCCAAGTCACAAGACAGACGGAAAGGATTTCCAGCAAGGAGGAAAGAGCATTGTAAAATCCAGCAGAGCCACTGGTATTTATGGTAGTCCTCATCGAGTTCTGTCCTTCCCCTTGCATCATTCTTATGAGTGGGAAAAGATATCAGTAACCTTGTCTACTCTCTGCATATAAGTCCCCTGCTTGGATGCAGAAAGCCAGGCTGGCACAAGGAACATCATTTAAGAGTGTCTGACCTCAAGCTTGGTAAATTTGGCCTGTTATACAACCCCCTGTTTGTATCACTGTACATATAGAGTACATCATGATATTTTTGCCTTCTGAACAACCTCCATATGATAACCCAGGAGATATTTCCTGTTCTCTGCACTGCTGTGTCATTAACTTTCCTGCTTATTTTGATTGTTTGACTCTCAAGCTGAAGTGTCTAGAACTGGGAAAGCCACAGCCAAGAAAAGCCATTAATACGAACATCAGTAAAATTTATGACAGACACTCAAAGAGAAGTATTCCACAATGCATTATCTTGTATTCCACATGGAGTTCTATTCAGCTTCGGCTCCCTTCCATTTTCCTCCAAGCAGCAAGGGCACCTCAGAGCAATGAGGATTTTCTGGCCCTTTAACAATCCCCTTGTCCGCCAGACTTCCTCCTTTCATAGCCCCCATGCGCTCCCTTCCCTCTTCCCCAGGGCTAGTTAATATGTGCCAAATCCTGACACCCTGAATGGTTTCCCAACGCCGACACTAATCACGTTTTCAGGAGCAGGTCAGCAGTGAAGGAGCTGAAATTCGTGTGAAAAAGTCCCTGGGATGGCCCCGATGCCTCACACCTGCATGCCCTATTCATCTGCACTGTTTACACATTGTCATCCACAATTAATTCTTTCCAGGGACGCTCCACTGCCTGCCCTCCCGTTGCACAAGGACCCCATTCTGAGCTGTTGTGTCTGTTAAATTGAGCATGGGGTGCTGCGATTAAATTAAGTTTTGTGGCACTCTCTCTCTTTCTCTCCCTCCCTTTCCTTCTCTTTTCTCTCCATTAATAACGATGCCTGATGGAAGATTGCTGGCACTGGAGTAAAGAAGTAATTACAGGCACTAAACGTAGGGAAAGAAAAGTTCCTGTGTGGAAATGTGAATGGGGACATCTTTTCTGGTGAGCCGACATTTCTCTCAGAGCGAGGTGGGAACCACAGCCGCATGCAATTCCAGGGTACAAGCAGGAAAAAGGACAGGAGGGCATGGGGGCACACTTGATGATCTCCCGTAGAGCAAACTGCCAAAATTTGGATCTGTGAGAGTCTTCAGCCACTGGCCTGAATACAGGTTTTCTTCAGCAATTGACATTCTCACCTTCTACTACAGCCACATTTGTGCATATACATGGCATCCACCAGCCTGGCCGCTCTTCTCACAAAGTATCACACCCAAAGGCACACGGAGACATTCCCTGGCTAACAGGCTAGCAAGTCACCTCCTCACACCGGCACACTCCTGCACTGTTGCATAAAACATGGAATAAGAATTGCTCACTGGAGATGAGAAGGAAAACAAGAGGGCAGGAATTTGACCAGCTTCTGCAAAACCTCAAGGCACCAGCTTTTTCTGCCAAGTATTTTGATCATGCATGAAGTGGACAGTTGGTTTTTATTACTGGGGCATCTTCAAAGCTGAAGAGTCATTTTTGCTGAAAACAGAAACATGCAGCTTTCCAAGCAAGTGGAGCTGGGTGGGTTTGGCTTTACATCTTTGTTCAGCTACTTGCAGGACTCACTACCACAACAGACTGCAGTCCACAGCACAGCACATGAAGCATCCCCCCTTGGTAAGAAGGGCAGAGCTCAGATCCTTCCAGCCAGCAGCCTGGATTAGAGCTACAGCCAAACTAAAGAGCAGCCTCTGTTTGCTCATGTCAGCCATACACAAACAAAAAAAAGACCTGAAAATTGCCTGAAGTTCTGAGGCCCCAATATCCAAGACACACATGAAACATAACAAAATTAATTGACTACAAGCACAGTCTTTTAAGGCTTGGCAAATAGCAGCCTCTCTGATTTTTATCCCATGCAAGAAAATTGCCCCTGCAAGACAAAAATCTTTATGTTGGCAATTAAAGAAACAGCCTCCTCATAAACACCACTGTAAAATATTGTTACACGCACATAGGAAACCTGCTGGATGTAAAGCACGTGCTACATCCCCCTCTAGTGCTGAACTACCACAGAATAACAACTTCATATTGCTACTGCTTTCTTCAGGTGGAGCAGAGACTTTTCTGCAACAATCCATAGTTAAACTCCATTAAAAAAACCTGAAGGGTGGCTGTCACATAGGAAGGCACCTTTATGGGATGATTGCTCTTACAGAAGATGGATTCACAGGGGCTGAGAAGTCCAAGAGTCCTTAAAATTAACAAGATTTAGATAATTCCTAAATACNTGCAACAATCCATAATTAAACTCCATAAAAAAAACCTGAAGGGTGGCTGGTACATAGGAAGGCACCTTTATGGGATGATTGCTCTTACAGAAGATGGATTCACAGGGGCTGAGAAGTCCAAGAGTCCTTAAAATTAACAAGATTTAGATAATTCCTAAATACCAATGTGAATCCAGGACAAATTTGTTTCATTTATCAGGTCTCCTTATTCATTCTGTATTTCCTCTTAAAAACTAGGGAGCTGTATACCTCTCACCCCTGATCAACACCTATCCTATGGCATCACAGGTCTTCAGTGCTTCATACCAAGCACGAGGGCAAAACAGCCCCTCCAAGAGCACCAGCTAGAATTATTACCCTCCCAATCATCCTCCACCACAGCAGCCATGGTCTTTCAGGCCTTACTCAGGTAAGGAGCCTGGCTGAGTCAGGCAGGGAGCACCAGCTTCCATCAGCTGCCTGTATTCCATTGCATCATCCTGTCTCACTTCCTGCACCTACCAGGACCATCAGGTCTGACACAGAGGGCACACCAGCCCTGCAGATCTCCAAGGTGCATGACAGCTCACACCAAAACCACGCAGACTGCAAGTCTTGGTTCCCAAGCATGCATGGCAGTGTGTGTTGCATGTGCCAGACTCTCCCATGCTTAGTGACACAGAGCTCTCCAGGTGGCCAGTCTGCATTTACCTTGCATCCCTCTGTGCAGGAGTTGCAGCTTTTTACTGAGAGAGTGAGGAAGCCAGAGAGCATTCAGGCATCAGGCTAAATCAGACCCAAAGAAGGCCCTGGGGGCTGGAGAGAGCAGAGGCAGGCAGGTTACCTGGGCGAGGCTGGGTAGAGCTCAGGATTTACAACCAGCACAGGCAACAGATACCAGTCTAGATGGCATCCCCAGCTGGATGTGGAAACATGGCAGTACACCACAGCACCGTGCTCCTCCTCCCATCCTTCCTCACCAGCTGACAGAGCCTGCTAACACAGTCCTTCCAAACTGATACTACAGGCACCGAGCACACAAATTTTATCAAAAGGCTTCTGTGGCCTTCTGGCAAGAACACCATCACTCAGCAGAGTGGTGCAGCTGAGGTTCCTGTACCAGCCAGCCATGTTTCAGCACCAGCTGCACGCACTCTCTGCCTCCTCTTTGTATTCAGCCTTAAGGAGAAGTAAGCTCAATCCTTCTGTCCAGGTGAGTGAAACTTGCCAAAGAACAGCTCAACATAGGTCTTTATAATGGAGGTGTTTGAGTAACCTTAGTGGCAGGTGTTGAGAGCAGCCCTGCCTTTGAAAACTTCAGGTGAAGGCTCATATTTAAATTATTTTCCTGAAGCAGCACTACTAGTACTCTTAGTGATATAACTATTACAAAACCTGCAAGCTGCCTACCACCCTTTCCTCCTATTGAAACGAGAGTGGAGGATGTTCAGCAAATTATACCACTTGCTCAGTTAATAAACAATTCACAAAATTATGCACTGTTTTGAAGTGCTCTATAAACATATATTAATCAATCATTAAACAATTAAGATAACTCTCTGTTCTTTTTCTCTGGCACTCCCAAGTTGATGGGTGTTCCTATAGCAACGGAGGAGCAGGCTAAGGGCAGGGGGAACGCAGGGCTCGGGAGGCGATGCCAGCACAGGACCTTTGCTCTCCAGCCCTCCAAAAGTCACACAGGGCAAGCGGAAGGGGGCTGTGAGAGGTGACATGCAGGAAGGAGGCTTTCAATTTTAATGGAAATTCTAACGATGACAGTCTATGCAAATAGGTACATGAAAGAGGAGAGGAAACAGATGGGGGGAAGGGGGAGAGAAATTAACCCTGGTTCAGATTTCAAAGCAAAGCCAGGAATAATTTTTGGAGCTAAGAATAGTTGCAGTGCACCTTGTTCTCCCTGGGCTCCAGCCTTGCATAATCCTTAGACTTGGGGTCTGAAATTACAGCCGGGAGGGGGAGGGAAGCCAGCCTGCAAAGTCCAGGAAATGTGGCTGTCCAGTCTGCGACTCCATCACCTTTATGAGTCCTTTGTGTCACCAAAAGGCCCTATTTAACAAAGGAGCTGTCCTTCTGCTTTTGCAGGGCCCTTGCAGTTGTTTTGCAAATGAGATTGCTTGATTGGTGAGCAAAATCAGAGATCTTTTGAAGCTGTTGCCCAGGAAAGGGGGAGGACAAGGAGTTCAATTATCCCTCACAGTAAGTAGTAGGATCTGCCTGGTCCCATACAGAGCTGTTGAGAATGAACCAAAGCAACTTCTGAACTGACTTTTGCGTGAATTTAATCAGAAATCCCAGGAAGACCCTAGAGCCACCTGCAGAAAAGAGCAGAGCCTAATGAATTCCCAGGGGACACTCCTGTCCCTATTGCAGCTCCCTTGGGGACAGCCCCAGCCAGCGGCTGCCCCAGCCCCAGCCAGCCGCCAAGCAGGCACATGGGGCTCTTTAGGGTCCTTGGCTTGGTGGCAAATCTGCTCAACCAACACCAAAGGGCAGCTCCTCCACTGGGTCCAGTCCAGGGGTCCAGCCTGCAGACCTCCTGGAGCTTACTGTGTAGATCACATCAACACCTATGTGGGCACTCAGCGGGAGATCTTTTTTAATCGGAAAATGGTTTCTGCAACACAAAAAGTGCCTATGGGAGGACAGGCATGCTGCTGACAAGAAACGATGTTTTGTGGCAGTGAACTGGAATCAAACACTTTGCCTCAACTGCCACAATTTTTTTCATTTCAGCTGAGTTCAGCATGGAACTTTCCCAAAAAGGCCTCTCTTTTTTCCTGTGCATGGGGCTTGTGGCTGAGCACTCACTGAGAGCAACGTGGACCTTGCCCAAGCTTCATTGGGAGCTGGGCAGAGCTCCCAGGGAGCACAGCCCAGAGGAGAGAATGGGACCCAAATCCAAGGAGAGGCTCTGCCTATTTTAATGTTAAGCAGACTTGAAACTAAACATTTCATGTCAGTTCAACAAACTGAAACAAAACATTCCTACCTCAGAAATGTCAAAATGCTTCACTTTGATCCAAAAAAAGTCAAAACAGAACACAGAAACATTTCTGAACGTGACTGTTATAATTCCAGGAAACAATTTTTCCTATTTTTTGCCCCAGTTTGTTCTGTTCTGAAAAACAGAAATTCAAAATTTCACAAAGCTCTGCTTGAAGCCCTTATCCCAGGAGGGACCAATACTGCTTATACATGCATGTGTGTGTGAACACTCTCACTCCCACACACAGCACATCCACTGTGCCTTTCAGTGGCACCCCCAGCACTCTCTCAGGACTGGTTTCACCCCCACAGAGCTGCCAGGCCTCCAGCCCCATGACCAAAGAATGCCCTTCAGTCTGTAGGAGGCCCCATGTGCTTGGGAATGAATATCCAGTACAAGTGCACTGTCAAACACAGGTGTTAGCTGTCCACAAGATACCTTAAAACCAGGGTGTTTAGGGCTGGCACAGCCATCACTACCATCACCACAGGGCTCACACACAACCCAGTTTAGAGTCCTCCTGCTCTCCTCCAGGGTGAACCCAGGGTTTGGTCTGATTAATTTCAGACCTCATGGTTTGGTGCTGATGTGAATAACAAGAAACTGGTTTGAATAATCTCCTGTTTTGGGAACAAGTGTTAAAAACAGCACGTACTTAAAGAAAAGAGGGAAGGGTGTAGGAATTTCACAGCTTCAGTATAATTTGACCTGTGATGTTGGTTTATATTGCTGAGGATCCTCTTCCCTGAGCATAGTTAAGAACATGCTAATACGGAGAAAGATGACATGCTCCTAATCATGCAGTGCATGCCCAAGGTGGATCCACGTATCTACTTTCACCTCAGTAAGGGCAATCCTAATGCTGCATCCAGTAACAGTTTGACAGCTTTGTATGGACACTCCTACAGTGTTCTTGCTGTCCAGCTGAGGGATACAAATATGGCTGGCTGTGTCACTGGCCCCTTAGAGAAAGTGCTCCCAGGAGTTCTCTGTGCCAAATAACAGCTAAACCAGGGAATAAAACCTTCCCCTGTGCTCCCTCTCTGCCCGCCAAAGCTTTTTAGCTGTTCTGCTTCCCATTTGCTTAGGATAGCCTTCTTCTTCCACAAAGCTAGAAGACAGTCTAAAACATCTTCATACATTTACTTTTCACTGTCTTTGAGTGTTGACTTCCTCTCCATGATATATCTTCAAAGAGAGTCCCCTGATGGCAAGTCCTGTGTTGTTCCTATAAGGTGAGGACACTGTAAGGGGTACACTGTGGCTCTCTTGCACTGGTGGGATAGCTGACATAGCCAGATTAGCCACATACTCCTCTAGACCAAACTGGCCAGGACTGAGACTCCATGCTCCTCTCCTGCCAGACTCTCAGCACCCATTGCCTTGGTTTTCCTGTTATAGACCAGTCTTTCCCTGGTACCTTCACCTGCGGGAATTTTCTCTGTCTTGGTCTCTTCCTTACTGAGGAGGGGAGAAAGCTTCTTTTAAATATTTCCCAGCCAGCATTTCTGCAAAAGCAGCACTTCTCATCATCCCTGGACATACAGTGTAGCACCAGGAGATATATTTCTCTCTCTTTGTATAAATAACACATACTAATAATTCATTCTGCTAATTCTCTGATTGTCTCCAACATTTTCAAACTCATTCACCCTTTAAGCATATAAAAATAAACTGCAGGGACAATTCATATTGCATGTGCAGTTAAACACTCTCTTGGGTTCCACTGTTGCCCAAACAGTACCCTCCAGACTCATTCCCTGTGGGTTGGCAGTAGCTTAGGGCTTAGAGGCTCTCTGAGGCTTGTATCTGATGTAAAATCAGTTTCTTGCTGAGACCTTGCAGTTTCTTCACAAGGCTTCTGCAAAAGCCTAAAAGAACATGCAGAAGTCTTTATCCATCACAGAACTGTCCTGGGCTGGAAGAGGAGAGTGGATCTGAGATGGGCTGCCTTCCAGGTGAGGATTGTGACCACCTCCCAGAAACAGCTTGCAGCAGCCTTGCCAATTGCTAGGTTTCATCCCTAAATATAGGAAGATTTTAGGCTTTAAAATGTGATGCAGATGAGTAAGAGATCTTCCTTGTAGGGATAAAAGTGTACTGACACTTCGTGGAAGTGATATATCACCTTTGAGAACCAAGGCATGCATGGTTTCAAAAATAGAAGGTAATAAGATAAAGTGAAGAATAAGCACAGGAATAGAGAAAATTGGTGTGTCGGTTATGTTCCAAAAGTCTCCTCAGAGAAGTTTTAGATGTTGCCATCATCCCCCCTGAAGATTATTTCAAGACTGTACTAATATATGGATCTTGAGTGTGGCTGTTACCATGGGCACATATCTAATCAAATGGGGGCCTAATTATGTATATTACCCAATTTGGCATTTGGGAGCACTTCAGTGATGATACTTCTGCTTGTCTGACAAATAGCATGATTATTCAGTAAGCTGCATATGTTTTAATGTTGGATTTTTGTTCTTTGATAAGAAACTGTCTAGCTAACCAAAAGTGCTTTTCACTTGCAAAGTCATAGCCATTAGCAACCAAATTCAATTAATTATATTTAATAAGCTAATAAATATATTTAGGACTCTCTGTGCTATGCTCAGTCACCTTTAGAAAACACTTCATCATTAGTCACCAAAAAATGAAGTGTTCTCTTTTTTCCAAGGATGAGAGCACTTCAAAAACTTCAGTTTAACATTATAAATTACAATGCTATTTGCTTTAAAAATAGATTTTAAAATTGATGATTGTTTTCAGCTTCAAAACTGAAAACAGATTCTTTAAATATGTCTTGGACTTATGGGAGAAGCAAGGGATTTTTCAGAATCATGTCAGAAATAAGTTGGTGGTGCTCATTCTTATGACCTCACTATATCAAAATGTGTTGAAGACTGCTGCTTCTCCCACCCTGCTTCAATGCCCCAGACACAAGCAGAAGGCAAGATTTTTCCTGTGACACCCACAGAAGAGGAGATTGCCAGCAGAAAGGCAGTGGGATGGGTTGTGACAGAGGCTGCAGATCTGGGCTGTGTTTTAAATAATCTGTGACAATGAGCTGGGAGACAAGACAGAGCCTGACAGAGTTGGGTCAAGGTCTTGGGGAGAGGAGCAATCCCACCTGTGCATACAGCAATATGCTTTCCTCCTCTGTCTTTCTGCCAGCTTTACTCAACTATTTTTCTTATAACCATATTCAGGAAAAGGACAGAGAAAAACCCCTCTGGAATTGTGCTGTTTTACCTTCAATCCCCATCACACCCACACAGCTGCCAAAAGGACACATGGTTGAAAGAGCCTTCCACTTAGAGCAGCCTCTTTCTTCCCCTCTTCCATGCACTGAAATGATGATGAGAGAAGAAAGAGACCTTGTAAATCATCAGGTGACCAGAAGCATATCACTTTCTGTGCTTTTCTTCCTGTGACAAGGATTCCTCAAGTCTGCAAGAGAGAAATCTGCAAAGTGTGGAGTTGAGTACAGGAATGAACACCTGAGCTGCGGGAGGAACTGGTAGAACAGAACAGAAAACCACCCAAACTAGAGGTGTCTAGTCAAGACTAGCAGTAAAAAAGCGTCTCTACCAGAGTCAGCCATGAGTAGGTCAGACCATGAGAAGACAGAGGAAGTATTTGGCAGGATGAATCATGTGATGTCCAGGTGAGAGATCAGTGATACCAGCACAAGTTGTGGCAGGTTGGCTTTGGCACAATTCTTTTAGAAACCCATTGGTGAACACAGCTGCTGATCAGAAAGAAGACAAGGACCCTCTTCTGCTGCCCCAGTGTGGATGTATGAAAGACCCCCAGTTGCCCTCTATCCTCAGCACAAGTACCCTGCCCCAGCCAGCAGGCAGGTGGTCTGCAAGGGCATGACTTACCTGGTGCTGTGTTGGGTGCTCCTGCTCCAGCTGCTCAGTTAGGGTGAGCTGGTACAATTGGAGTTTGTATGGCTGCCAGTTAGATGCCATTTATCAGGTTAGATACCATTTATGTAAAATTGGAGCATTAATAATTAAGCATGAAATCATAGTTGGAATATGGGGATCCTAGTTAAAGATGGGAGTGTATCATTCAATTCTGGTTGTCATCAGATTCAGCCAGCAGACTCCATGCAAATCCACTTTCAAGTTCCCAGGTTCAGTTGCTCTGTGACACTGGGCACCACACGGCCTCCTCTCCCTTCCCCAGCACCCCGCATCATTAAAAGTAATTAAACTCTTGTCCCGTGGTGTCCAGGTGTCACAAGACACCTGGTAAGTCTCACCTCTAACTACCCACTTGGCTGTGCTGAAATGGCAGTGCTGCAGATGCTGCCTGTGTGGCTCAGCCCGCTCCCACCAAAGTGCTGGGTGAGCTGCTGGCAGGGCACCCCCAGCTCTGCCTGGCTTTCCAGGGCACAGTAGGCAGCTGCAAGTTAATCAGCAGTGCCCCACAGCAGGTCAGCACACCCAGCTATCTGTGTTTTCCCTTGTTTGTCATTTTCCATCAGCCTCCATTTTCCCCAAGTCTCTTTGGTGCACCAATTAATCCAGAGGGTTTTCATTTACTCGGCTGTCCAAATCAGCAACACACAAATACCCCCCACAATCACTGCCAACAGCTCATAATACATTTTAACTGCTCCTTGGCCTTTGATGTGTTAGCCTTCTGGGCAACATTATCATTAACCTTTTTATACCTCTGTAGGTGAATGCAGTGCTGCACAGCCACTTGCACATGCTAAGCGCAACGGGTTTGCTTGTGCCTGAAATAAAGCACATTGTCCTAAGAACCTGCATGAAGTGTGCCCTCTTTGCTAGCAAAACCCTGAACAAGCCCAAAACAAACAGGAAAAATATCCTGGGTTATGGAGAGCCTATTTTCAAAGTGGATGAGCAAATTTAGGGAGGAACAGGACAAAGCAAAAGAGACGTTTGCCTAGGGAGAAGCCTTAGTGGGAGAAAGGAGTCCTGGTATAGTCTGGAAGTGTGGGCATGATGTCAGGGGAAGCAGATAGTGTGCCATGCAGATGTGCACATGCTGGAAGTACCTATGGAATGGAATGGAACACATCATTCCAGCTGAAGTATCAGATGCAGGCAAAGTCAGGAAAATATAATTTAGGGAGGCAGCATTATTATAATGTCCCAGACTGGGGCATTCTTCACAACTTTGCAGACATTTATGGTTCCAAGGTCTCTTGTAATTGAAATAGTTACAATTGTATTTCTCAGGGAACATAAATCAGTGTGGGTGGCATCAGGCTGACAATTTGGAAGGGCGTCCAGCCCAGCTGGGAAAATGTGAAAACAGTCAGAGCCCTGAAAGATTAGTTAGAGATGGCAAGGCTTACCTGAGGGTGGATCCACAGGACCCACACGACCCACAGGTGCTTACAGTCAAGGGGTGGAGAAACAAGCTCTCTGTGATAAGATACTTTTGTGGGAAATGATGGATATAGTGTTAATATGGGTGCACCATATTAACATACAGACTCCCCAAGCCCAGCCAGTGAGGGAGGGCATCCAGACTTTGCCCAGCCAGACTGTAGCCTCTGAAGTTCTCTACTTGTCTTGCCAATTCTCTTAGCAAAGGTAATAAATGGCTCCCCCAGTCTCCATGCTCATTCTCTAGCTGTAAAACAAAGCCTTGGAGGAGACCTGGTTTCAAGCAGGGCGTGGGACACTGAACAATAGCTGCCACTTTGAAGCAACTGGAGCCCAGGGTGCTGTTGACAAGGTGGCAGAAAACGCTGTTGAGGTGGCAGAAAACACTGTCACAGGGTATGACCCTTGCTTGTGAAATAAATGGCCCCTGAGAGCTCGTTGTGCAATGGCTGCTGACGTGCAAAGCCAGCGCTGAAAAACATCAACTGTGCTTTCTAAAAATACGAAAGAGCCGTGCCCAAGGGAGGTGGCTTGGGAAGGGAGAAGAGGAGTGAAGAGCCCAGCAGTGTCACTGCATCCCTGCAGGATTTCTGGGAAGGCACCGTGCCTTTTTGTGCCCTGCTGAGAGCAGGGTCACGCTGGGGCCCTGCTCACAGGAGTCACCAGCCATGCAAACAAGCCCGTGGAGGAAAGAGCCCCTGCCCTTCATGAGCCCTCAAGGAAGATCACATCCCTACAGCAAGCTTTGCAGGTGGGAGACATTCCTCTAAGCCAAGCTGTTCATACACCCTGGCTGCAGCTGAGCAGGGGACAAGGGGTGCTGCTGCCCTGGTGAGCTCCCCAGACCCTCCCCACCAGGACAGCAGGCTGCAAGACCTTGGAGAGGCTTTGCTGCCCAGCAGGTCTGAAGGATGTGGCCAGACACAGCCAGGCAGGGCAGCCCAGCCTCTGCCACTGGAGCAATCCTGGCCACTGTCACCACCTCTGGCTGCCCTTCCACGCACCCAGAGATTGGGGAGACTCCTCATCTGCAGGAGAGGCTGGCCAAGGAAAAGGTGCAGAAACAGTTAAAGTTGGTAATGAAAATTCCCAGCAGAAAAATATGATCTGGGCAAAGAAAAACATCCTTTCCAGCACTGCCAACTCCATATATTCAAAAATTATGCATCAGGCTCCAGAGAATCACAGCTTTTTAACTGCAAAGCATTTTGTTCTGTTTTCCAAAGAAAATTATAAACATTTGAGCTTTTCCTACTTGCACTCTGGTTTCCTGAAGTTTATGATCACATTTTCAAACTTTTCTGCAAGTCCCTGAGGGCTACAAACTTATTTTTTTATAAAATAAAATAGAGTAGCTCACCTAATGCCCACACCTTTGCTCCAAACAGCAAAGATCAAAAGTTACACTAAAATGAGGAGTAAAGGAAACACTGGGGATCTCAAGAATGAGCACCCTGCAGTTTACGTCTCGTCATTTTTCTCCAGGGTTGCACAAAAAAATTTTAAGAAGATGCTTTAACCAACATTTTATTTTTCAGCATGAAGAACTGAAAGGTCTTCAGTGTCATTTTGCTTCCAATAATAATGTTGCTTGCAGCCAAGTGCAGCAGGAAAGTTAAAACTGAGGCTGCTGTCCCTGGCTTAGGGGCCAAGGAGCACACAGTTTCTAGGACCCTATGGTGTGTTCAATGTTGCTGCTGCTCATGGAGCAGGGAAGGCTGTGAAACATTATCCAGTGTAAAGCCCAGACCTGACCTTCCATCTTTAGCCTGATCCATACAGAAATGTCTTGGCCAAAAGGGGCAGATAGATACCATCAACTTATTCTCTTTGTGTCCAAAGGTGCTGAAAGAATTGCTTCATGTCTTACAGGCAGACCTGTGTTACAGAGCAGGTAGACTGTGGGAAATACATCAGCCAGTAAAGAGGTCAGTGATCCTCCAAGATTAAAGGCTGATCTGAGTGTGAACTCGCTATCGTGTGCCTCTTGAAAGGATTTGGCATGTAACAGCCTGATTATCGATTGCTGTCCTTAAGAGAATGTGATCCTCTCCTTTGCACTGATCCTGTTAGCTTTATTTACTGTAACACTTGCTGAAACATCCTCTTGCAGAGATAATGGCTTCCTTTGGTTGCTGTCAGAATGAACAAATGGAAACAAAAACATGCTGCTAATAATCATGTCCTACTCTAATTAATGAAAGCAAGACCAAAGCACTGCAGTGCTGAGGCCTGTGTGCCTGGACAAGCCCCAAGCACAGGGGCTGACCACGGGAATACCAATAACACGGCAGTGCCTCATACACAGATTTCCACCAGCCCAGAAACTCAGCAAAACATTCATGAGGAGCAGGAATATGTTTGGTACCCCAACTGGGATCCAGACACCCAGAGACTGCTGTTCTAGACAGACCTCAGCCCACGTGGGCCTAAGGAGCTGCCAAAGATGGCAGATGGGTAAAGTACACAAATAAGCAAAGGGTTTTCAACAGTGCTCTTGAAATTTTTGTGGCACATCTGTACCATGACTACTCCTTGTCACTAACTGGGCAGTTTAAAGCTATGACATTAGAACTTGAGCACAACTTACCAAATGAAATAATTTAAAATAAAAGCTTTGATACAAAGTCTCAGCTCAAGGTGCAATTGCCCTTTGTAGGTGTACAGCATCCACAGCTGGAAGTTAGGCAAGCAACTGGGCAACCTTCTACTGCCCACAGCAGCTCTCAGAAGCTCATGCTAGAGGCTTCTCATGTGATCCAGAGAGAACACAGCATTTTCTGTGTAGTTATCATCCTGCAAAGGTCAAAGAACAGTAGACAAGGTTCATTTCTCCTGTGAACCTAAGAGCAATAGTTAAGCCTATACAGATTGGAGACAGGTTTAGGGAATGTCCTGCTGACAGCATTTTATCAAAGCTGCAAGAAAACTTCAGCTGTCAAATTTTTCTGAAGCTGTCTTTGACATCTGGTCCCTAAAGGAATTAGACATTCAAGATTAACTAGACCTACTAATTACATAGCAAATAGCTAACAATATTGGATAATAAAAATATCTCTTCCTACAGAGAAAAACAAGCATCACAAACGTGAACACGCTTCCTTTTGTAGAGTTTTTCATAAAATATCTGCCCTTGAGGTGAACCTGCTCCAACACCACACTGACACCCTTCCTGCAGGCAGCGGTAGGAAAACCAGAAACACCCTTTGTATCTGGGAACATGGGGTGCCCCCAGTGCTCCCCTCAACCCTGCAGATTTGCAGCTTGCTTCCCACCAAGGGAAAACAGTCTTTCCCACATATCATCATGTTGCCCACTGCTACAGGTTCCTTAGGGAAAGAGAGAATCTATCACTGCAGCCAGAAATCCATGGCAACCTGGGCTTGCCTACTATAAACATCACCCTTCTCCAGAGCTCTCTGTCTGGAGTAACTTAAAATTCCTTAGGGTAGTAACACTGCTGGAAGGATGGGATTGGACCCTTCCCACCCACCAGGGCCCTTTGGTACTTCCCAGTGCTGGTGGAAAGCCTCGCTCCAGAAATTGAGAGGATGATTCAGTGTACTGATATGATAGAAATGTTGGTCTAAATGGCTGAAGCACCTCACACTCTTGGGAGCAGCATTTCTTTCTACAGAGTTGCTCGAGATATAAAAAATGCCTACCTGGCCAGCAAACTCACATTTAAAATAACCTCCCTAACACAGAAGAGGCATCAGGAAAAGCTTCTTTTTCACTGCTGACCAACTGGAGGATGCTCCGGCTGACATTGCTGAGCTCACCCTGGGTCTCCAGCTGGGATGAAGCCCTCAGCAACAGGTGGAACAAGTCATGACAAATCATGATTTTC
Source organism: Drymodes brunneopygia (assembly GCA_013400955.1). Taxonomy (NCBI): domain Eukaryota; kingdom Metazoa; phylum Chordata; class Aves; order Passeriformes; family Petroicidae; genus Drymodes; species Drymodes brunneopygia. The sequence goes on from VZTZ01018139.1 coordinate 21,379, forward strand.
TCTGCAAAAGCTCTCTTTGTTCCATCCCCACTCCAGCATTGTGCCCGCATGTGGGCAGGGCTGTGGTGGGCAAATTGTCTCAAAATCACACAGAAATGAGCAAATTGATTAGCACCTAAATGTACAGTTCTCGCTGTTTTCACAAACCTTACCTGTGCAAAATGTGGGCACGAGAGGTCAAACACATCTTGTACTGTGGGCCAACAGTGTGAAATCTGACATAACCAAGCACTGCTGCTCCTGTCGGGCACATTTGCTGAAACAGGGCCTTTGGGCAGCCACTGGAGTCATGGGTCCACATGGAGCTCAAGTCATGTTAAATTCTGTAAAAACACAGAAGAGATGATGATCCCAGCTGCAAACTAAGAAACTGGACCTCAGCCCCCCCACTGAAAGGGGCACATAACTCATTTTGTATTTATCAGATGAATTTATGAAGCTGCATTATGAAAGCATGAAGCACTAACTCCTTCCAAAAAAAAGTAAAAATCCCCGATACAGCTCATTTTCAGCTCCAACAGGCAGTCTGCAAAGTTGTATACATTTTCTTATTGTTTTTTTAAAACACTTGCTTCAATGCCTCCAGCTTGCTAAGCAGCGCTTGATGCTCGCTGCATTAGCCCGTACCTGTGAATTTGGGAATATCTTGCTTCGTGAAGGCGATGTAAGCAGCCTGCGGTGTGTTTTGGGCGCTGTGTTTCCCTCAGCGAGCATCGAGGCGCTGGGCATGCGATCACTGCCCTCCAGCGGCCCCGGCCGGGCAGGACCCGCTCGGCTCCGGGGCCAGGGCAGGGAGAGCGCCGTGCCGGGGCCGGGCTGCTGCAGCACCCGCGGCTCACGGGGAAGGGCCGACAGCGCTGCCAGCAGCCGGAAGCTCACCTTTTAGGACTGAGCCATTCCGGGAAGTGGCCGAAGGTAGGAACAGGCACGCTTTGCCCAGGGATTAAACAGGCGGCTTGGGCAAGGCAGAAGCATCCTCTGAGCCAAGGCGGATGGCTCGGGCTGCAGCTCAGCAGCGTGTCCATGCAGCGCCCGGGCCCACCGCCCTTGGAACGGGAGCGCGTTCCTGCAGAGCCACTGGGAGCCGCAGGCACTGTTCCTTCCCACCCGATAGGGGATGCCTGTGTTGGCCTCCTGAGCTGCTGATAGTGGCCTGGCTGCCAGCCTGGAAAACAAAGTTCCCAACCAAAGCAAGAGCAAGTGGGGAGGAACACGGAGAACAGCTCTGACATTCCTGCCTGCCTCTAGCAGTGTTTCCACAGCAATAGGGCTGCGGAGGCTGAGCCTGCTGAGCTCCCATATGAATAAAAGCAATGGACATGCTACTGCAGCATCATAATACCCTTCAGCAAAGGAATTAGAGCTCAGCCTTAGTGTAGCAAATCTCCCTGGTTAAAATCCCTTCCCCAGTCCCGTTACAGCTATCAAATAACAACAACTTCCCTATCTGTGAGGCTCGTTCAGACCCAGGCTTTACATCCTGCAAGCAGAGGACAGGATTTTACCAGGGGGATTTTCTTGAAGCAGGAGGACTGAAGAGTGCTGTCGCTCACCAAACTCAGCCAGGAAAGGACGGAGCAGTGGGGGATCTGCCAAAGCTTCCTACAGCTGCATCCACTGGCGCCAAGGTAACAGCATCCATTCTGCTCTAGTTTAATGGGCTCAGCTCTGACATTTCTAGAGTCCCTCCCTTCACCTAGGGGATGGCTCAGGTCAATCTGAAGGCAATAAATGCCTTAAATGAAGGCAAAATCTGCCGAGGTATCAGGAAGCATGGCACCTGAGGGCAAGGCAGGCAACGTGCCGTTCCTCAGCATGGCAGGTATAGGGAAGCACATTCCCTGTTACAGCCAGGGACAGGGAGCAGTGGCAGGATGAGCAGCAGTCACCCTTGCAGAAGCTGGAGGATCAAACATATTTCCAGTCCCTCCTCCTGCCTCAGCAGCAGCTGCCCAGGCCCTGCCTCCCTGCAGAGCAGAGCACTGAATGCGTGTTCTGCCGTGCAGCCCTGGACTGAGAGCACAGGGCAGGTCCCAGTCTGGGGTGGGGAACAGCTCCTCTTTGGCTTTGCTTGGAGAGTTTGTGTGATGTCTGCAGCAATGGCTGGATCACAGTGCAGAACACCCCAGGACCTGAATGCAGCACTGCTGCGCCCATGGAGCCCAGCCTTGCACTGCACAGGTCAGTTGAGGTATCTGTCATGCAGAACCTTCCCTCAGTGCCAAGAAAGGAATAACATTTTCAGTGCTGGTAAGGCTCTGAGAATTAATTCCTATATACAACCAAAAAATTTCTAGACAGTGTCAGACTTAACACACCAGGAAAAGAGACATGAAGGCCCCTAAGAGTTTAATAGAGAAAATACTCATCCACATAGTAATATCTTCCTAGACCTTGCTATCAAAAGCTTTATTTATGGCCAGAAGAATAAATATTTTATAACCTCATTAAAAACAAAGTACCCTGGATGCATCATGTTTCCAAGCATTGGCCTCAGCAGTATCTTGCGGATGAGAGGAACTCTGGTTCATTTTCCTTTGTATGAAGTGCCCATATTTACCTGTCTTCTCTACCCACCTTGAGCTGTCTCCCTCTTGCTCTCACCAGCTGTCTCATTGTGAGGGTGGATGCTGGAAGAGGTGGAGGACCAGACCAGAAGCTACACAAACTGCACAGGATATTTCCAAAGTGAATGGGGTTCACAGCTGATTGCTCTAAAAGCAAATTTCAGTTTCAACAGCTGCTGAAGGGTAAGAGTGGTGTCCTGAAAGAGAGCTCATTTTTTGCTTGCATTAATTTAATGTTATTTGGATCAACCCTTCCCTCACCTTCCCAGCCACTTACAGAAGAAGGGACCTCCTTACCCCTCAGCAGGATGAACAAGACCAAGGCAGGTTTTGATAGCCCAGAACTTTGGAGCCCAGGTTGCATACAAAGCAGCACCTCCCTGACCAGTCTGGCACCACTCTTTGCATTTGGACAGGAGGCCATGGACACAGCCCTGAATGTAACCCTTGTCGTGGTCGTCCTCGTCATCATGATGTCTCTGGGATGTACAATGGAGATAGCAAAGATCACAGCTCACCTCAGGAGACCTAAAGGTCTGGCAATAGCCATAATGGCTCAGTACAGCATCATGCCCTTGACAGCATTCACACTGGGCAAGCTCTTCCAGCTGGGCACCTCAGAATCCCTGGCCATCCTCATCTGCGGCTGCTGCCCAGGGGGAAACCTCTCCAACATCTTTAGCCTGGCACTGAGAGGGGACATGAACCTCAGGTAAGGAAAGCTACGTACCTGTTCATTGTCCAGGCCTATCTAGTCACGTGACTGGTTCAGAAACTAATTTAATCAACATTATGAGGCCCCAAGAAGCTGGACAAAGACTGAAATACTAAGTCCAGAACATTTTTAAAGCAGCCATATTGCTCAGTAAGGTAATTTGTCTGTGTTTTACAATGGGACTTTGTACCTTTCTCTGAAGCATTGGTGTGCTGCTCTTGATGCCAGGGGTGCAGGAACACCTTTTCATATCCATGTAGCAGTACACAGAGCATATATATATATACACGCACACACATATGCTGTATCTACCCATACAGTTCTGTGTAAACTGATCGTGCTGCCTGGAGAGGCTGCATCAGTGAGAAATGTTCAACTAGCACAACACCACTCTCCAAGAAACAAGTGATAAAACAAGATCCAGCACAAAAATACAAAGTATTACTTTTTCTCTCAGTTGTGAATTTCTGAAATGCAAGCTGTACCCATGACAAGTGTCCTTTCTCAGCTTGTATGAAACTTGAGTCATCTTCTCCCTTCTCCATTCATATCACATCCTTCTACAACCTGACAGTGATGTTGGGGAGAGCTCAGTGACAAGTTGGGAAAAAGCAAGGTAAAGTCTTATCTTAGAATCACCTGTCCAGGCAAGTAATCAGATTAGCATATTCTGTTTTTAAAGTGTTGTTCTTCTTCTACTGAGGGGCCCTTTCTTCATCTCAGTGTTGTAATGACTGCATGCTCCATGGTCCTGGCAATTGGATTAATGCCCCTGCTGCTATACCTCTACTCGGGAGGACTGCATGAGGCTGATTTGGAGGGCAAGGTACCTTACAAAGGAATAATCACCTCCCTGGTGCTGCTGCTAATCCCCTGTGCCATTGGAATCATCTTGAATGAGAAGAAATCACAGTACACTGGCCTTATCACCAAGGTAAGAAGCATTCTTTGCTAGTCACATTTCAATCAAGGCCTTGAGAAAGTTTTCAACAATAGAATCACAGACATTAACTTCTTTAAGACATGCCACAAATCAATGAAAGGGTTGAGGACAAAACTCAAGACATCCACTTCACCACTTTAATGGTTAAAATATTTGCCCAAGGAGAAGTCCTCCATCTTTTCCAGGCAGATGTTTTGTAGCCAAATTCCTACATTGCTCTCCTTTTGCTTCAGTTTTAGCTTTGGAGGTTTTTTGCTGTATCAGCACTAATGAACCTCATAGGCACTGCCCCCAACTACTGTTGCAACCAAAGCAGAACCCAGATAAAAATCAACCAACCAAACAATAACCATCCCAAAACAAATTAAAACCACCCCACTGTTCCCAGAGGTCTAGCACAAGGCAAAAATCAAATCACAAAATTGCTGCTGAAGTCATTAGGATACCTATCCAACAGAAGCCACTAGATCACCAAGTGCCCACTTATGCCTGGAATCATGTCCCTGCTTCCTCTATGTATCAGGCATTTAAACAGTGAAACAGAAATCCAGACAATACACCATTGTCTAACTCAAGAACTCTACTAAGCTCTACCTGTGAGTAAAGTGGTTTTCTCAGCACCTGCTTGGGGTGGATTAGAGTCACAAAGGGACCTGGACAGAGACAAGGAGCAGTGCCTGAGAAACAAGCAGCTTGTGCAGCAAGACCATTCAGTTTGCATATAAACTGGAAAGGTATTTGGCTATTTAAGGTTTCTCTCAGTAATAGCCCAGGATGGTCTCTTGTTGATTACTGATAAGATTTATGTCCGTGAAAGGCACTTTTGCCCTCTGTGTAATTCACATGTGATGGACAGAGGACTGGGTACAGCTGCTTCTAACAGCTGGGGATTTCTCTCTTGACCACATCTCAATCGCTTTTATTTTAGGCAGGGATGATTATGCTTCTACTGTCATCTGCTGCTATAATTGTTCTGTCTGTGGCCAATATGGGAAGCTGTGTCATGATTGTCCTCTCACCACCTCTCCTGGGGTCTTCTGCTTTAATGCCTCTTACTGGATTCCTGCTGGGCTATGCTGTCTCTGCAGCCTTCAGGCTTGATGATTGGTATATTGTTCTTCCACACCTCCCTCCCCTCCCTCTCTCATCAGGAACAGAGAGGTATGGCAGCTCTGCTTTGTGGAGCAATGGTGAAAACATCCATTTTAGGAATATACTTCTGTAGAACCCCTGACCCTATTCACCCAAAATAGCACCTAGGAATACAACCAGACACAGTACAAGCTGGTCCCAAGCCAGTGACTCCCATACCTTGAGTGAGGAGTGAAATTACTTTAACCTCTGCTTGACTTAGCTGAGAGGGGAGGAATAGCTAGGCAGGTTTTTTGACACAGGCACCTGATCACCATGGAAGGTCCACTGAGCAAGCAGATGAATGGTTTTGGCTTAAGGTCACTAGTGACCTGCTAAACATATTACCAACCTCTGCTCCTGGCAATGAAGCTAGGGGAAAAGAATTATTAGCACCAAAAAAAAAAACCCCAAACGCAAAGAACCGAGAAATATCAACAGAGCTCAAACCCCAAGTGACATAATTATTCCCCAGCTGATTACTACCCCAGTCTGCATTCAGCTGCAGCCCCAGGAATTTAGAATGAAAACCTGGCATATAAAAACCTGCTCCTCCTTTTTTCCTCAGCCTACCTAAACCAGGTAGGAATCCTCCTAGTCCTATTTTATACCTTGGTATGTTGGACTTTGACCACCTCAGAAGGAGACTACTTCCCTGCAGGAAGCTGCAGAGTCCAGAGCAGGAGATAAGGCCGCCAGTACCACTATGAACAAAGTTTACATTTGTAACATGATCTGTCTCTGCCCATTGTGGAGAGAGCAGGAAGCAAAACCTTCAGGGGATTGCAGTATTGTTCCTAAGAGAGCAGTTTTTAGCCACAGGCAAGTGCACCAGCAAGGTGGGCAGGGTTCTGTTTCAGTTGTTTGAAAGCAATTTACATCTGTAGTCTGTTTTTCTCCTTCAGGGGCAGGCGGACAGTGTGCATAGAAACTGACTGCCAGAACGCACAGCTTTGCTCAGCTATCCTCAAGGTTGCCTTCGCCCCCGAGATCATCGGCCCCCTCTACTTCTTCCCACTGCTCTACTTGCTGTTCCAGCTTGGAGAAGGATTTCTGCTCATCCTGGTCTTTCGGATCCATGACAGAATAAAGCAAGCCAATGGCAAGTACAGCTTCGCTCCTTTATTTCTTGTACTTTCCAAGCTAAGCCATACATGCTTACAGTATAACTACCAAGGGATCACTGCTTTATAAAGGCAGAATCCAGTTGCTCTTTAACTGGGGATTACATACCCAACACATTCAATTCAAATCAAGAGTCAAAAATTCAGAGGTAACCAAAGACCTTAGAAATTCCATGGACTCCTTGCACCAGCAGGATGTTTCATACAGCTACATACTATCAAAACTATCAATGCTCAGGTTTTCAGTCTTGGTGCTTTAAGCTACAGTGGACACCCTGCAAAAGTTGTACCTTGCACTGAGCACATGCAAAGAATGTTTGCATCTGGCTAAAACTACACAAAAACATTACATATTCTTTAATGCAACAAATCCAAGCTTTGCTTCATGCTGTTAAGTGATTCCCTGAGAGGACAGAACTGCCAAGTGCTGCAGCCAAAGGAAGGAAACGTTTCGACCTTTTGCTAGAAAAGTACATAAAGAGATTGAAACTTCATTTAAAAATATATACAATATTGGTATAGATGTGAGGTAGACCCTTCTCCAACTCCAGCAGGTCCCTAATGCCAAAGCTGAGCTGACTGCACAGATGGCTGAAGGATACACTGCTGAATGAGATACCCCACCCGCCACCCCTCTGATGCTGCCAGTCCAGCTTTCTCCAGTGCCTGGAGACAGAGATGGAGCAGAGTAGCTGCTACAGAGCTGCTTCAGCATCACTTTACCATATCTTATAGCTATGATGGAGAATAAACAACCCACACTCATTTGGATCCTGGGGTGTGTGTTCAGTGCAAAGCAGCTGATGCTGGAAACAGCCATGCAGGTGCTGGCAAGGCTACTATAACAAAAGGGTTGTGTTCCAGTGTCCGAGTCATAAATCACTGGAAACAAAATGGCTTCAGTCTTTTGGCAGGACTCCCAAGTTCCTTCCTCATTTTAAAATGACCCAGTAATTTCAGTTGTAGCTGTCACAATCTTTCCCTAACCTGGTTACAGAACTGCCTATTCTCACATTTTTCTCTTTCTTCAGATGCAGCAAAAATTATCTGTGCAGGTGTGGACACATTTACTGCTCAAGAAATGAAATCAGTATCAAGACATTGCAAAAACAGTGGAAAACCAGGAAAAACAATACATGGATTCTGCAGCAGTTGCTCTCTCAACCCTCCAAGCTCCACCTTCTGCAGCCAGCTCATAGGTTTGCAGCTGTTCTGTCAAAGACTTACCTGTATACTCATTTCACACCAGCCACGGAGCCATCTGCACCCACACTGTTACTGCCCAAAGACCCTGCTCCAGACGATGCCTTGCTCTGTCAGCCCAGGGAGGAGACTTCAGTGACTTCAAAGTCATTTTGACAACCCTTTGGGACAGCTGAAGAACATGCTGCCAAGTGACTGTCCCAGTTCTACCTGTAAGAAAGTCACTGCCTACGTCAGTTCCCTTTAATTTTACTTACCTGTATGTAACTTGTCCTGCTGGCACAAGATGGAAGCAGATCCTGACAATATCACTGCAGATTAATGTAATTTCTCTAACAGACCCAGAATGAGCTGTCAGTTTCTCCATGCAGAAGCCAGCAAGATCCAATCCACAGCCAAGCAGCCCATGGGCTGTTGGCTTCTCCCATCCTCCAACAGGTACCATGTGGTACCACTGATGCCCAACAGCAGAGAACACACAAACCAGGGTTGTGGCCTTTGTATGCTGAGTTCGGACCCAGCAAGCTGTACCTTCGNCAAACCCAGATGAACCTTAAATGTGCCTGCTTTTGTAGGAGTCAGTGAACTTAACACCACACCTGTTCTACTCACCACCTAAGTATGGTCACATTGTACATAGTACCAGGAAAGACTGGCATTGACATCCCCAATGTCCAAATTATGTCTAGTAACCCAAAGTAGTTGACCTCAATTAAGAACAAACAAACAGGTTTGTAAATACAGAATAATTTCTGTCCACGAATCAATATAAGCCTTCATACTGCAAAGCC
>VZTZ01018145.1:0-59222 GCA_013400955.1 Drymodes brunneopygia
GGAGCGAGCGCCATGTGGCGCATGTGGGAAAGGCCGCGGCCATGTTGCGGGGGACGCGCCCGCTTTTCCCCTCACGCCCCCCCAACCCCCTGCGCTCGGTGAGGGGGAGGGGAGCCACGCCCCCGCCGGTGGCCCCCGTGGGCACGCCCCCTTCGGCCGAGGCCACGCCCCCTCCCCGGGGAGCCCCGCTGCGCGAGGCGCTCGGGTCACGCCCCCTTAGGCGCGGGGGGCGTGGCCTGACGGGCGCGCCCCCCATCCCTGTCGCAGTTGGGGGGGAGCGTGGGGGCAGGGTCCCTTTGGGGTCTTGTGCTCGCATCCTGCGTGCGGTGCAGCCCCCTCTTATGGGGTCTAGGTACCCCCCTTACCGGATGTGTGAGCCCCACTTTGGGCTGTGCCACAGCCCCCCTCCCGTGTAAGGTGTGGACCCATTTTGGTTCATGCTCCTCAGTTTAGGCCCCCCTCACTTTTGGGTCGTGGGTCGTGAACCCCTCCATGTGTGGGATGTGGGCCCCGTATTGGTTCATACCCCCGACTGTGGGCCCCCCTCACTTTTGGATTGTGTACCCTTTATCCCGGTGTGAGATGGAAGGTCCCCGTTTTGTGTCACAGCCTTTTCCGTGTGTGAACCCTGACTTTGAGTTGTGGTTTCCCCCCACACCCCATCCCGGTGTGAGATGTGGATCCCCTTTGGGTCGTGCCCCTCTCCATAACGTGCTTTGTGTGCTCCCCCTTTGGATCAGCACCCTCTATGGAATTCTGGCACCCCCTCCCTTGGGTCGTGCCCCCTTAGCATGGGGAATGCCCTACTCCCGCAGCAGGGGAGCCACCTTTGTGTCCTGGTGTCTGCTGCCTCTGCAGAGTGAAGGGGGGGGAGGGCTTCACACCCCCTGCCGTGGCTTAAAACTGCCCTGAGCTGGGATTGTTTCCTAGTGGGGGCTTTAGTTGAGCACGGAGGCAGGATCCACTCTGCTGGGTGACCTGACACAGCCCAGGTTCTCCTGCGAGCACAGTGTACTGTTTCTTCATCCCCTTTGAGGTATGGATTGGGTCCCCGGGCAGTGCTGCCCCTGTGAAGCCTTGGATAGGTGTGGATACTCGGGCATTCCAGTGTGGGAGGAGGAATTCCAAGGCTGGCCGTGCTTTGTGGAGCGAGCCATGTTTTGTTGTGGTCGAGCCATTTTGGCGTTGTCTCGTGCTGCCTGTGTGAGTGATAGACAATACAAACAAAGCCTCGGGTGGTGAAGGAATCCTTTCATTCAGGGAGCAGTTACCTACCAGGAAAAGCAAACGTGTCCAAAGGTACTAAAATCATTAATATTTCTACTAAATTGATAAAGCTTAGCTGTAAACTACATCCACTTTTCCCCCATCCCTCAGCTACTGACCAGTCAAGCACCTGAGTGTCTCCTCTGTTTTTAATGATGCTCAAACATGAGGTTCTTCTTTCTTTTGAAGATTCTGAGACAGTGCTGCTTCTTTATATGAATTACTTCATAAGAGAGCCTCAGTTTTGAAATGCACACAGCAGATTGTTCTGTCTTAAGAGGAATAAGCCCCCTGAGTAGTGCAAGGTGATTAGGCTGCTGTGTCCCACTTCATCAACAGGAAATTTTTCCATGAACTTTTTAAACATTCAAAAAAAAAAGCGTAAGAATTTCCAGAATAAACTGTTATTTCCAAAAACACTTACAGACTCTTGTCCCCTTTGAGCCCCCGAAAATAAATCAATCAGAAGTCTGTAAGAGGTCCAGCAGAGGATGTAGAAAAGTGTATAAATAAAGGAAATTCCTCTGGTTACGTGTTTTCGTATTTTACAGGCTCATTATGTTGTTGCCTTCAATTTTTCCCGAAAATGTTGTGGTTTGGTGAAAGCTTGTTAGGGAAAAGCTAAGGAGATTAAGTTCAGTTCTTAAATTTATAGCTAGTTACATCCTTACTCAAGAATTTTCTGGTACAGCCATTAATATTCTTTAATTAGCAGCATTAATGGTATATAAATGTTAGACTTAAACTACAACCATGTTTCACCTATTGTAACCTGTGGTTACCTATTTAATAGTAATCTTTGTGATCATTTAAATGGAAATTAAGTGTAAATATTTTAGCTTATACCTTAAAAACAAACTTGAATTGCACATCTACATTGGGGTTTTAATTTTTTTTTGATTTGAAAAAGCAATGAAATATTTGTGTAGCAGTGTAAAAGGAGGAAAAATTCGCATCTAAGTGAAGCTGCTTTATAGGATGTGAAATTTAACCTCATTTCATCTCATGTTAGCATTTGGTAAATGTTTCTGTTACAGAATATGAAAATTGATACTTAATGTTGCTTTGAGGATATACTTTACCATTAAAATGCTGCTTCATGTGTGAATATCTGGCTTGATGCCCCCCCTCATCCTGACATCCATCACCTCAGGTGATGCCCTCATCAAAGCTCTGGTTAAGTGTCTGTGTAACCACTGGCAGGATTGAATTTATAACCTGCTGAGGGAGGGATAATGAGCAGATTCAGCAATTTGATGTGTGGTTTGATTGGAAAATGGTTGCAGTCATTTATGACTTTTACCCTGCCTTGTAATTAATTCTCAGTGTCAGCGTTTTAGGCAGTTCTGGGTATAGAGGCTGGAGAGAGAATGCGGGGGAAAGGGTGAAATTGGGGATGAGAAGTTCCTGAGAGGTTTTATTAGACCATGGCATGAGAGTGTTCATACAAATTCTTGAAGTGATTAGAAGAGAAAAATTGCAGGACTTACCTAGAATGTTTGGGATTTGATAAGGTGGGAATTTCAAGCAGCTTGAGGCTCCTGGCGGGGAAGTGAGATGGATGGAACTGAGAGCAGTGCAGAGGCTGGAAGGGCACAGAGCAGAGTGGAATGTGAGGAAGCTCTGCAGGACTGGGTTTGGGAAGGATGTGAGGCTGATGGAGCTGTGTTCTGTGTGCTGCATCTGTCACGTGCTGCTGAGCTCTCAGCGGGCTTTTTCCTCTTGCAGCACAAGCACTGGGAAGTGTCGTGCCTCCTCCATCCCTGATTTTTCATCTCCCATTCTGCCTGTGTTTGTGCCCTTTAGCTCGGCAGAGCTTTCTTAGAGCATCCCAAAAAGGGGTTCAGCTGCACTGACCTACTTAGCTTTGCTTGATTAATTAAACTGCTGCATGCTGCTCATTGATGAGGGCACTGTACTCGATAGCCATTAGAGGGGTTGTACAGTTCCGGGTGTTTGAAAAGACTCCTTGAAAACTGAATTCAGATCCTTCAAAAGGGACATTTCCAAGTGGCTGTAGCTGTGTTGTGTCCCTCACACCCTGTGCTGCTGTCATTCCAGTCTTAACATTTTCTCTTTTGTTGATAAAGAGGAACCTCATTCTGCAGGGATAGTAGTTGCAATATGCAGTACACTTTAACGTCCTCTTCCCAAATTTTTTCCTCTAGTAAGTAGAGACTAAAATGTTTATTGGAAATTCTCAATATGACTTATTTCTTTTTCTAGATTCTGGAAGTTACAGTCAGTCTGGGGGCCAGCAGAGGTATGTGAGGATTTTTTTCTTTGCTTTTAGCAATTACATCTGCAAAATAAAAGACCATTTAGTATTCCCAGCATGATTACTGATTGTTCAGGGTAGAGTATTGGTATGTTTTGGGAGTTAGGGATGCAGAAAGCTTGCACCTGGGCCTTTCTCAAGATGCCCTATAGAACAAGAGAAAAGTCTGTATTCCTGAAGAGAATGCAATAATCAGATGTAAATTGGGATGACATCTTGTAATAGTAAGAACTTCTGAAATGTTATGAATATAGAGAAATACTTTTCACATGACTGCCTTAAGCTATTCACTATGATTTTAGACAAAGGTTATGATATTTATTATATGGCCCAAGGCTGCAGGGCATGTTTGAATCAGTGAGACAAGTGTTTTTATGGAATTATAGAAATCATGGCTAATGCTGCCTTGTGCTAATGAAGATCATGAGGTTCTGTGCATGTAGCACTGCCTGAGTTTGGGTTTGTATCTAAGTTTGATGAATTTCAGCATGTGGTTCTTCTGTCAGTTCATGAAGGCTTAAAGTGGCAGAATAATGAGTAAGTATAATATAAAATTACAGCAAAACCAGGTTTCGTGTACTTCAAATTTATGCTTAAACACAGCAGAAATTAAAATAAACTGTTCTGGCTTCTGACAGTCAACCATTAATTCATTGATACAGTTTTAATATGCCTGGAACTGCTGTACTTGGATTAAACACCTATTTTGGAATGAAGAGAAACTTAGAGACACCAAAAATACCTTTACTTTCCAACCTGTATGGGGCATTTCTTAAATGCATTTTTCTCTTTCAGCTACTCATCCTATGGCAATCAGAGCAGTCAGAATTATGGACAAGGACAGGTATGTTTAAAAAAACACTGTGGCTTTCAAAGCAGATGTTCCTTGAGTGAAAATAATTGTTCCTGGGCCCGGAAGAATTCCAGTCTGAGCTGTGCTTGATGTTTGCAGTTGTGTCTAGCCAAGGAAAACTGTAATTACCTGCTGTGGAAGTTACACTTACTTGAGTACATTCTTGAAATTACAGGGATATTCTGGTTATGGGCAGAGTGGAGACAATTCCTCCTATGGACAGAACTATGGAAGCTATCATGGGAGCTATGGACAGAATCAATCAGGTTTGGCTAGCTTGTTACATTCATTGGCAGCATTTAAAAGGTGAATATTGACTAAAAAATCTCTTCCTCCATTTCCAGGTTATGGACAAGATTCCCAGGGATACGATGATGAATCCAGTTACGAAAATCAGAATCAGAGCTCATACAACCAGCAGTCCTATGGCAGCCAGGGGCAGCAGAAGGGGTCATCCAGAGGGTAAGGAAGCTGAGTTTACCAGTATGTGTTTGAAGTATTGTCTAGTAGTTGTACATTCTTAACTAGAGCTATAACAAATTTCTTGATAACATTGCTGAGAAAAAGACAAATATATGAGAATCCACATCCTTGAAACATTTTTAATGTCTGAAAGACAGGAGGTACAGGAAGAATATTTCTTTATATAAGAAGGATGGGTGTAGGTATTTTGAAGCCAAGCTGTATGGGGATGTACACTTCAGAAAATCTTTGGATAGTGACTACAATGAAGAATGGACTTGCTAGAGTGTTTTGATTAAGAAAGAGCTATCAAATCCCTCTGCAATCACATTCTTTTGTATAAACTTACAGTACTCTTTTATTAACTTCAAATAAGCTGTTAGGAAGAGCTCTTAGCTGCTCTCAGATTGCAGGCTGCTTATCTGGCTCAGAATGCCTTTTCTTGAAAGAGAAGGGATTCAAAAACGTCATTTAAGAAATATAATTTGGTTTCCCAACTAAGTAGAGTTCTCAGAACATGGTGGGTTTATATCCTCATCTGTAAATTAAATGTGCACATGCATGCTGCACTCTAATTCTGCACTCTGTGGTATTGCAAATGTATTTTACTTGTGAAGTGATGTTGTATTAGATTCTGTTTCAGGAGGATTAATGATAGAAGTTTGAAAACATATTGGAAAATACAGCCTAACTTCCCTGAATGACTTAAAAGGCCACTTAATGCTAGAATACCTTCACTGTATGCTTTACAAACTTTGTGCCTGCACCCCAAGGTTACTGCTTGTGTTAGAGCTTTACTGAGGCTCATGTGACCTCTTTCAAATACTCTGTTGGATACTAAACCTCATTCTAGTGTCCAAGGTCCAAATGGTTTTGTATTTTTTGCAAGTTGATAAAGCAATCTGGAATTGAGGAAACCTCTGCTTGGTTTCTGGTTTTGTAGTTCTTATTATAAAACATTTTAATATTAAAAAAATCTTCATCTGCCAGCAATAGGTGCTTTCATTTAGGTGTCATTTCTGCTCTCATAACAAAGACAGGTACACAGTTAAGTTTTGTTTTGCTTTGTTTTCTGAGTATTTCTTAGAGCTGTACAAAGGTAATAATGTAGTTTTTAACTCTGTAGATGTCCAGTAGAATAAAAATCCAGCACATAGGTTCTCCAACAAGTTATTTGTATCTAGGAAATGAAGAAAAGACCTTGAAGGAAAAACTCTCAATGTGGGGTTTTAAGAAATAAGAAGTAACTAAGAAATTAAATGGTAGCAGCTTTGAAGAGGGTGGCCACAAACTGTACCTGTCATAATCCTAGGGGAGGGAAAGGAAGACAGCAAATAGTGGGTGCTTTCAACAATGCTTCCTTTGTTGGCAAAGGTGCAGAGGCTAAAGCAGAGCTGACTTTTTTGGAGTGAAGATAATAACCAAAATCTTCACAAGCTGTTTATCACTGGGATTAGCAAGGTTAAAGCTGAGATCCAGGCTAGAAGTGGGAGAGAGCAGATTAGATGGTATTGACACAGATGGGATATTTTGGGATTGTTTAGACCCAATGCGCTGATCTGAAAGTGATTTGAAAAGCTGGTGGAAACTTTCTGGAGGCTCTTGTATTTTTTTCACTTTTTCTGAGGTACTTTCACTAACAAGTTTAGATTGCCAAAGACTGGAGAGTGGCAGATCTAGTGCCTCATCTTTTAAAAAAGGGTGGAAGCAGGGAGGGGGAAGAGAAGAAAGGGTGGCAGAGGTCAGAGATTCTCTTCAGTTACTGAAAAAATAAGACAGCCAAGGCACAACTAAGTACCTGGGGGAAAACAAAGGAATGAGTAACAGCCAGTGTTCCCTGGATGCAATTTATTTCTCATAAATCTATATTATGCCTTGCCATGAAACGCTAAGCCAGCTGGAGCTATTCTCTCATATATCTAGATTTTCAAAATACTTCAGTTTCTACTTCAGATGCTGAAGTAGCTTAGACAAGTGTGGTGTAGGTGAGATTCCCTTGTGGTTGGTCTGAAGTTATTCATCTTAATCTTAGAGAAGATTTATGACCCCTCTTGGAATGTAGAGCTGCATTGTGTTGGAGTGTCCTGGATGTGAAACTGCTCAGTGTTTCTAATAAGGGTTGCTGGGATAGTGTAGATGGCACTGAAGTGAGAGGAACCACAGACATGTTAGAGGCCACCAGAACAGTTAGAAAAAATCCTGATAAATTGCAGAATGCCCAGAAGAAGAGAGGTTGCAATTCAGTGAAAGCAAAATTTTATTTTGGGGGATTTTTTAGGCAGCAAATCTCAGCTGCCCTATACAACATGAGTGCTGAGGCTCTGCCCTCCAGGTCCAGAGGGAAGGATTTGATGTTTAGCAGTAGTAGGCTCTCCATCAGCCATTGATGGTACTGGGGAGGAGAGGAAAGTAAGGGTTGGGCTGGGACACGTGAATGGAGTGATGCTCTTTAGTTATGTAATGAGGTAACTGCGATTAGGAATTTGTAGCAATGTCACGAATTTCCAGCCGTTATTTTGCTCTTTCTTCTGTGAACATTTAGCTATTAATTCCAATTCTGTTTGTTTTAAGTGGAAGAGGCTCTTATGAACAAAAGTCAAACTATGGTCAGCACCAAAGCTCTTATGACCAGCAGTCAAGCTATGGACAAAACCAAGACTCTTACGACCAGCAGTCCAGCTCCTATGACCAGCAGTCAGGCTATGGCCACCAGGGCTCCTATGACCAGCAGTCGGGCTATGGCCACCAGAGCTCATATGACCAAAAGTCAGGCTATAACCAGCACCAAAGCTCATATGGCCACTCCCAGCAATCCTACCAGTCTCAGAAGGGAAGCTATAGCCACAACAGCCAAGGTAACATTCACAGCTTGAATTCAGTATTGGCTAATCAAATTGAGCAGGAGCTCTGTGAAATGGTTGGATTTCCTTCTGCAACCAGTTAATATGATGAATAGTTAAATTCTTTTCCATGTTGATATTCTTGGGGGATGTTTTATTTGTTAAGGCTTTCAAAACATTATAGAGAGATTAAAAACTCTTGGGGCCCCAAAATGGTTGCATTTACGAATGTTAGAACAGCCTTGCAGAGTCTCTGTCTCTGGGTTCTGCAAATTCTGGATGGAATTTTCTTCCCAAGCTATTTTGAACCCTCTTCCTGCATGAGGGTGACATGTCTTGATCAGTCATGAGGAGCTTTTGCACTTCACATTCCAGCTTTATGCTGTGTAGGTGAATTGTGAGATAGAAGGAGAAGTTTAAGATGAAGCCTTTTTTTTTGCTTTAACTTCACACCAGCAGCACAACCCACTCTATTTATCCTTGTTCTGTCTTCACTGATGTCTTTTGCTAACTGGGAGGGCTGTATGGAAGTCAAATGGAAAGTGTATTTTAGACAAGATGTGTTTAAAGTTTGGAAAATGGAGTGTAATTACGGAGTATTTTTTACATTCTGATACACTCAGTGACCCTGGAAGCCGAGGGAGCAAAGTTTCGTTTGGGTTTTTTTTCCTTTTTGGCACAGAGAACATCAGATAGATTTAGGAGCTGATACTTTTCAGATGTAAATAGCAGCGTTAATGAAGGGGAGGTGGGAATTCCAGGGTGTGATTTTTCCCTGTGCTGCAGTTTGCACTACAATTGACTCGTGTTTGCTTTGACTCATTCTCGCAGATGATCGCCGTGAAAAGAGCAGGTATGGAGAAGATAATAGAGGATATGGCGGGTCACAGGGAGGAGGTAGAGGGGGATATGACATGGATGGAAGAGGTCATATGTCTGGATATAGGTAAGTGATCTCATTCCAGTGCCTGCACTTCCTTACCCTTGTTTCCTATTATTTAGCTGATTTTCATTTTTGTTTATTATGTGTCTATTCCTAAGGTGGTTCAGGTTTAGATTTCCAAAACTGAAAGGTTTCTAAAATTAAACCTTTCTGCCCTGCACAGAGATGGGTTTTGCCTAAGGGGACAGATTTTAGATTCGCATAGATTGAGAGCAAGCATTTGATTGTTGTGACACGGAGCTGCATTTTATCTGCACGAGTTGCAATACAAAAACTGCCCCAGCTCATCACTTGTTTTCAGTGACAAGAAATCCAACAGCTAGTGATTGAGAAAAATGTATAAAATTCGTAGCTAAGGTAGCTCATATTTTACCAGGGAACTATTTTGACCTTGCAATAATAAGAATAATTTAGTAGTAACATTACTTCTTTGCTGCTTTTTTTTGTTTTTCAATTTTAAACTTCTATTAAAATACACATCTTTTATTGTTGATTTATTTGTCAGTCTAAACACGTTTGTTTTGGGTAGATCTCAAATACCAGCAATGCTGTCACCCCTTTCCCCATTGCCTTAGGCCCTGTACTGTCAAGAAAATTTATGCACATATTTAATTCAGTGCTTGCAGATGATTCCTTGCAGAGGTCTGTGATTGGGACCTTGGCTTTAAAGCCTATTGAATTAAACATATGACATATTATTTATTAATAACTCTCCCAACTGGCTCCCCTTTGTGTTTTTCTGAGTGGTTGGGGTTGCAGAGGGCTCAGTGATGCAGGGCAAGAATGTTGAAGCTTCCAGAGAGCTTTGAGGTGTTCCTTGTCACCACCACTACCTTTCAAATGGCTGCACAGCTCTGGGTTAGTTCTAAACTCCAGATGAAAAACTCTATAATTGTACAGTGTTTTCTGTTGGAACTGATCTAATTTAAGTAAAATAATCCAGTACTTGGTTGCTTTTAAAGGTATTTATTTTTAAATCATGTTTAAAATCTGTCTGCTTCTGAGATGTTCCCAAATTGTACTTAATGGCTTGTTTATAATGATGTAGGAGGATCTTACCTCTTCTAATTAGGTGTGGAAGCACAATTAGAAAAGCATATTAGTGTTATTTTAATGTTTGCTGGAGTTTTATGTAATATAAACTTAATGCATATTTTTCTGCAGTAGTTTTCATAATAAACATAAATTTATGTACTATAAATAAACATAAATATATATAACAATTCTAGAATATATAGTACCTCACATAAAACAAAAATAACAAGCAAAATAATTTCCAAGTTAATTTCAATTTTCAGTTAAAACTGAACTTTTTTTTAAAAACTAGATTTTCTTTGTGGATGAGGATTTTCCATATTCCTATGATAAAAACTGTTTTTTTGAAAAGCTTGATAGCCGAGCCCATTCCAATAACAGCAATGAATGTGAGCTTCAAAAAACATCCTGCTGATAGATTTTGTCACTTTGAAACAAGCTTGGGTCTTTGCAAGATAAAGTCAAACGTATTCATGTCTGTGAAAATAAAGCCTCTTGCCATATTTTTCCCAAAATGTGAGGAAGCTTTTGCTCACACATCCATGGAGATCGTGGTGCTTCAGTGGACTGGGAAGGCAAAAGAAGAGAAAGTGGGGAAGTGAATGAAGAAGTGGAGGAAAATACAGGGAAGTGGGAAGGCATTTATTAGGAATTCTGTCTGCTTCTGTTAAGGGATGTTGGCTTTAATGGTATTTTTAGTGGAAATTTTCTGCAACTACAGTGTCATATATCTTTATTCAGTCCCTTTGCATAATTGTGACAAAGGATTCTATTTCTGACATACTTATCTTACCAGACATTATTAGAAAAGTCTAAAAGGTTAAATTAAGTAACAAACTATAATTAAGGGGAAAATAACTTGTAATGAGGTAAGAAATCATGTTTAGTCCTGTGAAAATGCGGGGTTTAAGGATAGGGTTTTTTGGGGGTGGGATTATATTCTTGGGTTTCTTTTATTTATTTATTTCTTGGGGAAAAATACATGTAGGAATATCTTCAGTAAGCCACCATTTTCAGTTCTTCTGGTCCCATTTTAATGCTAAACTATCAAAATTCCATAATCTAAAAATCTTATCTGCACAGATACTTTAATGATGCTGTAATCACAGAATTCCAGAATGGTTTGAGGTTGGAAGGAACCTTAAAATTATCTTGTTCCACCCCTTGCCATGGGCAGGAGCACCTTCCACTATCCCAGGGTGCTCAGAGCTCCATCCAACCTGGCCTGGGACACTTCCAAGGATGGAAAAATAATTTAGGCTTTGACTTTTATAGGGGTTAGAAAAAAACATCTGAATAAGTTAGATTAGGGCCAAAGATGCTGCTCCTTGACTTTAAAAACAAATTAATAGCAAATGTGAGACCACAATGAATGATTCTCTTGTTCTTAGCTAATAATAAAAATTCTTCCTTTACTTCCTTCCTTGACTTTTAGACACAGAGAGAACTTGATGCAGCTTTAGGGGTGTAGTTTTATTCTGACAACCAGAAGGACTTGGTCATGTCCTGTACTGAATGCTTTCAGCACTCATTTTTCTTCTGTACCTGTGCAAAGTCACCCAGCACTGAGAAGAAAATAATCTTTTGAGAAATTCCTGTTCCAATTTCTTAGCTGATACTGGTCCAATAGAGAGCATTTTGTCATGTGTCAGAAGTTCATATTTTATTTTTAATAACTTAGGGTTTAAGAATTATCCTTGACATTTTTTAATGGTTTTTAATTGCATCTTTTGGGATTTTAGGGGAATTTCTCCACCCTTTTGTTTTGAAGCTTGAAAAATTGATGATCCCACTAGCTTTTATTCTGGCTAAGAAGTAAAATATTTTCCTTTTTTGCCATAGTAGAACAGTGTCATCTTTTGGTTAGAAAGCAGGAACAGCAGGTCTTGAGAATGCAAAGTTTGACTCAAAGTTATTCACCCGAGCTTCTTGGAATCCTCATCTGAAAAACAAGGAATTAATGGTTACTTTAGTGGTGGAACTGAATTGTTTTGGGTAAGGCTGTAAGTGAGAAACACAGGAGCAAACAGAGCAGGTGAGAGGAACTTTGCTTTTGGCTCTGCTCACACAGACTCTGCTGGGGGAACTACAGAGATGCAGCTTAGAAAGGATTTGCCATTGTGTTAGAATTTGTCATAGAAATCCTGACTTTGCTCAGCACAGATTATTTTTTAACTCTTGTGCAGATTTATGGTGCTCTACTATGAACAAAAGCTACCTGTGCAGCTTAATTGTATCAGCTATTAGGAGTGGGAATTAGGGTGATATAAAGAAATTACGGCTTAGGGCAGATGTTTTTTACAAGTGTGGTTTGTGTTCAGAATTAATATTTTGACTTCTAACAGATATGCTTGAGGTTAGCCTTATGGAGACTTTGGAAAAATGTGAACAGAGGCAATAAATACAAGTCAGGGAAAAATACCCCATATTTCAGTGACTGGTGATGCACTAAATATTCCTTTCTTGTTTGTAAAATACACTCTTAGGTATTAGGGACACACTTAGTGAAGGCAGACATGTGTTAGAGGCTGAAATTTGGGTCCTGAATTCTTAGTGCTGCTTCTGCCAGTATCTGATCACTTTATGAACTGAATTTCTTGTATGCTGAGCTCCCCATATATCTGTACTTCAATTTAAAGAGCTGTTCCCAGCTGGGTTGAGCAATATCCAGATGAAATCCATTTACAGTCTAGTAGGTGATGATAAATCTATGATTGAATATAGGAGAAAAGAACATCTGAGCACTTCTCTTTCACAGCAGCAAGTTCACACACTGGGTGGTGCCTTGTCACATTCTGGCTGCCTGCAGTTCAGCCTCCTGTTTATTATCTTAGTTGGTGGCACTGCTGAATTTTAACTGCCTGTTCATGGTTCTGACATAGGATATTGAGACTCCAGAATCCATCAGGTCACTGTGTGCAGGCCTGGTAAAGCAGTGGGCTGTGAAATGCTGCACTTGTATTTTCCACATATTTTATGGCAATAATGTGGGAATGAATATCTGTTGCTGAGGTTGAATTTTGGGTCTCAGTGAGGGGTAAATCCGAGATTGTGGCATCAGCTGCTTGCAATTCCTGTGTTTGACTTGCTGCAGGATATCTCCCTGATCCCAGGGAATCTTGGGTAGCTTTGCCCAGCAGTTGCAGGAAGGTAACAAACTGCAGCTTCATAAATCCCTTATCAAATGCCACTTAAAAATGTAGGAAAGCATTAATCCATCATCAAAGGTATTTGTCAGTAGATTGTTCCAGAGTTTTGTTGGGTTGGTCATGTGAGACTAAAAAGAACATAACATGCTGCAGCACACTTGGGCAAAAATGTATTTCTATAGACATTAATTAAAAAACTAATTAAAAATTATTGCTTGCACTCATTAGTGCAGAATGCAGAACTGCTGTATTGCAGATTTAGGAATTAGGCATTGGGCTGTGACTTCCTTTATCTTTTGTGTATTCAACTCCTACTTCTCAGGGTCATGGTGCACACATTTTCACCCCAGCATCCTACAAAACTCTCACTCCCTGCAAAATCCTGGATGTGTTGACACAAACTTACTTTGTGTAAGTTTTTAGCTTGTTGGGTTTTTCTAACTGCCACATCAGAAAATGTATTTATTCTGGATATTGCTGTCCTGATGAGCTGGGACCATAATCTGGGGGTGGAAAAGTTTCATAACATTTAGATGGTTGATATTATTCACTGCTATTTCTGAGTTAAAATCCCAGAAAAACAGGGATCCTGCTAAAAATTGTTGTGTCATAATGAAGTTTTTTTTTTAGCTGAAGTGAATTGGAGGTGGCAGAAAGGTATTTACAGTAAATTTTATCATCACCATTGTGGTTTTAATCATCAGTCCTTGAAAACAGACAGCCTTGAGTAAAGAGCAGCACTGATGTTGCATGTAAAATCTTTAATGAGCAGAGTGAATTAAGGAATAATAAATGATACTGCAATTTATCATTCACAGATTTTTTTTTCTGTGGAACAGCAATAAAATCTGCAGCAAAAAATTATTTTAAGGAAAATCCCAGTAAAAGTGATACTATGTTGTGCCCAACTGTCCTAGAATGTCAGTCACCCCCCAAAGAGTGGCTCTTAATCCACGTTTGATAATAACCTGTTGGAGCTTTATTTGGTCCTCACTTTGGGCAGATTTTCTCTCATAAATGTTAAGTATCAGCAGCTTCCATTCATGACTTTCCATTTGCTGTAACAGATGGACAGAGTGCCAAAGAAATGGCTCCTTAATTTTACTTCATGGTCTTTTGCTGGGTGCTTGTGTGCCCTGTTTGGACTCTGATGTGTGAGCAGACAGATGGAATTAACTCCTGCAGTGATTTTAGTCACAGAGTGCTTTGGTGAAGAGGCACAGTAGCTCCAGAGGCTGGAGATACTTCTCTGCAGCAGGGTTTGAGCTCACACTTCCTTTCTCACAGTGAGAAAGCTCCTGGGCTTAGGTGACCCTGCCTAATTTTGAGGTGACAGCTGTGTCCCCCAGGACGAGGAGGACAAGCAGGCAGTTGTACATGGCAGTAGGAGATAGTCCTTCTGACATTTGATTATTGACTTCCTAAAAAAATCCAGTGGTTGTATTTTTCCTGAAGGCTCTGGGTATTGATTACCTTGTGTTCATAACATGGATGCAATTAAAAATGCTGTTGTGAAAAATCTTTCCAGTACAAACCTTTCCAGTGAAAAAAAAGAGTGAGGGTTTATTTTCATGCACATTATTGGAGGCATAACAACGTGTTTTATATCCCCTTCTAACCTTTGAAAATTGATGTGTGTATTCTCTTAACTTGGTCTACATTTTGTGCCACAGGTTTCAGAATGAATGAAATAAAACTTGACGGCCTCTGCTTTTGAAGCTCACATACACACACACCTTCTCTGTAATGCCAAGTACAGTAGGTCCCCACAGACCCTTGCTCAGAGAATGGCTCATTCTGCTAATTTATCCTCTCTATTATAAATGCATAACAATGGAGATTAATTTTAGCTCTTTTGACTTCTAGGAAAGTACTAATTATTCCAAAGTAGCAATTACATCTACAATTAAAGCCCACATTAATCTTCATGAAAATAACACTTTTGTTTAAACCCCGGTTTTGAATAGCTGTTATTTTGGCTGATGGGATGGGAGAAAGTATTGAACCAACTACATGTGTATGGGTTAGTCTAAAATACTCCTTAGGGCTTCTCTTCTCCAGTGCAGCACCCTGAGAGATTTTTTTTCTTTGTAATTTAATCTTTGAACATGAATGGGTAGTGAGGAGAACGTAGACGTGGTGCTTTAGCTGCCAGACAGTAATTCTCAACTTGTCATCAGTTAACTGTAGATTGAGCCTTGGGCTCAGCACGTAGAGACTTAAGGAAGAAATCATTTCTTCAATTTTTCCTCTGCAGTGGTGGTGACCGTGGTGGCTTCAAAAATTACGGTGGTAAGTGCCGAGTATCCAAAAATGTTTCAGTGGAAATTCTTTATAAATCTAAAAGCCACCAATATCTTGTTACTATCTAGTAGAAGCATTATAGAGTTTTGGTGAGGCTGGTGTGTCCACGAGTTTTAATAGCCCAACTTGTAGCAATAAACTGGATTTCTGCTTTGTCAAATTGCATGAAAAAATTTGTGGAGACAGTGACGTTCACCGGATTATTTTTTTTCTTTTCTTTTTTTAATTTTTATTACAAATGCTTCTTAGAAAGGTACTAGAGGTAGAAAAAAAAAGTGGGAAACTGCTTGGTGATGTGACAACCAGCATTTGCAAGCAAACACCAGCACAGCATCAGTGTGGCAACTGCCACATGCTGCAAGTTAAAGAACACGTTAACGTCCTACAGAGACCTTCTGTTGAATGTTTAAATCTAAATATTCTCTAAATCTCTGGTTAATGTCTTAGATCTTAGATGCATTGCATACATTCTTTGTATATTTTCTTGTTGCTAAAAAAGTCCCTCGAATGTGTTGTGCTAAAAATAGTCTTTTTTCTTTCTTTTTTTTTTNGTCTTTTTTTTTTTTTTTTTTTTTTTTTTTTGTCAAACCTATATCGTAGGTCAAAGGGATTATGGACCGAGATCAGATGCTGGTAAGGAATCAAGCAGGGAGTGGGAGTGGATTGTAGCTCTTAGGTCACTGCTTTTAAAATGTTTGTCTGAAAAGATGGATGTGGCTGCAATTCCCATGGCTCAAAAAACCCTAGCTAAAGCATGCCTTCCTTGAAAGTAAAGTATTTAATTAAAGTTCATGTGAATTTTTGGATGTTAATGCAGCAAATCAGAATTTCCTGATGAACTTCTAATGTACTTGAGCCAAGCAGCTGCTTTTACTGCCATCACGCTTTGTTAAGCTTGTGTTATTTAAAACATACACTGCTCTGGTGGGTTGGGATGCCCAGCTGTGTGGAAGTTGGGTGTGAGGCAGGCAGCTGGTCAGCTGTCCAGTGTATTCAGTTGATGGTGTTAAACTCAAAATTAAACTCCCTGCTCCTCTTTTATTTCACACAAATTGTCTCTGGGATTTAAAGGTCTGCTACTGGGCAGCACAGACCTGAGCTCAAAATTGCTGTAGTTGCTCCCACACAAACAAATGGTAAATGTAACTTAATTTTCCACAGATTCAGAGTCTGACAACTCTGATAACAACACCATCTTCGTGCAAGGGCTCGGAGAGGACGTTTCAACAGATCAAGTGGCAGACTATTTCAAACAGATTGGTATCATAAAGGTATGTGAAATGAGAAATCCTGGGTCAGGAGGAACAGGGCTGGTGGAGCTGGTGCACTGGAAATGTACTGATATCATTCAAGGCAGAATTCTCTCTGACTCCCCAGCAGTTGTAGATAATATTTTATCTGGGCTCCCTTCTGACAGCTCATTTGTAAGCTGACAGCACTAGCACCTTTCTCCTGGTGACATTTAGATTGCTTTGTGTCTCCTCTTTAGTCTTTATAGCCCTGACACTCTATCCATTGTGCCACCCTCATACTGCAGCATGTGTGCCTCTGTTCTGTGGCTGCTGCTTCTGGTTCTGCAATTCTAAATTAGGATTTTGTGCACTTGACCTCATTTTTTTGTTAAAACTGGGCCCATCATTGCTTCATGGAGAACAGCCAGTCAGTATCCTTCAGTCAAATCCCTCTGTTTCTGCAGGCCAGCTCTGAGAGAATATTCTCACTAAAGATACTTAGTGTTAGAGTTTATGCTCTGAACTGATTTCACCAGTGTTTCTGCTATGCTGAGTGTACAACCTTCCTTTTCAGACCAACAAAAAGACTGGCAAACCCATGATAAATCTGTACACAGACAAGGACACTGGCAAACCAAAGGGAGAAGCCACAGTATCTTTTGATGACCCTCCTTCTGCTAAAGCAGCAATCGACTGGTTTGATGGTGGGTGAGAGTTACCTGTTCTTTTGGCTGTTTATGAATCTAACAGGCAGTGAAAGAAGCAAATCAATTACCTTTTTGGAGGCCCAGTGCTGCTATTTATGTGGCTTTTGGCTTGGGGTTTTTTGTTTTGTTTTTGGGGTTTTTGGTTAGGGTTATAGTTGTTTTTTTCTTACACAGAGACCTATATTTCGTGGTTTCTTGTGTTTGTTGGATTTCTCTCGTTTCATTAAACAGCAGATTGTGATTTAGACCAAAAATGTGCAATGAAACTGAGGGTTGGCTGCTGTACCTCAGTCACCCCTGCACAAGTGAGAGGTGGTGTTGTGTGTCACTTGTTTAGACCAACAGAACTGTAATCTGTGGTAGCAGCTGGAGGGATTCCCTACAGTGTTGCATTGATATTTTTAGTGTTGTGGGAGCATTTTCAGAGTTTGGGAATGGTTATGACAGTCTTGTGCTGAGTGCTCTGTGTATACACAGTGTAGAACAAAGTTTTAAAATTATGGATTTATCCCAGAAATATATTAATGTAAAACTCCTCAGACTGCAGGAAATACAGTGACACTCTTGTAGTAATAAAATTGAGGGGGTGAGGGAAAAGTGCCTGCTCCTGTCACCTTGTGTGTTCACAGAATTTTAGTGATACTGGATAGAAACAAAAGGACATACTCCTCATCTGGTGGGAAATGATACTGCTTTAAAAAAATAGGCATGGCATGCTTGTCTGATGTTTGTATTTACTTAATAAAATGCAAATTGACTTTTGTTTAAGAGAGTAAGGCAAATATTAGGCACATGTACAGTGCTATTTGTCTGTGATAAACATTGTATCTGTGAAGAACCCAGTCTTTGAAAACCATAAACTTTAAATACACTGGGGAATTAAGTTTAGGGCTGGTTATTGAGTGGTACCAAAGCTTTGTTGCCTTGGTGGAATTACAGATAGTTCAAACATCCAAACTACTTCCCCATGAGCATGGACAAGAATCTTTTAAACATTCTTAAGTCTTTAAATTACAGCTTACAGATCTCATTTAACTGAAATATCTGTCGGTTTGTGGAGAGTTTAGCAAGTAACTCAGTGTTTCCATCTCACCTTTGGACCAGTGCTTTCAAAACCAAGAGCTTTGCTACAGCTTCCCTGTGTTTCAAGAGTTTTGTGTTCAATCTGTGTGTGCAAATCACTTCTGCTCTGCTGGGCTTGCTCCTGTGTTATTGGGAGCTGTATTGATCTCTTCTCTCCTCCCACAGGAAAAGAATTCAATGGCAATGTTATCAAAGTTACTTTTGCAACCAGAAGACCTGAATTCATGAGAGGAGGTGGAGGTGGCGGGCGTCGAGGTGGGACTAAAATCTGTAGAATCCTTGTTTTTGCACAGTTAAAAGCTTTCTCACTATGATTGATTTATTAAAGAGAGGCTGACTTTGAAGCAGTGATTCATCAAATATATTAGCCTTTGGGATTCTGCCAGGAAAGGGAGTAGTAAGGATTGAACCCAGTTAAGTAAACTGAAATCTGTAATCTCTTCTGCACAGCACAGAATTTATGCTTTCCTGTAGAACTGGAAAGTCTCCAGATCTCGTCTCAGGCTCGCTTTTAAAGAGAAAGTGTAACAGGGATGTTGGGCTGTACCAGCCCCACATGCCTAGGTGGGAATTCCCAGTGGGTATTTGCTTGTTACAGCAAAGCCTGGAGATACTGTTTCCAGCTGGGATTAAGCAGGGCACAGAATTCAGCTGCTGCTGGCTTGGAGCAGCAGTTAGATGTTTGATTCCTTTGTTTAAGGCCGTATCCATCACCCTGATTCTCTGCATATACAGTTTTGTCAGTAGTCCACTGGGTGTTCATTACCATTTTCCAGGAATCATGCTTTGGGCGGTGACTGTCAACAACTTCTAGTTCTGAAATCAGGCAGTTCTGTAGGCTGGTGAAAAAGAATTCTTCAACAACTTCAGTTGGTATAAAAGTTCTTAATTTTGTGATGCAGAAAGCAAAAATGTTGTCCCCATGCCTGTGTCAGAGGCATCCTGGGATTAGTCCAGACAAACTTTTTTATTGTTAAATTTTTGTTCTGTGACTAAATCTGGCCATATGTGATTGATCTTACACCTTGTTAAATCTTTCTGAAATTTTATTAATGCATGTAGTGGGTTTGTATGTACCCAGTGGCAATTCAAGCAGATCAGGTTTCCTTTTACTGCTGAAAAAGAATTTATAATAAATAGTGGGAATATATTTGCATTAAACACTCTTTCCACCTGAAAAGTCTGTCTGTCACTTGGGGTCTGAAGGCAGTGACAGTCTTTGATACCAGTTTGTCATGTGCAGTTTACAGAACTTTATTCTGATTATAATTTTGTCTGCAGGTTCACGAGGTGGCTATGGAAGAGGTGGGGGCTTCCAGGGGAGAAGTGGGGAACCCAAAAATGGTGACTGGGTTTGTCCTAACCCGTAAGTGTCGTTTTAATTGGGCTGGGGTGTTCCATGTGTGCTTTATCTTCACAGCTCAGACTGGGGAATCCTTGTCTGTTCCAGGTCCTGTGGCAACATGAACTTCGCTCGCAGGAATTCCTGCAACCAGTGTGGGGAGCCCAGACCAGAAGATTCACGTCCATCAGGAGGTGTGCAAAAACAGCTACACCTCTTAAATGTTTAAAGTGTTCGTATCATCTGCATCTTTCTGAAAAAGCTGATGGATTTCTGTGTGTTTGCCCAGATTTCCGTGGGCGAGGCGGCTACGGAGGAGAGCGGGGCTATCGAGGGCGCGGCGGCCGAGGCGGGGACAGAGGAGGTGGCTATGGGGGCAAAATGGGAGGAAGGTAAGAGGAGCCTTTGCCCTTGCTTGGCTGTGGGGTTGACAGGGACTGTGGGAAAAGGGTTGTTTATGTGTGCAAGCACAACTGCCATGAAAATATTAACTCCAGATAGGAGTTTCCGGAGAGAATAACTCAATGTGGCTGTTGAGTTTTGTGAATGTTTGTGGATGAGGCTCTCTGTAAACACAGAGCAGCACATAGACGTCATTGTAGAAATGTTTGACTGAAGGGGCTGTTTGTTATTTGCCTCATTTGTTACTTGCTTAGAGCCTTTTCTTTCCCTTCCAGAAATGATTTCAGAAATGATCAACGCAACAGACCATACTGAAGACCACTGTGAATGTTTTGTTTGTCTTCTTGATGCGTTTGATAGTGAAATTGCCTGCAGCTTCACCCATGGCCTCTTTCGATAGTGGAATTGAGTGAAACTAGATTTTTATTTTGGTGGGAGGGACTGGGGTGGTTTGGGAGGATTTTTTTTTAAGCAAGACATTGAAATTTAATCCTAATTTCCACATTCTCCTCTTTTCTTCCCCCCCCTCCCCATACCTTTTCAACAGGCCCTAAGAAGGAAAAGGATAAACTGTAAAATATTGCCAAAATATGAAGTGTTTTGTAATACAACAATAAATGCTGATTGTTTTATTTGTGAAATCCTACTGTTTCACAATTACTTGAGTTTCATGCCTTTCCTTACGTGTTCCCAGTGTTCTGTGGTATGGCTTAAGCAGTAATGGGCACTTGTTTGGAATGGCCCTGCAGCTTTGACTCAAGCTCTGTGTGTTCACAGAATCTGCAGTCAGGTCAGTGATGAGCCTCCTTGCTGTTCATGTCCTCTATCCCAGACTTGCAGACTTGTCCCCTGCTCCTTTCCTGTTTCCCTCCTGTGGTGCCTGCAAACCTGCTTTGGTTGCCCTGCATCCTGAGAGGAGCAGGCAGACAACAGTGTTAATGTATTCTGCTGCTGCTGAGGGGCAAAACACCTCAAAATCCAAGGTGAGATGGCTTTAAAAAAGGGGATTTGCTACATCTTGCTGTACTTGCTGTTTTTGGAATGTGGGTGATGGAAACAAATGTGGTACTGCCCCACTCATATCATGTCAGTGCTGCCTCTGCATCACAGGCCTTTGAGAGAGAGCATCTGGCTGTCCAATACTCCAGTGGGCAGCACTATAAATACAAGTTCTTGGGGTCTGGAGTTACAACTGGGCACTATCTCACTGAGAAAAGACCAGAAATTACTTTTGTTGATGTTTATGAGCCACCTCCCCAGCTTGGTGTGTGTTGATGGTCATGGTAACGAAGTTCAAATCATATTTACCCAGGGCTGGAAATGTGGTAACTGCTGGGCCTTTTTCAGGTTTCTCCTGGAAAGCACCTGCTCTATTAGGAAAGGCATTTGTCACAGATTATGGACAGCTTGTTCCTCTTAAAACAGTGGAATTTGAGGTAGATATGTACCAGTGACAGTATAAAATCCAATGTATGGCTTGTGAAGGTTCAGAAAGTTGATGAATTCAGAATTTGTTGTTTTGCTGGACTAGTACAGTTGGATGCTGACGGTTTTGAAGCTGGAGTTACTGTTTGGAGGGAGGAGGCTAGAGGGTGCTCTTGCCACTGCTGTGCTGGCAGATGCAGGAGTGGTGCCAGCTGGATGGGATGGAAGGAAAGCAGCAACCAGCAGCTGAGAGCAGTCTCAGTGTCCCTGCTGAGGTTTGTTCCCCCGCAGAGCTGACACCTTACACTGCACAAACAGCTCCTGAGGGTGCACCTGGAGCCCTCAGAGCTGAGCAGAGAATTGGGAATGGCTGAGCTGAGCTGAGCAAAACCCAGGGCTGGTGCAGCATCACCCCTCTGCTCCCTGCACTTCCCTGGTGGGGCTTTGGCTTTTTCCTTCCTGGGGAAGGCCTTGGTGGTTCAAACAGCTGGGGCTTCCAGTATTGGGATCAACTGTTGTAGCTGCCTTTAATGCCACCTCAGCCTCCAACCCTGCTTTCTCCCCCAGGCTAAGAGCACTTTCCTCTTCAGTCACTACCCAGGATTACCAAAGAGATGAGTCTTCAAGTGAGCCACTAAACCGGAGCTGTCACAGGCTTCTCAGCTTTTCCAGCCTGGCAGTGATGCTGAGCACTTGTTTTGTTTGTGTTCTGTTCTGCACTGGGACAAAACAACCTGAGTTTTTTCATGGTTTTTAAGATGCCTTCAGCAGCTGTTTGGTCTTTCAGAAAACCAGCAGGACAGAGGATCTGTGCTGGCTGCATGGTTGGTTTTACTTGCTTTGATGCAATGAGAGTTAAATTAGCTCAGAGAGGCCTGGGAAGATGTTCTGTAAAAATTACAAGCCCAGAGGATGGTTTAACTGTCATTGCCCTCCAACTGCTTCTGCCAAGTCCTTTGGTCTTGCAGTTTTTCTCCACAGCTGCCTAAAGTTTGCCAGGAAAAGCTTTAATTGAGGTTAAAATAAAAGTTAAAAACTTCAAAGATGTAGTATATTAAGGATTGAATTAATTTCAGTGCCTCCCAGTGCTGTGTGAGGATTTGGTGGGACTTCCTATTAAAAAAATTCCAGACTGTGGAGGGGTAGGACAGTAGATCTGTCCTGTCAGGAGGCAGAAAACCAGGAGAGTCTATCTCAGCAGCAAGGAGCAGTTTGGATTGTTCTCAGAATAGCTGGGATCTGCTCTCCTGCCTGCATCTCTGTTTATGTTCCATCTCCAATAACACATTTTCTTAGTGGCGAGAGTTTAGTTTTGGAAATCAGTCCTGTGTGGAATGCTGGTTTATTTATAAAAACAGGTCCAGCACTTGCCAAGCTCAACAAGGACTTGTTGGAGAAAAGAGGGATGCCAATGCAGGAGTGGCATGTGATCCTTACAGAGCTGAAATGTCACTCCTGTGTAAAATAATTGGTAAATATTTTCAGAGACAGACAAATAGTTTCCATGCTGGCCCTCGGCAGCCAAACTCACCTCACCCTGAGAAGAAATGCAACTTTAAGTTGCTCAAATACCACAGTCCTAAAGAGAGATACGGGGGCAGTGCCTGAAGACAATCTCTGGAGCCTCCAGGGATTTGAGGCCAGGATCCAGCCAGTGCTGCTTTGCCTAATCTAGAACTGATAATTCCCATTTTCAGGATAACAGAGCCTGTGTGATGATGTCCCAGTAGATGATGTTGCTAACACTGCTGTAGCTGTTGCTTGTAAAGCTGTTGTAATCAAACACAGCTGTCAGAATGCACCCAAAACTGCCTAAAACTCCGCTTTTCATACCAAGGTGATGATGTTTGCTGGACCTCAGGTGCCACTCAGATCCTAGAAAGAGATGCCTGGTTTTGGCTGTTAGCTGAGCAAATACCAGGGAGATTCAAACTGCTCCAGCAAATTGGTGTGTTCGTGGGAGGGTTCATCAGCTGCATGCAGCTTCTTGACCTCTCACCGACTTCCAGGAACTCCACACACAAAAGGTGGTGAAGCCAAGGGAAGTCTGTGCAGACTTTGCATTTTCTCTTTAACACCCTTGCAGTAAGTGTCTGTTCCTGGCTCTGTCTGAGACAGGATACTGGGCAAGACAGACTTTACACATTTTAAGGCCTCAGGAAAGTCCTTTGACCTGTGAGAGCTTGCTGTGCACGAATGAAGTACCCAGAAAACTCTGTGAGCAGAAAAGCTTCACCCTTGTGACAGCCCAAGGAACGTTAAGCTGCTCGTGCCTTGGTCGAGAATTTGACTCTTGCAGGCTGGGGTTGGGAGGGAAAGACTGTGCCTTGCTGACCCGATCTGAAGCCCTGGATCTGGCCACTCTCCAGCAGCAGGGTGAGGATTTTGGACATTGTCTGGCACAGCACCCACTGAGCCATCCTGCAGCAGCAAACATCTGAAGAATGGCTGTTCTGGAGAGGGTGAAAGGAAACAACCCAAACCTGTTCTCAGTGCAGAGCATTGAAGGTTTTTGGTGATGGGTTGTGGTGCATCACATCCATCTTGGGTAGGAGCTGCCACAGAGGAGTAATGGGGTCGCTATTTGCTTATCAGTTGTGATAAACACTCAGAGCTGCTCTGAGAAAGCTCACGTCACAAGAGCTGTTTCATAATGTTGGTTTAGGAACTCTTGGATCTCACCTCAGACAGGGATCTTCAGCTCCTTCTCTCTGCAGTGCTCAGCTGCTCTTGCTATGCCCCTGTGGACAAACCAGCCTCCCCCACTCCTGACTCCACCTGTGGTAATGGCGTTTAGTTCTGTGTGATATTTACAAGTTAATATTCAAATGGTATTATATTAGGAACACTCTGGATCTCCAAGCTGGGAGGTGTCTTAGGAAAGGGTTTGGAAATTGAGCTCACTGAGTGCACTGAGATCTTTTGAGTTCAGCTGGAGGGAGGAGAGATTTTCTCTCGAAACCCAAGAAATCAGGAAAGATTAGGCAATCAGAGCTTGCGTGGATCTATTTATCATGCTCTTTGTGAATGTTTTAGTGAAAAACTTCATTAGTTCTCTGACACAGGCTTAACTTGTCAGGTTTCAGTTTTGGGGTAGAAGTTACAAGGATTGAAACTTTTTTTTGCCCCATTTTCTGAGCTTTCACCTACTGCTCAAAAAGCCAGAAATCTGTTCACCTTTCCATGAGACAGTATGAGAACGGTATCTGTTCCTGATACCGCTCCGATTACAGCAGCTGGATAAACATCTTTACACTCCCAGCCAAAAGTCTGCAGCCAGCTATGATTTGGCATCCCCAAGGCTGGGCTGAGCTCTTCTCCAGCTGAATGCCAAAACCCCCGAGGATCAAGGCAGCAGCCCCGGGAAATGCCCGGTCGGAAAGCTGGCAGCCCCGGGGGCTGCAGGTGCCCTCCCAGCCGCTTCCCCACATCACAATGAGCAGAGGAGGGAGTTTCCTGCTCCTGCTGGAGCCCAGCCAGTCACTTTCTCATCATCCATATTCTTAAGTGGAAGAGCAGATGGATCAGTTGCTTCCTAGATACGAGGCAAACACGGATGCATTTGCAGACAGAGCTGCTCTTGTTTTGAAAGGAAGC
The DNA here is from genome assembly GCA_013400955.1 of Drymodes brunneopygia. Classification (NCBI taxonomy): domain Eukaryota; kingdom Metazoa; phylum Chordata; class Aves; order Passeriformes; family Petroicidae; genus Drymodes; species Drymodes brunneopygia. The sequence goes on from VZTZ01018145.1 coordinate 24,919, forward strand.
GCGAGGCTGACCTGCGTGAGGAGCGGCCGTCCCTTGGCTCTCCCTCCTCCCAGGCCCGAGTGCTCCCCTCACACCATCCCTCAGGCTGTGCCAACTGCCCACCATGCTCTCCTGCAGCTCCTCAGTCAATTCGAACTGGCCCAGCCACAAAACCTTCATTTCTCTCAGATTTTTTATCTTGTAGCTCCGTGAGTTCCCTATTTTTCTGTGTTATGTGGATCACTTTTCTCTCCTTCAAATCCTGCTTCCCTTCCCTACATCCCTGCCCAGCTATAAAGCAAAGTGTCCCAGTCTCTTTGCAACTCTCTTCAAGCTGCACTCAACAGATGCTCCTGTAACTTCAGGTTTTGGCATGATTAAAAAGTGGAGGAAGGAGCTTCGGAGCTTTAAAATAGGTGTGGGGTTGAAGCTGGCATGAAAACAAAAGCAGATACAAGTCACTTCCTATTTTTTTTCCCCCTTGAACCAAAGCAGAATCAAAACATCCTTTTGCTTTAGTCAAATTAAAACAAAATAGTCAAACAAAATACTGCTGTGAGTAAACAGAGCTGTTGACTTGCCACTGGCACCTGCAAGATGATCAGCTGTGTGTGAGCTGCAGGAGAGCTGTGACACTGACACGGGGACAGCAAACAGCCCCTCCTTGCCCACAGGTGACCACGTCCAGTGCCTGGGAGGGAAATTTAAGCATAGAGAATGTAAACCACAACGCTGAGTGTGTGGTCATTATGTGAAGCTTGAGAGAGAACTGGTCTAAAGTGCCAGACCCCTGAAGAGAGGCTGCAACTGCTGCCGTCTGTGTCGCTGGGCCCGTGGCAAGTGCTGGCCCGCAGGGACCCCCGGCCTCCAAACCCTTCACCCGCGTGTGCTGGGCCATGGATGAACACGGGTTTAGGAAAAGCTGGAATTGCTTTCTCCTCTTTTCCACAGCGTCAAAGCTGGCAGAGCCACTGTCCCAGCTGGCGGGAGGAGAGAACGCACCGGCAGCGGGATGCTCCCGGGGGACCGGGGATAGGGAATACACGGCATTATTCTCCCGGCGGCGGCCCCGGGCTGGGTGGCACNGTCCTCACTGAGTCCATGCCATAGGTGTGCTTATGCTCTAGATGTGACTGTCCCCGGTGTGCCCATGCCATAGGTGTGCCCATGTCCCTATGCCCGTGCCGTAAGTGTGCCCATGCTCTAGATGTGACTGTCCCTGGTGTGCCCGTGTCCTGCCGGGTGTGTGCATGTCCCCGCGTGTCCATGCCATGCGTGTGTCCTTGCCCCGGGTGAGCATGTCCCTGGTGTGCCCGTGTCCATAGGTGTGTCCATGGCCCAGGTGTCACTATGTCCCTGGTGTGCCCGTGACCCTGGTGTGCCTGTGCCACAGGTATGAGTGTGTCCCCAGCATACATCCCCACCACAGGTGAGTGCCTGTGAGTTCCTGATGCCTGTGCATCCACGTGTGCCCTGGGTAGCTGCAGTGTGTGTGTGGCACAGGTGTGTGGCTGTGCCAGCTGGAGATGGGGCTGTGCCACAGGGCTGTGTTGGAATGCCAGGGCGTGTGGCCACGTGTGCTGTGTGGAGCTGTGGCAGAGAATCACAGACTGGCTTGGGTTAGAACGGACCTAAAGGCTCATCCCATTCTACCCCCTGCCATAGGCAGGGACATTTCCACTACCCCAGGGAGCTCCAAGCCCTGTCCAACCTGGCCTGGCACACTTTCAGGGATGAGGCAACCATATCTTCTCTAGGAATCTGTGCCAGGGCCTCCCCACCCTCCCAGGGAAGAATTCCTTCCCAATGTCTAATCTAAGTCTGTCCTACTTCAGCTTAAAACCATTCCCGCTTGTCCTATCTCTCTTTGCCCTTGTCCAAAGTCCCTCTCGAGCTCTCTTGGAGCCCTTTTAGGCACTGGATGGAGTCCAGTCTGGAGCCTTCTCTTGCCCAGGATGAGCAACCCCAGCTCTCTCAGCCCGTGTCCAGGTGTCCCCACAGGTGACGGGCACCCACAAACTCACCCTGCCACACGGCCTCAGCAACAGAACCTATGCATGAGGAAACCTTCCCATCTCCCAGTGTATCAGGAGGGGACAAAAGCCAGTCCCTCCCCTGCCTGCCTCTCCCCAGGCCTGTCCCCATCCTCTCTGTTTGGATTTCTTCTGTTTGTCCTGCTGTCATTGTCACCCCGTGCCACCGTCCGTTCCTGTTTGTTTTGGGAGGACAAGGTATGAGATCTGGCTGCTGAACAAAGCTTCATAATGGGGATTTTTTTTCTTGATCCAGTGTACATTTGCACAGATGCTTAATTTTCAACCCCAGCCAGCAAGTCCTGGTGAATTAATTGGGATTTTGAACACACGCTCTGAGAGGAAAAGGGCACAGGAATGCTCAGAGGCTTGTTTTGATGTGCAGGCTTCTTCTGCTGGGAGATGCTGCTTCAGAGAGTTCATTCACAGGTGTGCTTATCCCACTGTGCACACAGCTCAGCCCAGCCCCTCATGCCACCTGGAGAAAACAAATCTGCAAAGATTTGAATGCTCAGAAAATCAATAATTTAAAATTAACTTTAAAAGAAAACCAACTGATTGGGGGCAGCAGGTTTAAAAGGTCCGAACTGCCTTTCCACCCCTCACTGGTGACTTCTGAGTTCTTTTCCCTTGAAGCTTCAGAGCAGATCCCAGGATTGTGGCAGATCCCATGTGAGGGGGTGCTGGGCAAGTGACTTTCCTGTCTCCCTGCCTCAGTTTCCCCAAGGGGAAGTGCTGTGCTGGCCAGGGACTTTGGGACAACACACACAATGGAAATGCAGAGACTGGAGCATGGAATTTGTCTAAATAAACTGAGCAGTTAATTTTCTTTTAGGAGGAAGCTGAAATTCTCACATAACATCAAATAGTTCTGGTGGCTTGTGGCTTTCAGAGCACTTCCAGTCTTTGCTTCTTAAGCTTATTTTTTCAAAATTCTTTTTAAAAAGCCACAGTTAGCAACAATATGTTGTGTAAAATTAGATGCACAAGACTATGAATATGCCCAGTTGTGTGCTTTTTCTGGCTGGTGCCCATGTTTTCACTGCATCTGTATCAACTGCAGTCAAAAAAAAAAAAAACCCAAACATTTAAAAAACCAAGAAAAATTCGAAAATTTAATTTGAAACATTTGTATGTGAAATCATCTTATCTTTTACAGATAGGAGAGGGCCCGATGTGAGAGAGCACATTGTTTGGCAGAGCTGGTGTCTGGCTCAGACAGCAGCTGGGGGTGTGGTAATGCCCGAGATTCCCTGATCCCAGGGGAATTGTGCAAAATACACGGGGTGTGTGAGATCTCAGCCCGTGGTGGGAGTGAGGAGCACGGTGAGGAGCTGCTGGAGCCCAGGACAAAAGACAATGAAATCCCTGCAGAGATTTGAGGGAGAAGCTCCAGGTCTGTTTTGGTGGAAAGAAAAACTGGGCAGAAATTTGAGAAAAGCAGAGAATGGGAACAAAGAGCTGGATTAAGGCACAAAATCATTCTCATTTTGGGTTTTTTTTCCCCAATTTTTTCTCCCTGTCCCGCTCTCCTCCTTCCCATCTTGCAGTATCTGGCACACACTGACTTTTCCCCCTTATCAAACCAAGGTCTCACATTTAGGGCTCCGGGCTGTGTTTGTGCTGGGAAATGCTCTGGCTGAGCTGCTTTAGGAGCAGGAGTTGGGATGCAGGATGCTGAGTGCAGCTGGATGGACAGAGGGTCCCGGGTACCACGCAGACACGATGAGGCTTGGAGGTCAGCGGGGGCACAGAGCACCCCACATTTTCCTGCAGAAATAAGGCGGAGAAACTCTCCTTCCTGTGAAAAACTGCGCCTCAGCACGGCGATGGAAGGAGAGAGGGAGAGGAGGAAGAGGAGGAGGAGGAATTACCCCTGTGAGGCATCGCTGGGCTCTGCAGCACCCATGAGACCGCGGCTCCGAGCGCTGCCGCCGGCACGGATGTGGCGAGCGGCTCCGAGTCCCCCAGCGATTCCCCGGTGTGATTTACACCCCGTGAGTCACCGCAGCACGAACAGCCCGGCTTTCTTCCTGCTTCTCCCCGAAAACAATCCCCACTTGTCAAGGCAAATATCGCCCGCCGGGCACGGGGCCGCGGGCAGCGGGGACGGCGCCTTCCCCCGGCTCCCACCCCAGCGGAGGGCAAGATTCGTTTCCTTTCTCTCCTTAGACACGAAAACACAACCAGTCTGCGTGACCGAACTGGTTTGTCAGCCGCTCTGGTATTCGCAGGGGAAGGTTTGGCCAAGCCCGGTGTTTTTCTCTGTTTTCCCCAAGTGTTTTGGGTGGCGTTCGGGAGTTTTGGTGCCGCAGGTGGTGCAGCCCATCGCGGTGTGGGGTGCTGGGGGTGCCGGGGCAAAGCTGCCAGCTGGTTCCCAATGACTTATCACAGAATCGTGGGACGGTTTGGGTGGGAAGGGGCCTTAAAGCTCATCTCATTCCACCCCGCTGCCATGGGCAGGGATGCCTTCCACTAGACCAGGTTGCTCCAAGCCACATCCAAAGGGTTAGCGAAACCAGGAGAGGTTTTAGTTAGACCTGGCTTGCTGCCTCTCAGCTTCAGAAGATCGGGTGTGGAAATAAAAGGAGTTTAGAAGATCCCAACTCTGCATTTTCAGTGACAAGCAGATTATTTGCTGCTAAAGTAGATTTTTAGGAGTGGTGGGTGGGAAGAGGAGATTCCTTCACGACCGGGTTAGGGGAACATCCCAGCAGCCAGGCAGGGCTCGGTGCCTTAACCACCCTCCATCACCAGCACCGAGAATCAGCCGAGATTTCGCTGCCTTTCCAGCGGGAGGACAAGCAGGCTCTGTGCTCGCTAATGCCCCTTCTCGGGTGTCTCCCTGTGTCTGTAGATATAATATTTATAGAGATTCTTATACACAAACTTAAACAAAAGCGGCGCGAGGACTCCGCCTGAGGCTTTGCAGGGATGAGCGGAAGCAAACGAGCGTTTTTAATTGCTGTGACATCTTCTGGAGGCAGCTCGCAGGCAGCAGTGACCCGGTGGGCAGGAGGGGCAGCTGCTCCTTCTGTGACCACCCCAAAACACGCCCCGGGCCAGCTCTCCTTGTTTGTGTGCAGGGAGAAACCGAGGATGAAAAGCAGGAACCACTGTGCCCATCTTGGTGCTGAGATGATGTGGGATGAGCCTGGGGGCTGCTGGAACCAGAGTTTGGGATCCACCTGGGCAGTCTCATGATTTAAAATAAAAGAGTTTGTGGTGGCGTCCTCTGTAACCATGACACAAAACGCGTGCCCACCCTCGGGCAGGATGGGATCGCTTCCCTGCGCTGCCGGGGGATGGAGGGGACAGACGGGGTTTGTGCCCGGCACAGCAGAGGCACCGCGGTCAGCAGGAGCTCAGTGTGAGGCTTCTCCCGTGCTTAGCTGGTGGAAAGGAGCCAGGAGCGGAGTGTCTGCAGGGGAGAGCAGGCAGGAGCCGAGCCTGCTGTCTCGGCACTCTCGTTATCCCCGTTTCCAGGCAGGGAGGGCTAATTGTATTTGCCGCTGGCTGTCTTCCACCCGGGATGCCTGTGGTCCAGGGCAAGGTGTTTCCTTGGCTTCAGCCAAGGCAGAGATGATATCCAGGGCTGTAACACGCTCCACATCAGAGCCCTGAGATGGGAAGGGCCCGTCTGTCTCCCCCAGACTGTCCTCCTCCCACTGTCCCTGGTGCAACCCCGGGGGCTTCTCTGCCTCAGCTCTGGCTCGCAGCAGCCAGATCTGCCCTCCTCTCCCTCCCTCATGCAGAGGGGCAGCTGGGCATATTTCACATTAATGTTTCTCTTGGTTTCCGCCTGTTTTTCTTTTCCCATTGTATGGAAAAGAGCATTTCCCCGTCTGGGGCAGAAGGGAGGGGGTTTTCCCAGCACGGCCAGACTTTGCATTGCAGTCTCTGGAGAGGTTTAATGGGCCGGTGCCAGATTCCAGCCAGCCCTGTCAGAGCCTGGCCGGGCTCTGGGGGGTTGTGCAGTGCTGGGGGAGCCTTGAGCACTGGTTTGGGCACAGGACACTGTGGCATGGGGCTCTTGGGTTCCCCTGGACCCCCAAAACTCCCTGGATTTGTGTGCTCTGTGCTCAGATAAACACCTGACAGAGTGGAGGATCAGCACATCCTTATTCTGCAGCTCTCTCTGTTTCCAGTACCACCAGCATCACCCTTAGCTGACAGTAGATGTGTCAAGAAAATTTAATATACTTTCTCCTGATGGTTTTGCAGCCAGGGAGTTGGTGCCTGTGTGTGAGAACCTCAATGTGGCACAGGCCAGAAACCACAGGGGAAACACTGCTTTGCTTGGACTTGCAAAGCCCAATCAAGGAGCTCTGGGCAGGAGTGATAAAGCCAGAGGCCTCTGTGCCTCCTGGTGCTGCTCAAGAGCAGCTGCTGGGACAGGAGCTGCTTTTTCCACTGTGCACCCTGATGTGTCCAGATGGGGTTTTGAGCCTTCATGAGACCATCGTGAGGAAAAACCATTTTCATGCTTTAAGGAAGGGATTGTGTTGGGTTACAGGCGAGGAAACAGCTTCAGGTTGTGCTGAATGAATGCAAAATTGTGTTAGAAAAGGTTCAGACCATGGTGTGAGAGCTGGAACGCTCCATCCAGGTGTTCTCTGCTCACGTTTATCTGCAGTGATGTCAGCACTGGGATTTTCACCTCACACCCTTACATGTAACTGGTAATTTTGTACTTCTGGGGGAGAACTTTATAAAAATACAACTGCAGGGAAAGGGGGCCAGATTCCTTCTCCCCTCCAGACTACTCTCAGAGGGCTCCAAGCCACCCCATCCCCACATCCTCCATCCCTGCATGCTCATCCCGGGTTGCTGCTGGATTTTGCCTCCTGGTACCCCTGTAAAGGTGGGGTTATCCCGGCGTGGCTGTGGAATGGCAAGTCCAGGCTGGATGATCCATCCCTGGGCAGAGGTGTTGTAGCTTCTCCTGACAAACAAGCCACTGCTGTCCCTGCCAGGTGGCACTTGCCTGGTTTATCCTGACCCCCCTGGATCAGTGTGAGGTGTCTGGGTGGCTCTGGCCACACTCGGGCTCTTGCTGCTGCAGCCTGGCCCTGCTGGGATGAGCTGCTGGTGCCTCCAGCTGAGACAGGAGGCTTTGGTGGGAAAAACATCCCAATTCTTTGTGTGGGGCTGGGTGAAGAGCGTGTCCAGGCAGGAATCTGTGCCGGTCCTCTGCCAGAGGGGGATGCTCCAGGTAGAAGGGGCGTAAAGGAGGAGATGAAACTGGAGGAGGTGAGGTCTGCAGAGCACACGGGGGTGTGTGCCTGCCCTACCCGCGGGGAGGTGGCAGTGCGGGGTGACGTGTTTGGGTGGCTGTTCATGACAAGCAGAAAGTTTGGGCAGGAGGAGGAGGAGAGGGAGAGGCCCTGGCACACCTCGGGACTGCCACATCCATAAACCACTCCCGTTCCTTGCCGGGTGACAGCTCAGGAAGAGCTGCTGCTCCCTCCGCAGGGACATAAAGGAGAACTGTCACCCACAGTCAGGAGCAGCACCGAGTGGAGGTCAACACTCCAAACCCCTCCTTTTCCCGGCCCCGAGATGAGCAGGGAGGGAAACAGCTTCAAAAACACGCGTTTTCCCAGAGGGCACCAGCCGTGCTGTCTGGGTCAGCCCGTGGCCATTCCTGGTGCTCAGCACACCTCTCCTTTGGGATGCGGGGAAAGGAAGCCGCCACTTTCACTTTTTATTCTGATTATTATTCATCACTGGAACTGCGGCTCTGCTGCACTAACAGGATGCTGGGCAGCTTGTTTGTCTCCCGCAGACATCCCTGGCGGCGGGGCAGGCGGGCGTGGAGCGTTCCTGTGACCCCGGCTATTAACTCTTCCAAAAGCTGCGGAGCAGCCTGAGCCGTTTATTTTCTTTAACATACAATTTAAGCGCTGGAGCAAGTTCAGAGAGACAATCTCAGCCCGTGTCAGCGGCCGATAAGAAGAAGAATGGTTTGGCAAAGCAAATTGCGCCCGGAGCGTCCCCACTTTGCAGCAGCACATCCTGCGTGGGAATGGGGGGAGGCTGCAGCCTGACCCCATCTCACCCCGCCCCACACGGCCGCAGAGCTCTGGCCTTTGTTTGAATCACTGCGTTGAGCCGGGGCGATTAGAGCCGTGGGTTTGGTCGCCTCTGGCTGCGGATGACATGGCAGCAGCGTTTCCTCCTACGCCTCCATCGTGTGGTGGCCAAAAACCCCAAGAGCCACCCAAAATGATGGGGAGGAGACACACAGGAACCCGTACGGGCACGGGAGGTGCGGCTGCTTGGGGTGCAGAGTAAAACGAGCGGGCATTTTGGGTTTGCGGCGCTGCTTGCCATCGCATCTCCTTTCCCCCACCCCTTCCCAAGCCAACACATGCTCTGAGCTGCACCTTTCCCATTTTTTCTTGCAGCTCTTCCTGGAGAAATACGGCTACTTCAGCGAGCCGGGGGCCGGCACTCACAGCCCCGCCGAGTTCAGCGAGGCGCTGAGGTAGGAGCCTTTTATTCAAAGCTGCAGGGATGCTGCCACCACTCCGAGGGGCTTTTTGCAGCCAGAGGGGTCTTTTTACAGCTGGAGGCTCTCTCTGTCTCACGGTCCTGATGCTAAAGCACAGCCAGTCCTTTTTGGAAAGGCGGGTCCGTGCCCGGCTCTCGCAGCTGGATGCCGGCTGCTGGCACCCGGCTCTCGCTGTTTTATTTGCCTTTTATGGCCCGGTGCTCGCCTTGCAATAAAATCTGCGGGGAGGCCGAGCTTGGGGACGGCTGGGAGATGTCAGGGGGGGAGAGCTGCCAGCTTCTGCCTGGACTTCTCCTAAGGACATCACCTCGGCTCCGGGAGCATCCCGGGCTTGACCTTATGCAAAGCCAAATAAGTGGGGTTAAAGGCTGGAAAAGGCATTTTTAGGCCTCGTATTTGCTTTTGCCCCGCTAGGAGGTGACTTACAGGTCAGCTGTGGTTGCAGAGCCAAATCCTTCTTGTTTTACAGGGTGAAAATCCTGGCTCAGGTCAAACCCCCGGTACAAACTTAACCAAACCCCGTCACGGAGGGTCCGGATGTGGGTGCTGATACCTCCTTTCCTTTGGCAGGGATTTCCAGCGGGTGACCCACCTCCCGCTCAGCGGGGTGCTGGATGCTCCCACCCTCCATCAGATGGCTCTGCCCAGGTGCGGCACCGATGATGGGGAGAGATTCGCTGCCGGGCCACGCCGGGCACCGCCCGCCCGGCGCCGCAGGCGCACGGCACAGCACGGTGAGCACCGGCACCGAGGGTCCCGGGGGGGTTTGGGGTCTGGGGTGCTTGGCTCTCCCGTCCTGGACTCTTGGGGGAGCTGCTGTGGGTGAGAGGTGCAGCCCCATTGGCACAGCATCCAGCCCAGGACAGACTTGGAGGTCATTTTTAATCCTCTTTATTTTTAGTTGTTCTGTGTTGCTTGATGTCAGCAGTGATTAGAGATGTGACTCCCACTCGTGGGGGAATTCGGCTCTCTGGGGTGGTTCTACTGCTGCCCTGGGGGCCAGGACATCTCCCTGGAAGCACTCAGGTCACCATGGCCCCACACTCAGCTGTGCTGGCAGGATCTGGAGGGCAGGGGCTGGCACACAGTGAAGTTATCTCCAGGTTTTGCTGACCTTTGGGACTTTTAATGCATATTAAGGACACATCAGTAACCAAAAACCTGCCAACCCTTGGCTGCCTGACCAAAAAGTCATTTCACTCATGTTAAGGGGTTTAACTCTGCTCCAGACATCTTTCTATGCTCCTGTGTGTCCAGGGCTGGGCCTCTTGTCCCTTGTGAGCTGCTTTTGGGCTTGCAGATGAGTAACTGGATTCCTAGAGAGCGAGAGGGCCGGGGCCAGCTGTGCTTGGGACATGGGAAAAAATGAAGGCGAGATTAGGAAAAGGCTCTGTGCCGTGTCAGGCTGTCTGTGCATCTGGCAGGGCTGGCCATGGACAGCCCCAGGAGAGCCCTGTCATCCTCCTCCAGCCCATGGATTCGCTCCCAAAGCCCCAACATGCAGCGTGTCCCTTGCAGGAGCCATCCTGTGCCCAGGACAGGTGGGCAGTGAGGCAGAGCAGGAAGGACATACAGCAAACAGAAGCAGCCAGTGCCCTGTGGCTCATGGGGCTCCTTTTTGGGGATCACAGTCTGTGGGTGGGTGGCAAGAGATGCCCAATGGCTCAAGAGGAGGCAGGGAAGGGCTCACTGTGGCACTGGCTGTTTCTCTGGTGCTCTGATGCCCCAGGCAGCAGGGATGGGAGCAGCAGCACATCTGTACCCACGGGCTGGACAGGAGACAGGGGGTGCCTGCAGGGCTGGTGGCATCGGCCAGGAAGGCTGCAGGCTTTGTGCTGTTTGTCCTGCTTGGAGCAGGAAACCCTGGCAGCTGAGCCAGCAAAGTGCTTTGTTATCCACCCTCCTCCCAGTGGGATCTCCCCTGGGCAGCCTCTGTGTCCTCATCCCGCTGGCTTGGGGCACACTCAGAGCCCAGCACGGGGGCAAAAGCCAAGCCCTCCTCTTCTTGCTAACCCAACCTTGCCCAAGCTCCTCTGGTGGTAGATGCTCTGCTCCTGTGCAGGGAAGGATGGGATGCCAGGGGTTTTTTTTAGGGCTGCAGCCATCCAGGCAGCTTGTAGCTTTTGCTGTGCAGAGTGGAATTTCCTCCATGTCCCTTTGGAGCTGGAGGCAATCATTGCACTGAAAAGCAGTGGGAACTGATTCTGTCTCCAGCAGTGTGACCTGTTAGCCCAGAGTGTCCCCAGCCATGGTCTGCTCAGAAATGGGGGAGAGGGAGACAGAGCTGGGCTGGGATGTCTGCCAGGTTTGCAGGGAGGCTCGGCTCAGAGCCAGAGCAGCCAGCCTCACGTGCTGCAGGCTCTGTTCCCCCTGTTCTCCTGCACATCTGCAGCAGAGGCAGATGCTGGAGGTCTGTCACCACTCCCACGCCTCAGCACCAGCTCTGGCACCCACATCCCCTGAGGGCCCCACAGCTTTTTTCCTGCTCCCAGATGTCCCCAGATAAATGGAATCCCAGAGCTCTGGGGTCCCACAGCTGCTGAGGGGTGATGGAGGAGGAGGAGGAGGCTGTGATGCTGCTCAGTGACTCTGTGAACTCTCATCTTTGCACTCCTGTGTGGTAGGAGTGCTGGGAGCTTAGGGGGAGTCACAAGGCTTGTCCCCTTCATCCTTGTCCCCATCTGTCCTGGTGGCATCAGGGCTCTGTCTCCCCTGAAAACTTCTAAGGAAGCCTTGGGCACTAAGCTGTGTCCCCCAGGTGCTGCCAAGAGCCCTTTCCACTCCTTTGCCTTTGTCCCACCTTTTTAAAGGTGGCTTTTGATTCCTCTCCTGGAAATCCAGCCCTTGGGCTGCGTCTTCTGGTCTTGAAACTGGTATCAGGCAGGAGACCTTCCAGCTGGATTTGGCTCTGGAGAGGATGGCAAGCCAAGGGTGGAGTTCAAGCTGGGCGTCCCAGCTTCTCCTCGGAGATGTTTCAGGGTTTGGTTGCAGCTCCAGCCTTGGGTGGTGGCACCTTCAGAAGGATTTAACCACGATGCTGCAGCTGCTGGTGGCGCACCTGCCCCGACTTCCAGCATCACTTGGGAAAACCACGACATTCCCACGACCTTTCCCTGCACTCAGGCAGCCCCTGGGTGGAAGGAGGAGCCCAGGAGGCCATTGCCAGGCTGAACTTGCCCTGTTGCAGGTGGGCGCTGGTCCAAGCGGCACCTGACGTACCGGGTGGTGAACTGGCCTCCCTACCTGCCCCAGCACGAGGTGCGCCTGGCTGTGAGAGCCGCCTTCGAGCTCTGGAGCAACGTGTCCTCCCTGCTCTTCTGGGAGGCACGGGAGGGCCCCGCTGACATCCGCCTGACCTTCTTCCACGGGGACCACAACGATGGACTCAACAACGCCTTCGATGGGCCAGGTGCTGGTCGCTTCCCCCTCGTAAGCTTCTCTTTTACAACGTGCCCAGTAGGGAGGAGGGCTGGGCTTGTGGTGGGCTGGGGGTGATGGAGGCTCTGGTGTCCCTCTAGCCCAGTTTGCGCCAGTTTGCTGTCTGATTTGGGGTTCCCCTCCCATCTCTGCCAGCGAGGCTGCTGACATGTTCCTTAGAGTCCCTCAAGGAGCCCTCTCCATGTGACAGCACCCTCCCAACATGGGCTCCTCCAAAAAAACCCTCAAACTGACGCACATTTAGGCGAACCAGAGCCTGCTGCTGCGTGGTCCCTGATGGCTCTCGTGTCCCCAGGAGGTGCCCTGGCTCACGCCTTCTTCCCCCGGCGAGGAGAAGCCCACTTTGACAGCGCCGAGCGCTGGTCCCTGCACAGCGGCAAAGGGCGCAACCTCTTCATCGTGGTGGCCCACGAGGTCGGGCACACGCTGGGCCTGCAGCACTCGCCCGTCAAGAGCGCCCTGATGTCCCCCTACTACAAGAAGCTCAGCAAGGATTTTGTCCTCAGCTGGGATGACATCCTGGCTGTCCAGAACTTGTATGGTGAGGCTGGCTGCCCCGAGCATCCCTGGGTTCCTGCAGGGCTGTTCCCTGGGAAGGAGAGTGAGCAGTAGGGATGGGAGCAGGGGAGAGGGGAGAGGGCTGCAGTCACATGGGCCCCGTCTCTGTGTGGCCGGGAAGGGAAATGCAGGAGAGGTGGGACAGGTGCCAGGGCCTCCAGGGCAGGGAAGGCTGGATTTGCTGCCCACTTGTCTGCTGGTGCATGTTTTTTGGGGTACCAAGGGGTTTTTGCCACCATCATAAAGAGGGGGATAGGAACCAGACAGTGGGACAAGCAGTGTTTGGAGATTTGGGATGGCTCCCCAGCCCTGTGCTTTGGGAAAAGTTGTTTCTCTGCTTCTCCCCCGGACTCATCACCCCTTGCTCCATCCCAGGGAAGCCCTCCAAGGGCTCGGCCATCCAGCTCCCAGGAAAGGTCTTCACTCACTTCCAGGACTGGAACACGGACCTTTATGGCAGGGACCGACAGCAGAGGAGCCTCAGCACCTATTACTGCCACTCCTACTTTGACGCCATAACCGCTGGTGGGTGTTGGCCAGTGTGACCCTCTCCCAAAATGTGCACCCCTACCCCTTGTCCCAGTTCTGCTGCAGCTCCCAGTGGCGGGAAAGATGGGTTTGACTGGTCCACAGCTCCTGGCACTGGTGGCATCACTGATGCACAGTGGAGCAGTGCACCATGAGAGCACAGCGATGTGTCGGGAGCAGGGAACACATCCTAAAACCTGGGCCACAGCAAGGATTAATCACTGCAGGAGCTCAGCTGTGCAAGATAAGCCTTGAGCCATGGTCAGCATTCATTCTCTCATGGCTGGAGGGGAGGCAGTGAATTATGGAAGCTGAGGGGGTGGCTGGAAAGGCAGGAGGAAGCACCCAAACCCTGGGGTTCCCCAAAGCACCACGGGGCTGCACGGGGAGGAGAGGGGAGCTGGGGAGAAGTGACGGGGGGTTGAATAAAATTTCTCACCTGGGACACCCTCCCTCTGCCTCACAGATGGGGACCACAACCTCTACATCTTCAAGGGCAGCCACTACTGGGTGGTGTCAGCGAGTGGCAACGCCAGTGACCCGCGGCCGCTGCAGCCGCGCTGGCCCGGCCTCCCCGCCGGCATCGACGCCTGCGCCTGGTCCCAGCTCAGCCAAAAGTTCTACTTCTTCAAAGGTGGGTGAGGCCTGCCAGGGGCCTCTCCTTGGGGCTGCCACTGCTCCTGCCCGTGGGGTGGCTGGCTGGGTCTGGCTGGAGCCACACAGCTCCTGTTTGTGTCCTCTCGTGCTGGTCCCCTCTCAGTGCAGAGCTGAGGTGTTGCCCTGTCCTGGCTGTGCAAAGCCCTGGGCTTGGTGCCTGTCACGGGTGAGCCACACGGTCCTGGCAGCCACATCACCTCCCTGTGCCTCAGTTTCCCCATCAGGACAGCAGCACTGGAGTGTCAAAGCAAACCCAGGTGCAATGGTGGGTCTTGAGGAGAAAATGATTCCCAAAACATGAGGTGCAGGGGACTGTGTGGGGATTTCATGGTGTTCACAGATCCCTGTGCCATGTCTGGAGGCTGAGCTGCCCCAGGAGCTGGGATGCCACCCTTGAACTGCCCCAGGAGCTGGGACACCACCCATAAACTGCCCCAGGAGCTGGGATATGATCCATAAACTGCCCCAGGAGCTGGGATATGATCCATAAACTGCCCCAGGAACTGGAATACCATCCATGAGCTGCCCCAGGAACTGGAATACCATCCATGAGCTGCCTGGCAGCCAGATGGGGAGAGGAAGGTCAAAGCAGGCAGCCTGGCTGCCAGGGTCAGCCCCAGATTTTAATGGGAAGCAGTCCCTGGTTGTTCAGAAAAGGGGCTTTGTTGCTGCTGCTGGGCCAGAGCCAAAGCCCCTCTGCCTCCCCAGCCCTCGCCACTCCCTCCATCCTCCCCAGGGCTGCGTCAGGCTGTGCCCTGTGAGCAGAAAGGGGCTTTTGTCTGCCCTGTTGTGGGGACAGCCAAGCCCTTGGTCCTCACGGCAATTCCTGCTGCTCTTGGATGTCCCAGGCTGGGCTGGATCTGTTCCTGTCTGTGCCGTTGACTGTGCAGGATCAGGGGGAGGTTTTCCAGAAGCAGCATGCTGGTGACCTTGCTCTGTCCCTCGGGGTCCCTTTCCATGCCTTCAAGCCCCTGAACTGCCGTGCCTCAGTTTCCCCCCAGGCTGGTCCTTGGGGCAGCCCTGCCGTGGTGCCGGTTGGGTCACCAGTGGGATGGATGTCACTGATGTCACTGACACATCACAAGGCTGGTCCCGTGGCCGAGTCTGTCCCCATCTCCTGGAGCTCATCCTGCCACGGACCCCACCGGGCTGTGCTCTAACCCCTCCCTGTCCCCGCAGGTGGCCGATGCTGGCGCTACGCGGGCTCCCAGCTGGAGGCAGGATTTCCCAAAAAATGCAGCGCCCTGGGGCTCCCTCGGCACCCGGACACCGCGCTCTACTTCCAGCAGCTCCGGCGGCTCGTCCTCTTCAAGGGCCCCAAGTACTTCGTGGTGGGCGAGGAGCCGCTGGCCGTGGAGCCCTACTACCCCCGCAGCCTGCGGGACTGGGCGGGGCTGCCCCCGGGCACGGCCGGGGCTCTCACCCATCGCCACGGCTCCGTCTACTTCTTTCGGGATGACCAGTACTGGAAATTCGACCAGGCTAAGCTGCGAGTGGTGGCCACCGGCAAATGGGCCACGCAGCTGGCCTGGATGGGCTGCTGGGATGCCAACAGCGAGCAGGTCCTTTCCTGAGCACGGATGGAACGGGGGTTTTGGAGCCCACATCGCTCACTCTGCCTGGATCCCTCTCTGTGTGACTCTGCCTGAGGATGGGCAGGCAGGGACTGGCTGCCCGTGGATGGCTGGAGCCCTGGGATGGTGCAGCAGTGACCCAGCAGAGCTCGGGTGCAGCTGGGACAGGGGTGCCACAGCCAAGCGGGCTGGAGGCTTTGGGACACAGGATTTTTAAAAAAAAAGACTACAAAAAAAGTATAAGCCATGGAGACTGCAAACACACCTATTTCTGTTCACTTTCAGGATATTGTTACGTGTTTTTTTTCAAACCAGGACTGGGGTTTGGTGATGCTTTTTGATACCTTTATTGATACTTCTTGATATCTGTCATTTTCCCACGATCAGGAGGAGAACTGTCTCACTGCTGCTTGCTTTGGGGTTTGGATGGTTTTGAACAACAGACTGAGAATGCTTCCTGCTTAAAACTAAACCAAAAGAGACATTTGGACAAAAAATTTGGGCCTACATGGAGCTTTGCCCTGGCTGTTTGTTCAGACCCCAGGGTATGGAGGGTTGGGGATGTTTGCTGGGCTGTGCTCACATCCCAGTGCTCTGCTGAGGCACCAGCTGGAGATATCACCAGAGTGGGATTTTGGGGCTGAAAGCAGAGGGGTTTGGTGAAGGAGACTGGGATGGAGAGAAAGGGGAGGCTCAGCTGGGCTGCTGGCCTGCTCACTGTGCAGCTCACGGGCAGCAGGAGATGAGTTTGGGGTGCCTGGGTGAGTTCTCCTGTGTCTGTCCAGGGCTGTGCTCACCTGGCAGCCCTCCTTGTGTGCACAGAGAGTGTCTGTGCTCTGCAAGAGAGGGCATCAGTGTGTTTCTGAGTCCCTGGGCCCCAGCTGGGTGAAAGGGGGTGACAAATAACTGGGAGAGGAGGGGAAGAGGAGAGGGTGAGCAGGACAGGGGGACAAGTCCGTGCATGCAGGCTCACAGGGACAGTGTGGCTGCATATTCCTCATTCCTCTCCCAGGCCAGGCTCCCCACCTGGAAACGCCCCTGGCTCCTGGGCACAGTCACCGTGGTGTCCCAGGGCTGGGGGATGGCCCTCAGCTTCCCAGGGCTGGAATTCTGGGGCTTTGCTGCCAGGCAAGGGAGGGCTCAGCTTTATTGAAATGATTTATTGGAAACATTTATTCAGTGGTTCTCCCAGACTCTAGCATTGCTTTGGTCCTGCTGTGCCATGTCAGGGTGCCACGTCAGGGTGCCCTCCTGATGGCAGAAGCTTCAAGAATTCCCCTTTTACTCACTTTTGCCCATTCTAGACCTTCCCAGGGCTGGGGGATGGCCCTCAGCTTCCCAGGGCCGGAATTCTGGGGCGTTGGTGCTGAGCAAGACAGGGCTCAGCTTTATTGAAATGATTTATTGGAAACATTTATTCAGTGGTTCTCCCAGACTCTAGCATTGCTTTGGTCCTGCTGTGCCATGTCAGGGTGCCACGTCAGGGTGCCCTCCTGATGGCAGAAGCTTCAAGAATTCCCCTTTTACTCACTTTTGCCCATTCTAGACCTTCCCAGGGCTGGGGGATGGCCCTCAGCTTCCCAGGGCCGGAATTCTGGGGCGTTGGTGCTGAGCAAGACAGGGCTCAGCTTTATGAAATGATTTATTGGAATCATTTATTCAGTGGTTCTCCCAGACTCTAGCATTGCTTTGATCCTGGCTGTGCTGTGTCAGGGTGCTGTGCTAAGGGTGCCACCTCAGGGTGCCCTCCTGACGCCAGCAGCTTCAAGGATTCCTCTTTTACTCACCTTTGCCCATTCTAGACCTTCCCTGCAGAGCAGGGCTTGCCCTAAGCAGGGTGCCAGGGCTGGTACTGCCAGCTTTCTGTGCTGCTGTGGGTTTGGCAGGATGTGGAGCCAGCACTCTGCCCGTTCTCCACAACACTTGTGAGTGAGCCCTTCATGTGCAGACACTGACACAGGGTCTTCATCTGCCCGAAACCTCAGGGGACTTTCCAGGTTGCCAAAGAAACGGGGCTGCAGCATTTTCGTTGGAATTGAATAATAATAATAAGGTGAGGATTCCCTGCAGGGAGTCCCAAGGGCTTGGGGACCTGACAGCAAATAAAAACCAACCTCTGGATCTGTGGCATTGGGATTTGTGCTTGTTTTCATGTCACACTTTGGGTTTCTGTGGCATTGGGATTTGTGCTTGTTTTCATGTCACACTTTGGGTTTGGGCTTTTTTTTTGTTTTTCCCAAGCAAATCTCCGGTTTCCTGACAGGGCTGTGTTTAAGATGCCTGTGGGTGTTTGGAATTGGAGTGGGGATTGCTGAATTTGGCCTCGACTTTCATGTTTGCTGGATCAAAGAGGGGAGATGGATCCCACTGAAAACTCACTGGCGGTGATGAAAACATGGAAATTCTCTTTTCATCCCTAAATTACTGAGGATTTTCCCACACTTTGGGATGTGTTAATTGGTTTTTTTCCCCAGGCTGAATTCATTCATTATCCCTTTTCCTGTCCCCTTAGGAGAAAGCCAGGCATCCCATCTGCTGTGAGACTGGAGGCTGAGGATGGGACTGCCTCAAACCCTCTCCCCTTTTTGGGTTTTCCTCTCCTTCCCTGGCTTGCTGCTCATGTTTCCTGTGTCCTTGGGGTCTGTGATGCCGCCAGAGCTGGGGCTGAGCTCAGCATTTCTGGCAGAGGTGGGGTCACTCTGCTGTGTCACCTGTACCCAGTCAGTGTGGGGGACTCTGGGGGAGGTGAACTCACACCCTGAGCTGTTCAATCCACCCCGCTGGGTGCCCTGGATGCAAATCCAGCTTCTCAAGGGTCTTTTCCTCCTGCTGGGCTCCCTGGCTGGGCATGCCAGGCACAGACTCCTCCCGCCTGCCACACATTCCCCAGACAGAATAGCTGGGATTCCTGCATTCCCTGCCCCAGAATGACCCTGGCTGGACAGCGATCTGCAGTGACATCAGCAGCTGGCTCCAGGGAGAGGATGGGTCCCCCAACACAACAAGAAGACCCACAAAGTTCAGGAGAGGCTCTGTTTTCATCCCGAGGCGTGAACCCTTTCCTGGTAGATTTGTTTGTTGCAGAGGTACCTGGGTGCTGTGGCAGCTCTGCAAGGCCTGGGTTAGGGAGGGAGTATCCCACATTCCCAGAGGTGCCCACTCATGTGCAGCTATTTCCTTAAAGTCCCAACTCCTGGAGTTCCTCCATCCCTGCAGGAGCCTGGCTTTTGCCTCAGACCTCGCTGTTTTGGGCAATGAGGGAAGGAGCTTGCAGAGCAGAGAAAGCCCAAAGGTAGGTGTGAAAATAAACCCTTCTCACCTTGAGGTTGTCCTGAAGATGCACCTTGTGGCCCTCAGGTCACCCCACCTGTGGTGGAGGTGGGTGTAGGGGTGTTGGGAAGGGGGAAAATCCCCCTCGTGTGGTTGGGAGCAATTTGGGTACTGATGAGCTGCTCTCTGCCAGGGCCTCTGGGGGGAAAATCCACCCCTGGCATGGCTGGGGAGGAGTAGGGCTGTGACAGAGGAGCAGGTGCTGAAGGGTTAACAGGGAGTGTTTGCAGCCAGTCCCTTGTCACCAAGGAGAAGGGATCAGCACTCGGGGAGGAAACAAAACACCCAGGGAGGGTGATTTCCTCTCCCGGAGCAGCATTACAGCCCTGGGACCCCAGAAGGGACACCAGGACAGTGTCACCACCCTGTGTGGCAGGGAGCAAGTGGCACCAGGTGAGTGTGGCTGCCGGGGAGCTGGGCTGGGCTGGGGCTGGGGCAGTTCCCCATGTCCCCATCATCCTTTTCCCTCACCCTCCTCCCAGTCTTATGGCAGAATGTGGGGGACGCCGGGCCCGGGGGCGCGGAGCATCCGTCCCTACCAGTCCAGTGAGCAGTACCTGTACGCCATGAAGGAGGACCTGGCAGAGTGGCTGAAGGAGCTCTACGACCTTGACATCGAGGTGGGCACCTTCGTGGAGGTGCTGGAGACGGGGGCAGTGCTCTGCTCCCACGCCAACCACGTCACCCAGGTGGCCGCGGAGTTCTCCCGCGCCTGCCCCGATGTGGCCCGGCACCTCCACCTGCCCACCGCCGGTGTCACCTGCAACCTCACTGCACAGCCAGGCACCTTCCAGGCCAGGGACAACGTCTCCAACTTCATCCAGTGGTGCAGGAAGGAGATGGATATCAAAGGTAGGATGCCAGGCTCCAGTTGTCCCATGTCTCCATGTTCAAGTCCCCTCCAGCCACTCCATGTTTTCCCGTGTGTCCCCAAACCCAGTGCCACCCTGGCATGGGACAGCACCATGTGCATGCATCCCCAAGCTGGCACTCCTTGTACAAGCTCCTCCAGGCTTGGCAGCAGCTTTGCAGGGTGCTGGCACATGGCTGGAGTGTTTGCTTGGGTGCAAATACACACAGGGGGAATGGAAAAGGAAAGGGTGCATGGCACAGGGTGTCCCTGCCAGGCATGGCACCGTCCCAGCCCTAAGGACAGCAGGAGAAGTGCTGGCTCCAAGCAAAGCGTCTGCCACCCTGTCCTACCACCATGAATGCCCAGGAAGGGTAATGGCACAGAGCAAGATGCCCTCAGGGCACTCAGACACTGAGTTTTGTGGCTTTGGGATGCCATGAAACAGCTGTAGGTGACCAAAGGAAAGGTTCTTCCTCCTTTATCATTTATCCCAACTCATGCTGGTTGTTGGGATGGTTGGTGGGATGGCTCCAGTGAAGAGCGCCCTTTTGGGTGGGTTTTGACTCCATCTGTGCCCCCATCCCCTTTGTCCCCATCCCCATGTGCCTGCCCTGGCTCAGCCCAACCCTGCCCTGCCCAGACGTCCTGATGTTCGAGACAGAGGACCTGGTGCTGAGGAAGAATGAGAAGAACTTTGTGCTGTGCCTGCTGGAGCTGGCACGCCATGCTTCCCGCTTTGGAATGCGCGCCCCGACCCTGGTGCAGATGGAGGAGGAGATCGAGGAGGAGCTGAGGCAGGAGCTGGACCTGCCTCCCACGGACACCGCCCTGCCCCGGCCCCCCAGGAAACCACGGGACCTCAACAACCTCGACCAGATGGTACAGAAGGGCAGCATGGAGACGGATGGGGATGGGCATGGAGGTGGGCATGCAGATGGATGGGGATGGACACGGAAATGGATGGAGATGGATGGGGATGGGCATGGAGATGGGCATGCAGATGGGCATGGAGATGGGCATGGAGATGGATGGACATGGATGGGTGTGGAGATGGATGGGCATGGAGATGGATGGGGATGGGTGTGGAGATGGATGGGGATGGAGATGGATGGGCATGGGCATGGAAATGGATGGAGATGGATGGGCATAGGCATGGAGATGGATGGGGATGAGGATGGAGATGGGCATGGAGATGGATGGGGATGGGTGTGGAGATGGATGGGGATGGAGATGGATGGGCATGGGCATGGAAATGGATGGAGATGGATGGGCATAGGCATGGAGATGGGCATGGAGATGGATGGAGATGGGCATGGAGCTGGGCATGGAGATGGATGGGGATGGGCATGGAGATGGGCATGGAGATGGGCATGGAGATGGATGGAGATGGGCATGGAGCTGGGCATGGAGATGGATGGGGATGGGCATGGAGATGGGCATGGAGATGGGCATGGAGATGGATGGGGGTGGGCATGGCCACCCCAGGGACCTTTCCCAGCAGCCCTGGTGAGGAACCATCCCTGCTCCCCACAGGTCCAGCACCTGGTGAGCCGCTGTACCTGCCCTGTCCAGTTCCCCATGCTCAAGATCTCCGAAGGCAAATACCGTGTGGGGGACTCTGACACCCTCATCTTTGTCCGGGTGAGTCTGCTCCACCCTGTGCTTCCAGGGGAAAACCATCAGGAATCCTGCTCTGCTGCCATAACCCCTTTTCCATAATGCCCCAAAAGGGGCCAGTGTGGGAGTTCTGACCATTATTCCCAAAGCAGGGCAGCAGGGGAGCTCAGCCCTGCAACTGGTGTTTGTATGGATTTAACCACCCCTGTGTGTGGGACAAAGCCTGTCACCCCACCCAGCCAAAGCCTGGTCTTCCCCAGCAATGGGAACACTCTGATTCCACCCTTAAGTCTGGCCTAAGAACTCAGCACATGACGAAGGACAGCAATTTTCCAAAAGGATCCCCACCCTCCTTGTGGTGATGAAATAAACCTGTCGGGGTGGCCGCAGAAGCTGAGCCAGGGCTGCAGCGATCCTTTGGGACACCTGGTGGCACTTAGGGCAAGCCCGGCCGAGCGTGCCACCCCCGGGCTGCTCAAAGCGAGGTGGCTGTCCCACGGCATGGACATTCCCGTGCAGATCCTGCGGGAGCACGTCATGGTGCGGGTCGGGGGCGGCTGGGACACGCTGGAGCACTACCTGGACAAGCACGACCCGTGTCGCTGCACCTCGCTCTGTGAGTCCCCACGTCCCCAAACCCCGCGGCTGCGTGAGGGAGGGGTCTGTTGTTGGTCCCGATGCTTCTCGGGGACGTTTTCAAGAGCGGGAGGCTCTGGAACAGCCATGACTCGTTGTTTTGCCGGGGAATTTCGGGTTTTGGGGACTTTCTTTGGCTTTGGTGGCCACTAGAGGTCATGGAAGACTTTTGAATGGAACCGGACCCCAAAATCCACTTTGCAGAGAGCGCAGCTTTCTGCCGGCGCCCTCGGGGGGAGGGGGGCTGGATGCTGAGCGATGCCTGGGTGGGCTGCAGGGGGGGTGGGTACAGGGGTGCTGAGCCTCCCCGTTCTCCCCACAGCCCACAAACAAGCGTGGAAAGGCCGGAGCCCGCAGCAGCAAGTGCAGCACGAGGTGCGGCTGTGCCCGGCCCCGAGGGCGGCCGCCCGCAGCCCCCAGCCCGCGCNCCAGGGCTAACACCGTCCCCAAGCCCCGGCGGTGCCTGAAAAAGCCCGAGCGGGTGCCCTCCATCTACAAGCTGAAGCTGCGGCCCAAGGTGCGTCCCCGGCGGGACCACCGGCCGGGCAAGCGCCCCTCGCGCATCCCCACCCCGCTGGGACATCGCCCCTCCGCCCTCCGGGGCCAGCACCGCCCCCCGGGCCCCCCCCGNGGTCCCCTGCCACCCCCTCGCCAGAGGGCTCGGCTCGCCAGCCGGGTGCCAGCCCTCACCGGGAGCCAGCGCAGCCCCGGAGGGTCCCTTCGGGCAGGTAAGTGGTGCGGAGATGCTTCGTGCCCCAAACTGCCTGGCTTCAGAGCAGTTTTTCCTCATACCCTTGAAAATTTTTCCGCCTCCCTTCCGGAGGTTCCCAGCACCCGGCGGGATCGGGGGATGCAGCAGCTCCCTGGCCCCTCTCCGCTGTCTCTCCCTGCAGGATGCGGGAGCCACCCGCTGTCCCCGTGGGGAGACAGCCGCCACCATCCCGGTCACCTGCTCGATGCAGCTCCCCTGCGCACGGGGCGAGGGGCCGGGCACCCACCCCTTCCCGGCTGAGCTTCCCGAACGGCTCGGGGGTGCCCAGAGCACCGCACGGGACCAGCCCGGGCAGAGCCACCCCTGTGGCACCGGCCCGGGGCAGGTCCGCAGCACCCGGCCCGCGGGCGGTACCGGCACCTCGGAGAAGCGCCCAGCAAGGAGGAAAATCATCTGTGGTGGCTGCCAGGCCGCAGGAAACGAGGGCACCCGGCACAGTGACAGCCCGAGCCCCCAGTCCCTTAAAGGTCCGTGCCCCGAGTCCCCTCAAGGTCTGCGCCCTCTCCTCGCACCGGGATGCCCCGGGAGACTCACAGAGCCGGAAAAGCCCACGGGAAGGGAGGCAGGGAGCCCTCGGCCGGGGCCGACAGCCCTCACCCCGAAATCCCTCCAGCCAGCCCCTGAAACTGGACAGCAGTGTTAAACTCCCCATCAAAGCCAGCCCGGCCACCCCCTGGCCCTCCACCCCTCTGGGCCGTTCTGCGGAGGGGTGCAAGGTCTGTGCCGCCGGGGAGGGTCCCCAGGGGACACGGCAGTGCCACCCCGCCCCGAACCCACGGGCTGGGGGTGCTGAGGGACCTCGGGTGCCAGGGGATGGAGCCGGGGGAGCCTGTGGCGCTGGCAATGGGACTGAGGGGCTCCGGCGGTGCTGTGGGAACCCGCAGCCCCCCGGCTATGACCGGGTGCTGGAGGAGCTCTCCCGCGGGTTGCAGCCCCTGCGCCNTCCCTCCAAGGTGGGAGCGATGTTGGAGCTGAAGCTGGAGCTGCAGTGCCCGAGGATTCCCAGGGCAGCAGGATGGGATTTCTCCCAGACAAATCAGGGGGTCCCACCTCAGTTTTCAGAGCTCCACCCCCTCTTCCCCATGGATTTTTTCTGTGCTGGTAATCCTGCTAAGCAGGCACTTTTGTACTGGTTTGGGTGGGAAAATCCAGCCCCAAATTGAGAGAATGGGATGTTTTCTGCAGGAGGAGGGGTTTATCCCACCCTAAAGAGGGGACACCTCACCCTTGACATCCATACAAACCATCTCATACCTCAGTGCTCCCCATCTGCACCACGGGACCAGCAAGCCTTGTGTCTGACAGCTCCAAGAGCCTTCCTGAGTGCTTGGATCACTCAGACTGGGGAGTCACAGGAGGGGACCCTTGCTGACCCTCATGGGAGAGCCAGGGTGGTCGTGGTCCCCTGTGGGCTGATGGATGTCACCGAGGGTCACAGCAGGCACTGCTGCACCCTGAGCCTGCAGCCACGGGCCCAGCAATGCTGTTTGTGCAATAGAGATTTACCAAAGCTCTTCTATTTCCACATCTTTTCTGTGTGGGTAGGGAGGGAGAGAGGATAATCCTGATGTGGGCATGGCAAACGTTCCTCTGAGAGCCCCACAGGGCCCAGGAGAGTCCCATTTTCCATGAGAGGATAAAATCAGCCCCAGTTCCCTGCAGAGGAGCAGCAAATGTGAGCGCTGGGACTCCGGGAATGCAAAACCTGCTGGCAAAAACACTCCTGAGGCTGGTACGGAACAAGGGGGGACAGACCTGATTTTTAATTCAATTTCAAAGAAGGAGGTGCAGGGTGTCACAGGCGGTGCAGACACCTCGGGAATCTCCGACAAGAAGTCCAAGGGGGAGAGGAAAGCCAAGTCCAGGCAAACCGGGATGCTCAGTGGGGCAGGAGGAGGAGGAGGAGAGGGAGGAGGAAGCATCCTTGGTGGGGCCGAGCCGAACCCGGGCATCACCTCCACGAGCACGGGGGCACAAACCTGGCACTGCCCTGGGGACATCCCAGCCTGTGCCAGGCCCAGGTGGCTTTCAGCAGGACCAGGGTGGCGTTGGGTGGGTGGTAATTCTGTAGTCAGGTGTGAATAGAGCCACGGGGTGCAGGCGGCTGCTGCCCTGCTCTGATCCTGTCCGTGCCTGGACACTTCAGATCTTCCTGCCTGGGATCCCCTGCCTGCACCCAGGGTGCCACCACCATCACCACCTACCCCTTCCTGGGCTCTTGGGAGAGTAGCTCTTTGTAGCCCTGGTTTTCCCGGGAGCTGGGAAATGCTGTCGAAGCAGTGAGAGTTGTTGTTTTTACTAATATAACTTCCTCTGTCTATAAAGTACAATAGAATATAACAATTATATTTATAACCTTTTTTTTTTCTTCAAAATACTAAATAGATGCTATAAAAACCTGTAACTAATTGTGCTATAAACTGCAGGCTACAGGGTTATAACAAACAATGTATTGGCTTAGTCGTTGATATGTGTACGTCGGAGCACTTTATAAATGCTTTATTATTAGCATTTACCAAGGAATTTCCTTCTCAGACAATTTGGAGGAATAAAGCTCTAGCCAGAGATCGATAAGTGGACTTACATGTGTTAATAAATCCTGACAGGATGAGGATGGGGAAGCCAGGTTTGCCATGAAGGCGAGGCACAGTGACAAGTGCCACTGCCCTTCCCGGCTGAGATGGATCTGTGTCCCCCCCATTGCCTTTCCTCATTTGCTTCCTTTTTTTTTTTTTTAAATTTTGGAACAAGGGGTTTGATTCCCTAAACAGGGAGGGAGGAGCAAGATGATCCCCCAGCCCTGGCTCAGGAATGGGGTGGTGAGAGGCACTGGAGCTCAGCTGGAGCTGCCTCTCATGGGAAGCATTTCCAGGAGCACAGTGGAACTGCTGAGCCAGGGACACCTGGCTGTGGTGGGAGACAAGGGTGGGTGTCCTGCTTTGCTGCCCAGAGCAGCACTGAACCCTCCAGCTCCTTGTTACAGCAGGAATCACGGGGATGGTTTTGCTGGAGAATGGATCACAGATCCTGCCTCAGGAGGTGAGGATGGTGTTTCCCTGCATCTCACAGGGAGCAGCCACATAGAAACCACGGCCCCCTTGGCCTCTTGCTCGCCCTTCACCATCCCATCATCATTTCCTAACAGGGGCTTTTTGTTTTGCCACCCATCCTGCAGGGGAAGAAGCAGGCGAGCTGCAACTCTGGTGCAAAAATAAACGGAAAGATTAAAAAATAATAATTAAAAAATGGAGGGGGGGGCGGGTTTCACTTCCCTATTAGGGAATATGCAGAGAGAAAAAAAAACCCCAAGAATGCAACTGGAAGTGCTGCTCCAGCTCCCTATTGCTGCCACGGCCGCGTCTCACCGGGATGGAGGGGACATCCCTGCGGGAACACCCGGCGGGGGCGGTCCTGGTGGCACTACCGGTGGCTGTGGTGGCACAGGGGGCTGCCCGCCTGCCCGGGACACCCCGGGGGCTGGGGTGAAGCTGGGGTCACCTGCTGAGCCCAGGATGAGAGGTAGCAGAGGGGTGACCTGCCCGGCAAGGAGCGTTCCCAGATTATTTGGTGTTCGCGGGCTGGGGGGAGGAGAAGCCTTCCCGGGCTGTGCTGGGATGGAGGGGAGCTCCAAGCCCTGGGAAGGCAGAACTCAGCATCCTGGGGATATCAAGAATGGGACTTCATTTTTTTTTTCCCCTTTCTTGCTTTCATCCAGAAATCCCACGTGGAAATCTGACCCTAGTGAGCCAAAAGAGCCGGTGTAACCTGGCTGCTCTGCCCTCCACAGGGAGAAATCCCAGCTCCACAGGAGGAAAACCAGGACTGCTGTTTCCCTGTGCCCCAGAGATGGAACTACCCCCAGAACAGCGGGATACAGGTGCTGGATGATTCCCTGGCAGGGGCAGGTGACGGCAGGCAGGCAGCAGCGAGCGCTGTCCCCGTGCTGCCAGGGCAGGAACCGGCAAGGATGAACTGACAGCCAAAATCTGGGCACCCTCTGAGGCACCTCCTCCACCCTCCAGTGCCGTGTCCAACTCTCCGGAGGCTTGGAGAGAGCTTGGGAGTCTAGCCAAGGAGCTCCCTCACCCCTCGCTACCCCCAGGCAGCCCGGCCACCCGCCCTGCTCCAGCCTGGCCACCGCATCACCCTGCCCAAGGTGCCCGGTCCCCAAATGTCACCGCAGGGGAAGCAACCCCCGAGGTGCCTCCAGCACAGCTCCCGCGGCCCGGGGAGCGGAGCCGCCGGCGGTCACCGGGGATGGGCGGCCCCGGAGGGTCCCTGGGGGCAGGGGGGGCTCACATGATGGTGCAGCGGTTCCTGCGCAGGGCCCCCTGGAAGCGGATGGTGGTGTGGACGTGCTTGCAGCGGGCGCAGCCCACGCTCTTGAGGAGCTCGCTGAAGAGCAGCAGGATGTGCCAGTTGTACTTGGCCGAGCACTCGATGTAGCCGCACTTCCACGTCTTCTTCACCAGGTTGGAGACGTTCCAGCGCGGGATCACCCGGCCCCGCTGCAGGTCCCGCTTGTTGCCCACGATGATGATGGGCGTCTCCGAGGTGCCGATGACCCTGAGGAGGGCGGGCGGTGAGGGGGGATGGAAGGGGACGGAGCAGAGGGTGACAGCCCACAGAGCTCAGCCCATCCCAAACGGGCTCTTGGTGATGCCTGAAGGATTTTTTGCTTTTTCTCCTAAATAGCTTTTACACAGTTCCCTATCCCCACAGGTATCAGCAGGCACACTTGTGATGCTTTAGGTGGGATAACTCAGCCTGGTTTCTGGGTGTCCCACAGGCCGAGAGACCAAACACCCCAGAGCTGCAGAGTCAGGAGAGCAAACATTCTATTGCTGTAAGAACTCAAGGTCCCCTGGCAGGACAGATTCTGTAAACTGGAAGTTAGCTCAGCCCAGCCCCTTATTGGGCCCTCTTGTTAGATATGCTAATGAGTAAGGTCTTTAATTGTACACTCGATTGGGGGGTGGGGGGACATTGCGACACTGTCACCTGGGTGAAGCAATGCTTGGGATGGGATCCTATTAAAATACTGAGGTAAACGACCCCCAACCCTCTAACCGTGTCTAGTTTCTCATTTCCTAAGACCAGGAAAAAGGCATCATTGGCTTTGGCTTGAGCTCAGCCCATCCCAAACGGGCTCTTGGCTGTGGCTTGCCAAGCAGAGCACGCTTTGTCCCCTTGTCCCTCTCCATGGCCAGCCAGCCCTCCTGCCACCTCCAGCTGCTCACTCAGGACTCACCCATGGGGGATTCCTGCCTAGGGTCCTGCTCTTCTGTTTGTTTGGGCTCCCATCCCTGCACAGGGGCTTTGTGCCAGCCCAATATCTCATCTCTGATGCCAAGATGTGCCCCCTAGCTGCTGTACCCCCTTGCCAGGAGCCGTGGGGCTCTGCCACCATGGGCATGCACCATCCAAAAGCCATCCCTACCTTGTTTCCAGGATCTGCTGGCGGATGGTTTTGATGTACTCGAAGCTGTCAAAGCAACAGATGTCATAGACCAGGATGTAGGCATGGACACTCCGGAGCCCCCTGCAACACACGTCCGCCCACTCCTGCAAAGTGCAGAGAGGGATCAGGCCTGGGGGATGCCCTGCACTGCCCTGCCCTGGGCATGGGCACCCCAAGGAGGCTGCTGTGCCAGCACGAAGCACAGGGGCTGCTTCTCCAGCCCCAGCACCCACCTCTGCTCTGCCCTGACCCATCTGTGACTGCCCCCACGGCTCTCCAGCCATCCCCCCATCTCCAGAGATCCCTTATCCCCCTTGTTAATCCAGGGGAGAGGTACCAGGATTTGTCAGCCCCAATTCCACTCCTGAGTGAGGATCACAGCCTAATGCACAGCACAGAGTGGGGCTGAATGCAGCCCCCTGCTCTGGGTGTAAAAGCTTCATCCTCCAGAGCTGCTAATGAGCTGTGTTAATTAGTGATGCACCCTGGTTTTTGGGGCAGGGCAGACGAGGAGGATGATGAACCCCATCTGAGGGCTGATGCACCAGCAGCTCAGTGGGTCAGAGGGGGAAGGTGACACAAGGTCTGTTTGGAGGGGACACGAGGACAGGAGTGGAGCAGAGGCTGCTCAGGAACTGAGTCTGTGAGAACAAGATGTGGATCCAGGGCAGAGGCAGGCGGGAGTGGCCTCTCCACAGCCAAAATCTGGAGCTGTAAGAAATTCACACTGTTAGGAAAACTTTGGGTTTCTGAGAACAACGGGAATTTTTTCCCCATGCTATGAGTGGAGATCTGCCTCCCCAGCAGTGGGACCAGGAATGGCAGCCCCTGCAGGCAGCACTGCAAAACCCTCCTGAGCGCCTCTGGAAAGGAGAAAGACCCAAACAAACCCCTTCAGCACCATGAACCAGCCCTTCCAGGGTTTATAATCAGAATGAGATGTGGAAAGGGGAGTTTTGGGGTGTGGGTTGATCTCCATCCCACAGGGCAGCACGGGAAGGAGCTGGCAGGGAGCAGAGTGACACAGCCCTGACCACTGAAGGGAGATGCTAGGGAGATCCTCAGGCTCAGAGACACAGCAGGATGGAGCAGCAGCCTCTGGGTTTCTCTGAGTCCTGATACAGCTGGGAGATAACAAATTGCAGCTATTTCACCGTGCTGGGGGCAGCTTGCTCCGGCACTGTGAGGTCAGGATGGTTTTCCTCAGGCAGAGCAGGTTTCCCGGGATGCTTGAGCCGCAGGAATGTTGCACTGCAGGAGCAGGATGTCAGAGAGCCCCTGGCTCCTGCTCCTCTCCCAGGATAGCACTGCAGGGATGCTTCTCCTGGCACGGAGCTGAGCCCAGCGACGTTTCCCAGCAGACAGCGCCGTATCCCTCAGCACGGCGCTCTCCTCTCCCCTCAGAGCCATCACTCTGATCACCCCCTCCTCCCTGGAAACCTCCATCTGTTCCCACCGGCCGCCTCCTCTGGAGAGCAGCAAGGCAGGGAGTTAATGGAGTGTGTGAGCATCGCTGCCGTGTCAATAAATTACCCTTTGCTATTGCGGGCTGTTTCTCCTGCTGACCTTTCGTTCCCTGCGCTCACCCTTTGATTTTTAAACCTTCTCCTCGCCCCTGGAGTGCTCATTTCACCTCCTGCCCGATGGCACAGGGGCTCTTGGAGCACTACAAGGCCCCTCTGACCCTGTCTCTGTCAGGCACAGGAACACTGTCATTAATTGAGGTGGCCCCACTGGTGGCACTGCCCTGCAGCCACAGCTGGGAACCTCCAGCTCCTTTCCCCACACTGGTGACACAACTTGTGCCCCTGGGACTGGGGCTGTGGCACGAGCTTAAAATCCCCCTTTTCCTCATTAACTCCATCCAGAAGTTGTTGGCACTGGTGGCAACAATTTCCAACCCCACACTGCCTTTTGGGGGTGCTTTGGAAGCACCTGAGGGGGGAGAGGAGGAGCTGGTGGGCTCAGCACTGCAGGAACAAGCCCAGGCAATGCTGGAGGGGGTGATGGACACTCCCAGGAGGGGACAGGCTCTGCCTGGCTTGGGCAGTGGGTGCACCAGGAGCCTGGCTCTCCAAGAACCCCTGGTTTTCACCTGAATGCTCTGTTGTTGGCTCTGACAGCCACGGAAATGGATCCCAGTGCTCCAGGATCCCAGCTGGATGTGGCTGTGGGCAGTGCCAGGGCCACGCTCCTTGGAGTGGGATGCCACCTTCTCTTGTCTTTGCTGTCACCAAGCTTTAAAACACATTTCATCCTGAACCTGCTCAGCTGGAATCCATGAGGACACAACCCCTCATTCAGCAACCAAACCCTGACGTGGAGGGAGAAGCATCCCCCGAAAAGGCAGAACTGGAGCCCCACAGAATTAACACAGCAAAACCCCACGGAGGTCACCGCAGAGCCGCAGAGGTGGAGGCGCCCTCGGGTGCCCCCCTACCTGCAGGGTGTTGACAGGGAAGGCGGTGATGGGGGGAAAGTCCATGATCTGCAGGTCGTGGACGTGGCCGTTCATGACGACGGCGGGCAGGTAGACGCGGCGGGCCGTGGTGGGCACGCAGACCTCGCTGAACTCGTTGTACAGGAACTGCCGGACTATGGCGCTCTTGCCCACGCCCTGGGCTCCCAGCACGGCGATCTTGAAGGTTGCCACCATCCCGCCGCACGCCGGCCGCTGCCCTGGTGCTGCCCCCGCGGTGCCGAGGCTGCATATTCCCGAGCAGGGGGCCTCAGCCCCATTCAGGATGCATTTCCCCTCCGGGGCTCTCCGTCACTGCAAGGCCAAGGAGAAGCTGGTCAGGTCCGAGAGACACCCTGGAGTTACTGGGGTGTTGCTTTAGGGGAAATTTTTTCAAGCAGGAGCTGTCCTTGGGGAGCAGGAGCTGACAGCGTCCCCAGGGGCTCCGGCGCCTCAGGGTCCCCCTTGGAGCCTCCCACCCCAGCGGCCAAGGAGAGGCAGGATTGGAGTGAACTTTATCCCAGGAAGGTTCTCACAGGCACATCCAGCCCTTTCAGCCCTGGCTGCGGCTCAGGGTTTGCTCAGCCCGGCCGCAGCAGGGTCCCAGGCTGTGCTGGGGACTCAATCCATGGCCACTGTCACCAGCTGCTCGTTCCCGGTGCTGCCCCAAGCCGGGGAATCCATCTTCCCTGGGCTTGGACAGCCGGAATTGCCTTTAGCCGGGCGGGGGGAGATCGCTCTGCGCCTGCCAGCGACAGCTTGAACGTTTCGTTTCAGGCTTTGAGCGCTTGGGCAATTAACTTGATGGGGACTCATTTGCAAAGCAGCTGACAGGGTGAGCCCAGAGCCGCCGCGACATGTGCGGAGGCCGGAGGGGCCCCAGGCAGGGCCACACGCGTGGGGGGACACGGGGGGATAACCCACGCTCAGGAATGTGGGAGCTGAGTCTGAGGAGCCCAAACACCCGCTGGCACCGGGCTCCCGACCAGGAGCTGTGATGGGGACAGCGAGGGCGAGCGGACGGTTTCCACTTTCACTCGCTCTCCTCTCTAGGAAGCAACTTATGCTTTGTCCCAAAGTGTGGGTGCTTTGACCAATTTCTGATGCTCTGGTCCATTTTCCCTGAAAACCATCCCCGAAGTGCAGGGCAGCAGCTGGAAGTGTCGGGTTCAAACACCCAGTTCTGCCTGTTCGATGGAGATTATTTACCCCAGGGGGAGCCTGGGCACTGAGGTTCCCACTGCTGGGTGCCGGAGCGGCCAAGCTTCCCGGGATCCCTTCAGCTGGGCCGTGGCTCACACCACCCTCACCCCCCTCACACCAGGACTGAGGACGCTGTCCCCCCGTGCTGCTGGCACTGTCCCCGGGGTACTGGCTGTCCCCGGCCCCGGCAGTGGGAATGTTTCTGTGCCAGATGCAGGGAAACGGGGGGTGTGGGAGCCCCCAGGCCCGACCCTGGCAGGGCCTTTCTCCGCCTGCAGACAGCACTGTCACTGCAGGTCCCGGGGGGCCACTCTGCTGCAGGGACAACCCCGTCCCCACAAACCCTTCCTCCTCCTCCTCACAGCAGCATCCCCAGCTCCTCTGCGAGGCCGGAGGGTGATGGAGCGACACAAGTGGAAACCCAGTGCCCGCAGGGCTCCCTGGAATTGGGGCACAGGCTGAGCGCCGCTGTGCCTCCGCCAGAACCTCATCCCCGTCTGCGCTGGCATGCGGGGACGATGCACCCCAAAAACATCAGAGGCCGACCCGATGGTCCCCGGCCCTACAAGCAGCAACTGTGGGAAACTGAGGCTCAGCGGGGGGACCCTTCGGGGCACCCCGCGGTGGGGAGGTGGAGCAGGGACCAGACGCGGGTCTCCGGGCGCTCAGCACCAGGCCGGGCTCCGCGGGCTGCGGGGCTGGGCGGGGGCTCGCAGGGGGCTTCCGGCAAAGGTGGCCCCGACCCCCGCGGCGACCTTGGCCACCCCGCCACGCCGGGGGCACTGGAAGGAGCAGTCCCTGAGCCCCGTAGGGCGGGGGCGACGACAGCATCCCGCACCACACATCCCGCACCCCACACCCCGCACTTCCCGCCCCCCACACACCCCGCATCCAGACCCTCCCGGGGNGGGATGGAGGGAGGGAGGCAGGCAGAGCTCAGGCGGGGATGCAGGCAGCGCCCGGGGAGGGAAGGAGGCTCTGCCCAGGCAGGGATGCAGAGGATGCCCGGGGAGGGATGCGGGCAGTGCCCGGGAGGGAAGGAGGCAGCACCCGGGAAAGGAGGCAGGGAATGCCCAGAGCGAGCCGCAGGGATCCAGCAGAGACACCGGCTTCTCCCAGGGCTCTGGGGAGGCGCCGATGGGAAAAGACCCTCCCATGTCCCCCCTGCAGTGTGCTGGGTGCAGCGCCGTCACCTCTTCCCTCCCCGGAGCCCGGCGGCATCTGGGCTCTCATGCCCACCCCGGACGAGTCCCTCGGGCAGATTCCTTCGGAGGAGGTGAGCAGGACCCCTCCCAGGGAGTCTTTCCCTCCTCCGACACTGCTGCTCGCTGTGCTCTCGGGCACATCGCTTCACCTCCTCCAGTGCCGGCCCCCGGCCCGCGGGCAGGGCTGGGGTCTCTCCGTGCCCGGGGGGTCCCTGAGCCCAGGCTGGCTGCGGGCCCCACCAAAGGAGGGACGTTTGTGTTGCAGTGTCTGCATTTTTGGGTCACCCCGCACGGAGCATTTACCTGCGTGCTGGACAGAGGGAAGATGCTGGCGGCACCTCCAGGAACATGGTCCAGGCCCCCGGACACGCTGCTGATGGACTCCCTGCACCCCTCTGCTCCTCGAGGCAGACCCCAACCCCCAGGCTGGCTCCCCGTGACACCAGCGAGCACCGAGGTGCCTCCACAGGTCTGGCTGCGATCACACGGGCTTGGCTGAGCCCGAGCACCGGCGGCAGCTCGGCCGGGCTCCCCCCAGCCTCGTCAGCACCTTTGGCTGGGAAAAAACCATCATCTCCGGGGGCTCTTCTCCAGGGTGAGGAGGGGGTGCAAGTGGAAACACAATGTCACATCCTTCCGGGGGGGACAAGGGGACGGCAGGATCAGCCCCACGACTGGGGGATGGGGTGGAGGGGACGGACACAAGGGCAGCTGGCGAAATGCGGGACAGCCTTTGTGCCACCCTGGCATCCGCGACAGGCAAAGGGGGTCACAGTCCCTTCGCTGTACCCTGCGTTACACCCGGGCTGGCAGAGATCTGGGGGGTTATTGCCCTGCAGAGCTGCCCGATTTTCGCAGCAGGGGGATATTTCTGTGTCCCTGGGGTTATTGCCAGCCCTAGAAGCTGCTCCCCTTCCCCGCATCGCCGTTGAGCAGTCCCGAGCCCTGGAATGTTTCTGGGAGAGCGCAGGGATCGGGCTGCACATGAACTCTCCTGCACAATTCAGGCTCTAGCCTCGGGGCTATTTTTAGCAGTTCCCTCCGAGATGCTCTTCAGTTGCAGTTTTATGTGTGAAATTTAATATACGAGGAGAGGGGGGAGGGGAGTGGGGCTGGATCCTGGCACGTCCCTGCTGGCTGGGAGGTTCAGCCCAGCATCAGCGACAGGAGCCCAAGGCAAACCTAAAATCATCCTGTGTCCTCGTGTGCAGGTGGCAGCAGGGGACAGGCAGAGCTGGTGGCTTGGGGGGGGGCTGTGGTCAGCTCGTGCCTCAGCCAGATCCAAAATCCTCACCTGAGTCCCTGCCTCTCCCCACACCCCATCATGGGCTCAGAGACCTGGCTGTCACTGGTGTCACAGGGATTTTGGGGAGCCCACCCAGCACAGCAGGATTTGCCCCAGCTCCAGCCAGAGCTGCAAGAAACAACTCAGGAGGTCCCTCAGTGTCCCTCAGGAACAGGGAAGGCTGTGGGGACCAATCCCCC
>VZTZ01018145.1:60504-138779 GCA_013400955.1 Drymodes brunneopygia
GGCACGTCCCTGCTGGCTGGGAGGTTCAGCCCAGCATCAGCGACAGGAGCCCAAGGCAAACCTAAAATCATCCTGTGTCCTCGTGTGCAGGTGGCAGCAGGGGACAGGCAGAGCTGGTGGCTTGGGGGGGGGCTGTGGTCAGCTCGTGCCTCAGCCAGATCCAAAATCCTCACCTGAGTCCCTGCCTCTCCCCACACCCCATCATGGGCTCAGAGACCTGGCTGTCACTGGTGTCACAGGGATTTTGGGGAGCCCACCCAGCACAGCAGGATTTGCCCCAGCTCCAGCCAGAGCTGCAAGAAACAACTCAGGAGGTCCCTCAGTGTCCCTCAGGAACAGGGAAGGCTGTGGGGACCAATCCCCCTTGCAGTTCCCAGCTCAGGGAGCATCACCTGCGTCCCCTAAGCCCCACGGGTGACACTGCTGATGACAAATCCAGCTCCCAGGGGCTTGGTGTGTCCCTGCTGACAGGGCACCAGTGTGACTGCAGATCCACAGCAGCAACAAAGACCAATTTCTTCTTGAGGAACCTCTGGCAGAAGAGGGAGGGAGGAAGGAACCTTACCCTTTGCCACAGGACATGAAGGGACAGCAGCTGACAGGGCAGAGCTGAGCATCCCACGGCAGCTTTTGTTCCTGTTGGGCCAAATGCGGCTCCACGCTCACCCCCAGCAGGGAATGATGATCCCATCCCAGGCATAGCAGGGACAGCAAGATCAGGGACAGCCTGTCGTTGTCACTTGCTTCTAACACAAAACCATCCCAGTGCAGGGCAACACTGGTTGATGCAGTACCTGCCCTCCACAGAGGGTGGAAGTTCCCAAAAATCCAGGTGCTGCTAAGCCAAGGCTGGGCAGGGTCAAGGAAAAGGTTACCCCACTCCAGAGCAACACCCCCCAAACCTGCTGCTTGTTCTGGTGCATTTCTGGCCACTTCAAGTACTGACTTTGGGGCTGCCTGAGCTTGGCTCTGGCCTGCTACAGAGGTTTTGCAGCCCAACCCATCTTGCTCAGGACAGGACCAGCGATGGCAAAGCTCTCTGAAAAACACCAGCACCAGTGCAAAGAAATCCAAATACATCACTGACTCCCAGGATTTTATCCTTGCACCACAGGGAAAACAGGTCACACCACACACAGCCCACCTGGAGCCCCACAAGGGCTAAATGGGTACATCCATCTTCTGCTCCTCATCTGGATCTGTCCCTGCTGCCCTTTGAGATGAGGAGAAGCAGCAGCTGGAGGATCAGGGGAGCTTGCTGCCTCCTCCCACTGCAAGCCCCAAATTCGGGGTGTCTGTGCTGCAGAATTGGCTGGTGGAAAATGAAGCTTGCTGAGCAAACTGTCTCCTTCCCACCAAATCCAGCCTCCAGCTGGGCAGAGCCAGCACCAGGGGAATGAATGGCTCCTCTCCCCATTCCCACAGAGCCACACGCAGCCAGAGCCTCGTGGAAATGAGTTTATTGACACGGAGGGCAGGTCAAGCCTGAAGAGCAACACGAACGGCGAACACTCAACGAGCAGGGGCGGAGGGAACGCCACCGACGAGCCCCGGCTCTGCCCCGGGGTGAGACACCCACCCAAAAGCCGGGAAGGAATTTGGCAAGAGAAGGGGGTGTTCAGCAACCCCTCGCCACGGCGAAGCTACGCCCTCCTCCCCGCCCCGACACAGCATCGCAATCAGTGCCACCGGTGCTTCCTTAATTGCTCTGGTAATGATTTTTACACTACACCCGCAGGGCTTGGAGCAATTCACCTCCCAGCACACCAGGACAGGGCTCAAGGGCTGGGTTGCTCCAGCTCTGCCCCACTTTCTTCTCCCCAGCCACAGCACAGGGGTACCTACACAGGGACACCACCTTCCTCAGGGTCCTGCAGCTGCTGGGCCCTGCTGGAGCCTCTCCCAGGACACTGTGACCTTTTCCCAGCACTGGTTTCTTGGCTGCAGGCAGTGCCAAAGCCCTGATGAACGATCTCCCACCGTGAAACATTTACTGACTTTGAAAGTGGCATCTAAAAGGACAACATGGGGGGGTTGCTACACACAAGAGCTCTGTTAGCCGGGGAGGAGATGTCCAAGCATGCTGGGAGGGAGAAGCTGCTCTGGATTGGGGTTTGGATTAAGCAGGACAAGCTATGGATGGAGCAGGGACATGCAAGAGGCTTTGCTTTCACTGCTGTTGCTGCAGCACTGAGTGGTTGCAGTGGAAGGGAAACAATCCTGGCCCTAAGGGACAGGTCAGAAAAGAGGGGCCAGGGCAGGGGGCTGCTTGGGACAGGGACTCAGAGCAGGAACCTGGCTGGCTCTGGCCACCGTGGGTCTCTGGGCACAAAGAGTGGAGCTGCCAACTGGAGAAACACTTCCATGACCTGCTCCACTCAGCCCAGCTGGAAGCTGAAGGTCCCAGGCAGGCAGGGAGCAAATGCTGCCAAGCCCAAACCATCTCCCACCATGCCCAGCCTGGGTTTTTGGGGACAACATGGCAACAGGGAGAGTCACTCTGCTCCCCTGGCATCCTGGGGCACTGTCAGCTGTGGCCACTCTCTGGAGGGGCCTGGCTGACACCTGCAGGGAAGTGGCATTGCCACATCTGGATGTGCCACCACGAACCTGGGAATTGCAGGGCCAGTGCTGGGAGAGGGGGACACAGCTCAGGGATGGCAGAGAAGGCAGCTTGGCCACAGCAGGCACAGAAAGAATGGGAGGAAGAGGGGCTGCAGATGGGTGAGGATGCAGAGACCACACCTGGAGCTCTGGCACGAGCCTTTTGCCCTAAGAACAAGCTCAATTTCCTTCATTTAATCCACTGCTCTCTTGTTCCCCATCCAGGCCTGCAGCTCCTACCCACACCAAAGCAGCCTCACTCCTCAAATCAGCAGCTCATGAGGCAGGGAGATGGCTGGAGTGAAAACACCATCCAAGCAGTGTGAGTCTGCCAGCACAAGAGTAATAAAAACCCCTCTCTCCAGGGCTCCATTCCCTTCCTCAGACCCAACTGATGGCTCTGTTCCTAATTCCCCAAGGCCGTGCTCACCCTGAGTCCCTGCAGGGCTCCCAAGACTTCCTTGCAATCACCTTCCCTTTAAGCCAATTACAATAGAAAAACTCAAAACCAAAAAAAAAAAGGTATAAAAATATAAAATAAAGTGCAGTGTTACGTTTTCGACACTTTTGCCTTGTTTTAATGAGCAGATGTGTGGTTTTTTTGCTCGGTGTTTCTCTGTTTTTCCAATGAGTGGTTATTTTACAAAATCCAAACTACACCTAAAGCCGTTTAGAAAACACTGAACATTGGCACAAAATGGAGAGAAGCCCACGAGAACAGATGAGTGAGGGGCGAGGGGGGGACATGGGAATGGTTTGAAGCAGTGGTTACAAACTCCATGGACGCTAAAAATACCAAAGGGGTTTGTTCCCTATCATCGTTAGCACGTGGATACTAATTGCTACCTTGTTTAATCAGTGCCTTTGACTGAAATCCTACACATGAATACAGCTGCTTCCAGTTACGAGTGCTTTTTCCCCCCCGCGCTGGCACTGAAGGAGGATCTGGGGACCCCTTTTTCCCCCCTCCTTCTGCAGGGTGAGGCACAGGCTCCATCTCCTGTTAGTTTTTCAAGATGGCATCGTAGGCCTGGTAGATGTACTGGGACACTTCTGGAGCTCGGCATTTCAGGGAGAGCTGTGGAGAGGAGAGGAGAGGTTAGTGCTGGGCACTGCCACCAAGGCAGCTGGGAATGGGTTGGATGTGGCTGCTGACTGTCACACAGAATATTTCTCCTGCTTTCTTCATCACCAACCCCAAACTGCCTTTCAGAGCTTGATGCAAGCAGGAGGAAAACAAAAGCAAATTCCCGCTGTGAGGTTCCCAACTTCCTCAGCAAATATAGGTGGCTCCACAGGCAGGAGGGAAGGGGACACAGTCCCAAACTGAGAGAAGGGATCTGTGCTTGTCCTCAGGCTGTAAATCACAGCTTTAAACCCTAAGGATCTGCTGCTCAGTCCTGATGGACACAAACTTGGCTGTCACTCCTCTCTAAAGCAAAGATCAGGCTGAGACCAGGCTTGCAGCATCAAACCTTGTGCAAACACTTTAAATCACCTTCCAATGCTCACATTCACCCTGTGGCTCCCCAGACCACAGATTTCTCTTGGAGCTCCTGGCACAGCTTCTAACAGGAGATAAATCCTCTAATACCAGAGACACACAGGTCCCTCAGAAGGGCAGTGAAGTCAAAGAGAAGAGGTGCATGAGGCAGGACAGAGAGCACCTTCCCACCAGCCACGGGCTGGTGCCAGCACAGGGCCACAGACAGCCGGGAACACAGTGGGGCATAAATCTCCCCTTGTCTGTAAGAGGGGGAAGGGCACCCTGGCAATGCTTCCTTGCTAATATCTCTTGGCTTTATCTCGGGGTAACCTTGGCAAGACACTGCTCACTGCTGAGCGGGCACTGTCCCAGCTCACTGGGGACAGAGCAGGGGAATTCTGTTGCTCCTCACTTTCCCCGTGTCAGGCACTCCTCACACCCCCACCAGCCAAATTAACAGCATCTCTCTCAAAAGAAGGAGGGAGGAAGAGCTCAGCTCAGTGTGAGGGTGAGGCAGGAGGAGCCCAGGCTGTGCCAGGCCCTGTGCTCTGAGGCCTCACCGTGTAGTTGGGGTTGCCGGGCTGGATGCGCAGCTCCGCCAGGATCCAGATGCCATTGGTGAGCTTCAGGGACTGGTAGAGCATGTCCTGCCCCTCCACGTTCCTCTTGGCTATGGTGTACACATTGTTGTTCTGCAGCTTGCTGGAGACAGTGTCTTCAGAGGGAAAAGAGGAGAAAACACATCTGTTAGCTCAGATCCATCATCTGCAGA
The DNA here is from genome assembly GCA_013400955.1 of Drymodes brunneopygia. NCBI lineage: Eukaryota > Metazoa > Chordata > Aves > Passeriformes > Petroicidae > Drymodes > Drymodes brunneopygia. The sequence goes on from VZTZ01018145.1 coordinate 65,367, forward strand.
GACAGGAGAGCCCTGAGGAGCATTCCCAGGGTGCAAGGGACAGGGAAATGTTGGCTCCTTCCCTGGGGACAGGAGCATTCCCAGGATGCAAGGGCACAGGGAAATGCTGGCTCCTTCCCTGGGGACAGGAGCACACATGACACAAGGAGAAAAAAAAATTCCAGTTCTCTCCATGGACCCACCTCATTCCTTTCAGGCTGTGATCTCTTGGTAAGTATTTGCCTGTTTTACAGGGCTCTCACTGCCCTGGGTCACTCAGGACTTGATCAAGGCAAGATTTTCAAGGCTGCTCAGAGGGGAAGAGGACTCTGCTTTATCTACAACCCCCAGCCAGCTACAGGCAGCCAAAAAGTCAGAAGATGAAGGTGGAAAAGAACAAAGATCACAGCCTGAGGCTTGCTGAGGCTCTGAGGTCCTGTCCTAACCACAAGAGCTCCCTCCTACTTCCCTCACATACAGATACTTCTGGCCAAATCCATGTCCTACAAGGCTGTAAAAATCCTTTCCCTTTTTAAAAAAGCAATTATTTGAAAGGGTAACCTCCCCTCTAGACACCCCCTCTAGACATTACAGGGCTGTGGCACAGTTTTAACACACAGCCTGACCTCAGCCCTCACACCTCAGCTGAGGTGTGATTTCAACATCACACCTGGATGGGTGTCATTGTCACACACATCATTTCTAAGGGACTTTTCCAGGAAACCAGAACAGGCAAATACACAGAACACAGGACCCAAAGCAGCAGCCCCTGGATGCCAAAGGGTTTCTCAGCAAAGAGCAGAGCAAACATCAGGCTGTGGATGCCTGGAAAGGGGCACAGTCACACTTTGGGTGGAAGATTCCACACCTGATAAGCATCATTGGCAAATTCCCACTCCTGGTGCACCAGGGGAGGAATTTCACTCCCTGCTGGGGCAGGGGGAACACTTTATCTATGCTGGGTCATTCAGACCAGCTTGGGCACTACTGACAAAAAATGAGGGAGAGAAACAGCCTTAAACCAACTTGCACTGAAAGCCCAGAGACTGGAAATGTGGAGTCCATGTCAAGGAGCACAAAAGGAGCAGGACAGCAGCAGAGAAGCAGCACAAAGTGACCATGCAGCTCTAATCCAACCCTGCACCTGCAGACACAGAGCTGGATTTCAGAATGGACACCAGTCTGTGCTGAGGGATTAAAGAGAGGACAGCAGAGTCTGTGCACCAGGGAATGGTGGGAGGAGGAGACAAGGGGCCCTACAAATCCATACCCTGCTGCAGCCACGTGCATCCCCTGCCTCTCCCCAGGACAGCCTGGACCCTGCTCTGCACCCCTTTGCTCCCCAGGAGCCAGAGCAGCTCCCTGCAGGTTGAGGATGGTTCAGGCATCCAGCTACCCAGACACACTCAGATTTAGGCTTCCTCTCTTCCCCAGTTACTATGGAAACTGGCAGATATATGTAACTAATGAGATCTTTTTGCTTAAAACCCCTCATACCCTGTCTCCTCCTCCCACCCATACTCCTCCTCTCCACAACAAACTCAGCCAGACTTGGGAAATGGGCAGTGCAGAGCAGTCCCCTGCTCACAGGGAGCGTGGCTGGGATTAATCCATGCTGCAGGAATCCACCCACCAGGAATGAAGCCCAAATTCCCACATCCTCATGTTCCCAAGCCAGCAACAGCAGCCTCCAGGACTTTGGGAAGGCACAGTGTCCAACACAAGTGCTGGCTCAGAGAGCATGTCCTTGCCTGAGAGGGATGTTGGCATTAAATGGGATTTTGCTTGTCCCATTTTGACAGGCTGTGGTTAAAGCTCACCCCTCTGGATGTGTATCCTGAAGGTGGAACTACTGGCAAGGACTTTCTCCAGCAATGCTGACAGCTGCCACAGCAGTCTCCCCTCTGCTGGGAGATGCTGTCAGAGTGAAGGCATTCCCTGTGGAGCAGGGATGCAAGAGGGGAATGAGAAGCTGCAATTTTGGCAGCTGTGAGGCTGCTACCCCATCCCAGGCTGCGATGGCAGAGCAGGGGAGCTGGGCTTGGGGAGCTCAGCAGGTGAGACACGGCCACAGAGAGCTGCTCCTACACCAAAACCTTCCTGCAATGGCTCCTCTTGCCATGGAGGCATCCCCAGCCTCTGCTGAGGGGCAGGTTCTGAGCAGGAATGCTTGTAGGGGGATACAGGGAGGGAAAATGAGGCAGGGCAAACCCTAGGAAAGCCTATTTTCTTCCTCCCTGACCTCAGTTACCTTCTGTAGAGCACAAAAAGCCCCAGCAAAAGATGCCCTGCCTCAGCCAGAGCAATGGTGAGCAGGCTGGAGCTGATGCTTGGCTTGCCTGACCCTCCTGCCTCCCCATCCCAGCACAGATTTGGGGCCTGGTGAGAGCTGACCTCCTCTTCCCCCAGGTAGCAGCTCCCATCCCTCCTGTGCTCTGGAGTATCAGCAATTTGGATTTTGGAGATCATCAGAGTTGCTAAGCAACAGTGGCAGGCTGTGGCTGGCTGAAGGCAGGACCGCTAATGCCATGCGACAGCACAGCCTTTCAAAAAAAATAAATAAAATAAAGCCAGGCAGATCTTGCTGGGAGCAGGGAGTTGAGCCCAGGCACCCAGAGCCCAGGGAGGCAGGAGCAGGGCTGGGGGACTCTGGGGACTCTGCAAACCAGAGCACACAAATCCATCAGCCAAGCAGCACAATCCACACCTCACCTTGCACTGCAACTTTCTTTTGTCTCAGTGTTTATTCTCACAACCCTCCTGAAGCACAAGGGATGGACACAGGGAGGTTTGGCCATCACCAAGGCCAGGGAGGACTCTGACACCAGCCCAGCTTTCAGGGCTGGTTTGTTTGGTTTGTTTTCCTTGTATTTTCCTCTCCAAATAGAATTCTTTCTCTCAGTCCCACAGCCAAACAGTGCACATGAAAACACAGGCACACAGGGAGGAACAGCTGGACAAGGTCTCCTCCTCTGCACTGAAGTAACTCAATACTTTTTAAACAGCACTCCTGCCCTGGGTAAAGCAAAAGATGAGCTTAAATCTTCTACCCACCAGCTTAAGCACTACACTTCTGAACTCAGAGCCAAGATGAGCACCTGGCAACCACGGGGTTTGCACCAGGGACAGGCACAACTCAGAGCCAACACTGACAATTCACCTTTCCTGAACTTTGTGGCAACCTGCAACAAGCACTCAGTATCAGAAAGCAGAATTTAATGGTTTTATTTTATGCTGTGATAGCTGAGAACATCCCTGTGCCATTTCTAGCAGCACCTGAATGGTTCTGAGCATCCAGCCAAGAACTGCAATCAAACACCAAGCACAGACTGATCCAGTGGGGAGGCACTTGGGGCAATGCTAGGACAGTACACTCATTTCCAAGACATGCAATATGCATCAGTTCTATAATTTATTAAACTATCAGGTACAAGATTTGCACATACAGAAAAAAACAACACACCAGGCAAGCTTGTGTATGATTGTGCCCCCAGGTTGTGTAATCAAAAAAATCCAATTTCTCTTTGTTCTGGCATTAGCAAATTACTTGGGGGAGAAAAACAAAGTGACCACTGCATACCAATAAATGCTTCAACTCCAAACATGAAAGCTGCTCTTTCACACCAAATTGTGGACCAGTAATAAGCAAGTAAACCCAAAATTCCTGTGCTGAACAGCACAGCAACTGATTGGGTGCCATTAAACGGGAGGCAATCTCCATGTGCAACTCAGCTCATCCTCTTTCACTCTGTGGGTTTGGGTAAGCAGTGTTTAGGAAAAAGAAAAGCATTTAGCTCATCTGATTTGCATATCCTAATGTAGTGATCCTTTAGAATTTAGTCAAACTTAGCATGTTGAAAAAAAAAACCCACTGTAAACAAGGCAAACTGAGCTTCAGTGCACGCTCAGTTACGGGGGAAACCTCAGTTGCACCAAAAGCACCCAAAATATTTGAGCTGTAACAGTTAAGGAATCTATTTTTATGCACTAGATTCTTTTGTTTTCATTAAAAAAACCCCAAATCAATTAATTTAGCACTGGATTAATAAGAGATGAGAATGCTGGGCTATAACCACGACCTTGTGTTTTCATTATTTCTGAATGAGGTTTTCTCCAGGGAACCATCCCAACCTCTTCCTAAGAGGCTGGAGCATGAAACAGCTCTAATGAATTCAAGATGTGCAGGGCATCCTAAGCACACCTTGGCCCCATGATACAGCTCCAGAGAGACTTGTTCCTCCATGGCCAGAGAGCTGCAGCCCTCAGGAACAGCCTCAGGCCAGCTCCATCTCTCACCACTGGGAACCTCAGCCCCAAATCCAGAATGAAGCACCCATCTCTCCCTGAGTCACTGGGGATGGTGGGAACACCTTCCAGGGTCCAGGATTCGCTTTTTTTGGGAGCAAAGATGGTAGAGACACAGATCAGACCACTTAAAGGTACCTGCTCCTCATCCCACAGCCTGGCACCTTATCCTTGGCTTCACTTGCCATGGTCTGGGCCACCTGCAGCAGCCAAGACTCTCTGGTTGTTCTGTGCACTGTTTTGGGGGGAGCTGCCAGGAACAGCAGCTTTTTTTGCAAGCCACCAAAGCTCAGATCAAACCTATTTTGTCTTGCTTTGTGGGCACAGGATGGATCTTTTACCCACAAAGGCCTGGGAGCACAGACTCCCACAGAAGCTTCTCTGGTGCCTGCCTGTATTTATCTCCTTTCTGTTTGAAGGAAGAAAAGGAATAATGTGGGGAAAAGCCTGCAGTTTGCACAGGAGGTGCTCTAAGGTGACTGTTGCACTGTGACAGACAGCTCTGGATGTACAAGAAATTCACAAACTGCTTTTTTGACAGATAAAATCCCAGCCCCCCAACAAATCCCTGTTCCCAGCCTAACTCACTTTAGAGCCAGTTCCACTCAGGGGCTCACAGCAGCATCCTGGCTCTTTCCAGCTCTTCTCCAGCCTCTCCCTCTCCTCATTTCTTACAGGCACATCCCAACCTCTTGGTTGCACACAGCTACTGTAGTGTCTGCCACATTGCACATCAGCTGCTCCATCACCCCTCACTGCCATTCACTCCTCTAATTCCCAGCTCCAAAACCCCATGTATTCCTCATTTTCACCCTCATTTCCTTATTTTTCACCTCCTTGATTAATCCTGTCTCAGTGCAGACACTTTCTAGAAAGCCTCAGGTGGGTCCCTTGCCTGAATCTTCCTTGGGGCATCTCCCAAGATTCCTGCCTTTCCCTCAGTGAAAGCTGAACAGGGAATATGTGCTGGGTGTTCAGAGAAAGAGAAATTCCAATTTCAGTTTCACCACTGAAGAAGAGCAGCATCCCCTGCTTGGCTGCTCTGCAGGGCCTCCAAGATGTGTGCACAGAACTTCATCCCTGCTCCTCACATGGCACAGATGTGAGAATTTGGGAAAGCAAAGGCTGTTTGCAGCTGGAAGAAGGAAAAGCTGTGAGAAGGAAAAGCTGGGAGAAGGAAAGCCAGGCACTGAGGGTGCAGGGACCACACTCCTGAGCAGCCTCTCCCAGCACAGCTGCTCCACACAGCTCCGAGTGGCTGCTGGAGCTGCCTTAGGGCCCAGCACTGGGAGCAGAGGTATTTTTAGCTCCAGCTCCCCACGTCACTGGGCTGGGATCAGTGAGGCTGAGGCATGAATGGTGTCCCTGAGCACTCAGCACCGGGTGGGTGGGCTCAGGCTCAGGCTCAGGCTAGGAATGAATGACTGATCCCAGCAGGGATAAGGACTCAGGGATAACAGCTCACTCCGGTGCTGCTCCGGAGCTGTTCCCTGTGCTGGAGCATTGCACAAACCCAGCCTCTCCTCAGGTTTGGTGAGGAGCTGCTGGAATCTGCAGAGTTTTGTGCAGCTTTGCCACGAGGGCATTGCAAAGCTGCAAAGAACACCACAACCACTGACAGCCCAAATCGAGAGCTTTATTGTGGTTACACATCTCCTACAGGAGAGTCTTTGGAACAGGAACCAGCCCTTCCTCCACAGGGATCAAGTTCCTCAAGATTTTATATCCAGACTTGCTGCTCTAGGAAGAAAGGAGGTGTCTTAAGCCTATTTTCACTGGATTTAAACAACCAAGACTGTGAATCTTGACAAATTATCACCCTACTGAGGCACACAGCCAGGCACACACCCTTGCTCTGGTGTAAACCAGAAGATGGATTCAGCTCCTGCCACATTTCATGCAGCCTACTCTGCCTCTGCCCTGGTGTGTCTCACTTGCCATGCTGTGAGAAGTCTCCACCCCTGGGGATGCTGGAATCCCAGGGTCAGGGATTTGGCTGATCCTCGTGCAGGCAAGGCTTGATGCTCTTAGGATGGTCTGAGCTAGAGGAGGTTACTGCCTGTAGGAAATCAAGGTGAGCAGGCTGAGTCAGGGTTGCACTGGGAGAAAAAAATACAAGGGACTCAGGCAAGCACAAGATTTCCCTGGTTTTCCCTGGTTTTCCCTCTTGCTTTGTGCCAAAGCCCAGGTGGTCAAGGAAGAGTTGCAAGAGGCAGGAGGTGCCGGCAGCAGAAACCCAGAAACAGAAACCTCAGTGGATGGAAGTGTTTGGAATCTGTTTATGAGGCATGACCCACTTTCTGCCATGCACCAGCCAAAGAGGCTGGCAGGTCCTGGCAGATCCTGATGGATCCTGGCAGACCCTGATGGATCCTGGCAGATTCTGATGGACCCTGGCAGATCCCCCTGAGCATCCTGAGGGATGTATCGTGCTCCAGAGAGGTTCTGCGGCCACGCTCTTCCCTGGAAAAGGCTGCAGATCCCCCTGCAGAGGAACTGCCTGCTGTTCCCTGCTCTCCCTGAGAGCTGGTAGCTTGTTCTCCTCTCAGCAACCCAGTCTGGCCCTGAGCTGGCAAATCCTCTTGGAATGGGGAGCATTCTGTCACTCCATGTTTCGTAACATCTTCTTCCAGAGGGAAGAGGGGGAGGCCAGGCTGCAGGGCCACCAATCTTCCCAACCACCCCCCTCTCTCCTTCCCAGCCACATCTCCTGCTAGCCAGCACCTCAACACCAAAATGAGCAGCTTCCAGTGTTTCTGATAGGAGACAAAGAGCCCTGGATGCAGCCAGGGCATGGCCAGGGCAGAAGGCACCAGCAGCAGCAGCAGCTCTGCAGTGCAGGGAGAGAGGCGATGCCAAGCTCGGTCAGGAGCAGAGGGAGGACTGGGGGAGGCACAGAGGTTGTTCTCATTTCAAACCCCACAGTGAAATCAAGTCATAAGGTCCAACAGCTGCTATTTTCCCCCCTCCTCTTGCATGCTCCATCTTTTATATTCCAAAATAGTAATAATTATGAGTACAAAGAGAGCCATGGTTTCTGTCTGCTACTGAAGCACGAGGGTGTTCATTGTGTAATAGCAGGCATGAGAGAATAAAAAGGTTACAGGGTTAGTAATCAATAGGGACACTTCTTTCATCTGTGAAACAGAGCAGCTTTTGGTAGAATCTCTTGGCTCCTGTCCAGAGCCTCCTGAACAGGAGCAGAGCTGGCCCCATTCCACTCTTTCACACTCCCTTATCCTTCAGCAGTAGTAAGGTCACACATACAAGATGCTCACAGAGGCAGCTCCACAGCCAAACCAACTGAACAGGACCAAACATGATCAAAATGCATCAATATCTCATTCAAAACAGCAGACCCTTCCCATATGTCCCATACAGCCTCCACAGACACCCAACAACCCTGCAGTGTCTGTAGGGTTAATCTTTCACGACAGAAAGAAGAAAGAAGCTGCCAAAAGGTGGAGTGGCCCAGGGTGATGCAGTAGGGCTGGGAACACTTTGTTCAAAACCCACAGCAGAAGGACAGGGTTGCTGAACAGCCCCAACATTGTACTGAGCTCTGTTTGAAGAGCAGCTTTGCAGGGAAGCAAAATATAAAAGGGAAAACAAGAATACAAGGTCCAGAATGAAAAGAAGAAACAGATCAGTCGAATCAAAGACTTGGGATTTGAGATGTGCTTTTATGGGGACCAAGGTAAAGTTTTTGACTGAAACAAGCCCTAGGATCCCAGGCTGTTCTATTCAAAAGTGCAATACTTATCTCTTCATTAGCCATCAGCTTATTTTACTAAGGTAATATTAATAAGGTGATGTTTAATGGCCATACATCAAAAGTGCTCTCAGCATGGCAGAATGGAGCTACTCACCAGCATTCAGGTGACAGTCTTTAATCTGGAACTGAAGCTCATTTTCATTTGGAATATCCTTCCATGTTGCAAGGAAGACCTGGCGCTCTAGAAACAAAAAGAACCCAAAACCCATCAGCACTGTGGGATCCTCACAGGACCCCAGCATTAATTAACACCACAGAATGCTTCAAGGTAGACACACAAAAGAGCTTTGGGTAACTTTTTGCCCTGCTGGGGATAGATCCAGGATTTACTCCTGTAACAACCTCAGAATTTTTGTAAAAGCAGCAAAGCTTGGATGGATTTTGGCCTCCCCAAAAAGAGAGAGAGTCTTTGCCATATGAGCTGTTTACAAGCCAAGAATGTGCAGGATCTGACAAGAAGGAAGGAGATCCACATGTTTAGGATTATGTTAGTGAAAGCTGCTTTTCTAGCAACTTCCAGCCAATTCAAACAAAAATTTCATACAGATGACTAGGAACACACAAATTCCAGTGAAAATGGTGTGGGGGCAAATCCTAGACCCATTCCAGTGAATCAAACCATCAAAAAACCACAAAACTACAACAACCCCCAACCCAAACAAATATCCAAAAAATCAGCTTCAGAGGAAACAGATCCACCTCTTGTCTGGCAGAGAAAATCAGAGCAGGGGACTTGGGTTCTGGCAAGTATTGGAGCTGGAGGGCCACAGGCACAGGCCACAGAGCAGAGCTGCTGAGATGCAGTGGCTTGAAGGTCAAGGCACAGGTGAAACTCAGCCAGGAGACTGCACCAAGAGGGGGAATGGGAGCACAGCCTGGCTGAAGGAGGCTCCCCACACACCTCCCAAGCACTCACCCATTTTGCCATCCTCCACAAAAAGCACGTTGAGAGGGATTAGGCAGCTGAAGTAAAAGACATCGATGTTGTTTTTCACAGCCACCTGTTACAGAAGAAACAAGGAGGTTAAAGAATCTCTCGCAGTTGGAAATTCAAAAGGATCAAAAGATTTCCCAAAAGAGACTCATCACCCTGGAGTGCTCTCTCTGAGCAGAGGCCAGCTGTGAATGGGAGGGATGGTACTGAGCTCCTGGGCAGTTTCAGCCAAGGATCAGTCCCCTGCTCCATTTTCACTAAAAGCTGCCCAATCCTCTCCTGTGAACCTTTCACTGTGCTGCTCAGAGCCAGTTCCACTCAGGGGCTCACAGCAGCATCCTGGCTCTTTCCAGCTCTTCTCCAGCCTCTCTCTCTCCTCATTTCTTACAGGCACATCCCAACCTCTTGGCTGCACACAGCTACTGTAGTGTCTGCCACATTGCACATCAGCTGCTCCATCACCCCTCACTGCCATTCACTCCTGTAATTCCCAGCTCCAAAACCCTGTGTATTCTTCATTTTCACCTTCATTTCCTTATTTTTCACCTCCTTGATTAATCCTGTCTCAGTGCAGACACTTTCTAGAAAGCCTCAGGTGGGTCCCTTGCCTGCATCTTCCTTGGGGCATCTCCCAAGATTTGTGCCTTTCCCTCAGTGAAAGCTAAACAGGGAATATGTGCAGGCTGTTGATTCCTGGAAGAAGAAAGCCCTGCTACAGAGCAATCAGGTAACAAAAGATCATCTGACAAAAGACTTAATTCTCAGTGTCATTAAACTGCACCAGCCAGGGAGTTTGCCTTTATCACACACCCTTGCCATGCCCCCCACTAATCCCTGCTCAGAGTTTTCTCCAGGCTCAGAGCTGCTGGGACAGGCAGGAGCAGAGGGAGGTCTGAGAGGTGCACTGTCACAACACAGCACGGGAAAAGGCAGCTCTGGGCTTTATTTCCATGCCTCTCATGCTCTCCCCAGCCTGCCCACACAGTGAGAGGCTGTCATGGGAGCACAGCTCAGCAGGCACCTGCCATTGCCTGCAACGAAGCAATTTTCAGCCTTGCAAGAAAGACTCAGAACTGAGGTTGTGTGGGGAATTTTGGGAGCCATTTGAGCTCCTGCTTCATTTGAAAAAGCCCAGAGGGAGTTCTCCAGTTTGTCACCCAGCTGAAACACAAACCAGACCACGCTAAATGCTGAGCCAAAGGAATAAATTTGCTGCTGTGAAGATTTATGGCAAGACAAACTTCATTGACATTACTAATCACGTATATTGGTGCCTTACTGCGAAAAACCTATTGTCCCCATAGGGGCAAGTCTACAAAGACACCCACAAATGTTGGTAAAAACCAGCTGTGGACAGGCAAGGAAGGGGAATGAACCAGTCAGCTAATTAGACATGCATGCAAGCCAGAGACAAGAAGGAGATCAAGCTCCCAAACAAACTCTTCTGGCACTTGGGAAGTCCCAGAAGTTCAAAGAACTGCAAAAAGGTAAATATGACAATCTGTGGTGTTCCGACTTTTCAGCCATCACTAAAGGTAGCAGCTTATATTTAATTCCCACAGTGCAAACCAGCTTAAGAAGGGATTAGCCTAAAGCCCACTAAAACCACAGAAATGATGGTGCAACTGAGGAAGAAAATTGGGATTGGCTCTCTGTAAGAGGGAGTTGTTCCATGCTCTGACTGCTGGCGTCATGCTCATGAGTTGGAGTGTTCAGTGCTTGAACCAGAGGCACCAGAGGGGTAAAAGCAGATTGGTGGGTGGACTTCAGTGATTCACCACTGCAAAACACGATGGAACATGTTGGGTGAGGAGCCAAAAATGCACCTCTGAGTCTAGGAGGGGAGAGCTGGGGGAGGGACAGCAGTGTAGCCATTCCAGATGCTATGCCAGGATATAAGTCATGGAGATGAGCCAGGAGAGGGAAAATTTAGGCTAAATGTCTGGGAAAGCTGATAGTGAGAATTATTAAGCAGCACTAAATTCCTCTGAGGAAGAGAGGAGCTCCAGTGCTTGGACTATTTAAAATCAGCCTTGACAATGCTCTTGATAAGAGGAACTGCAGGAAAACAACAAAGCATAGCAGGGACAACACTGCATGACCCAAGATCTTTTCCAAGTCTGATTCCATGATTAATTGCCTTGCCTTAGAACAACAGACATTACTTAACTTTTGTAGCTAATTGTTGTTGCCATACAACAGCAGTTTCTTACAAGAGGGGCTGGAAAGCAGCTCCTTCTCTCCAGTCACGGTTCTAGAGGCACACTCCAAATTAATATGCCAGCCCTGTCCCTGCAGTTAGAAGGATGCTATAAAAAGGTATCTGCTGACCTGCTTCTCAACTCTGCAGAAACACACTGAGTAAGCTGCTTTGGCTATCTCTGGAGAGCTACCCAATTAAGACGCTCTGAAGTGCAATTTCTTCCCAGCAAAGGAAAATCAAGCCACATGCCAGCCTTCCTCCCAAACTGCATCACTGGGTCCAGGTGTGACATCACGTGTCACCTTGCCAGCAGCTGGAATCATGCAGGAATCAGCTGGCACAAGTAACTTTTGCACACAGGATGGAAAAAGCTCTCCTTAACCTCCAGTACTGGGACATGACTGGGGAGCTCCTCAAAATGAGCTTCTATCCGTCACCACCACACGCTTCCCCCAAAAAGCTGCTGTGCTCCACAAGATTTGGTCCATGAAAAGGCACCTGCAGACACCTGGATGGGGAAACTCACACCAAGAAGAGGCTCCCTGAGCTGGTAACAGCTTCCCAAGGTCATGCTCCACATCAGGAGCATCCAGTGCCATCTGACAGGCCACAAAAACAGCCACAGGCACAGAGCAGATCCACAGGAGTATCTGCAAGAAGCTGAGCAGGTAATAACTGTGACTTTCCAAAAAAAATCCAGTGCTTCTCAGGTGGGAACATTGTCCTGACACAGGCAATGACATTTGAGGTGATAGCAGGAGCTGAGAAGTCTCTCCAGGTTTGACATGCTTGAAAGGAACCTCTGCTTGCATTCAACAAATCCTTCAGTCCAGACTAACTTTGCTCATGGCTCTGCAGCTTTAACCTGCTGACCTGGACACAAACTATTAAATCTTTAGCTAGACCTTTAGCTTCAGACATTTCAGAAGTTGAAACAGAAGCATTTTTAATAAAAATGGCTTTCCATCTCTGATCTTTTAGAGAGGGCAAAAAAAAAATATTAGTACCTTGTGAATTTAGTCAAGCAGCCCACAAAGCTCTGAGTGATAGAAGTCAAAAGGTGCCAGATTTTTGTGTGATACTTGACTCTTGAAAAGGTATGAGCCCACTAAAAATTGGCTCAGGGTTTCAAATTACTTCTGTCTTGTTCGTGATCTGACTGGAGGAAGCAGCACCTCAAGAAATAACCCCAGGAATAGATTTGCTCACCCTGCAGCACAAGCACCCTTCTGCTGAGCTCTCCTGCAGTGCAACCCTCTGACAGCCCAAAGGCGGTATTTTGGGGAAGAAGTACCTCATAACAACAATGTCAAGTTATTTTCTTCAATAGTGTAGGTTTCTGATGCTTTAAATCCCAGACTTGAGCAACAGAACTGACTTTCAAAGTCAAGTCTGAAAGCAACACAGATGCTTTCCATCAGCAGCAAGTACACAACATACCCACTTGGAATCCCATTAGCACCTACACTAAATTAAGGATTTACTTAAGCTGGGTTTTGCTTTAGAGCCTGGTAACAGCCAAACCGTTAAGGCAAGAACAACTCTCCTCTGCAGAGCCTTCTTTACCTCACAAGGTCACGGCTTGCTCTGTGACAGTCTGCTGCTCTGCCCCCAGGGAATGCAGCTCCTCCACTTCATTTGGTGTGCCAGGTAGGGCTCTCAGGATGCCAGGGGTGCCTGCAGCCTCTGCCAGCAGTGGGCTCTCCCCACAGGGCTGGAGCTGGGGCTGCAGCTGTGCGGGCACAGCAGGGCTGGGTTACGTCAGTGGTCAGGGAACAGAGAGTTACTGGGAGGGCTGTGCTCTCGTGTGCCTTGCTGCACTTCAAGTTCAAAATGTACAATTTATAAATGGGCTGTACCATGTGGCAGACGTGCTCTTAACCCCCAAACCAACAGCTTTGCACAGCTGAGTGAGGAACTGGCCACAGATGCCAAGCTGTGATCCAAGTCCTTAATTCAAAGCGTTCCCAGGAGGGTTCTTTGCTGAAATAAGACTTTCACAAGCAGAGACTGTTAAATAATAACCCAGGCCAACAAACCCAAGCAGCATCTTCCCCATCCAGCTAGCCACAGGTGTTCTGTGGTGGCTGGTCAGTGGCTCTGACACTGCTCACACACGGGCAGATATTGTACCATTTATCAGGCAGGCTCTGGAGGGTGAACATCTGCTGGCTGGAATTGCTGCTCACAACGATTCCCACGGAGAGCTGGATGTGTGAAATCTGTCTCCAAGTCCTGAGTGCTGTGTTTGTGACCTGAGATCCATTAACAGCTCTGATGAATGAGAGCTCCAGTGGTTTTGCACTGCGAGACACGGCAGCGTGGAGGAGCACAGGTGATGAGTTACAGCAGAGCTGAGGCTGGAGGGATAAGCATCATCTACTGCATCAGCAGCACTGATATCTCCTCAGTGAAGAAGCTGCTCCTTCTTCCTCTGTCTCTACAAAAACGTTTTGCCAAACTCATTTCAAGCAAAAAAAAAAAAGCAAACGTCCTGCACCTCACACTGCCCAGCAGCAAGTCTGTGTTTCCAAGTGTCCCTTTTCAGGGAGAAATGCAGCTGGCAGATGCTTTCCTTTCCATCCCCAGATCATTTCACAGAATTAAAAAAAACCAACAATTTGACAAATTCAAGTTTTTTTCAGCTGCATGCTCTGTAGCTGCAGCAAACAGGGCTGGCAGCTGACAGCAGGTGATGCTGGGGAATGTGACACACTGATGGTGCATTCTGAATGTGGATCCCAAGAGAGTGGCTCCAGCCTCAGGCAGACTTGCTGCTGCTCCAGGAGTGCCTACAGCTCGTTTTCAATTGCATTGTCTCCTGCAAGGGGCTAGAACCTCCCAGAAGAGATTATCACATTTGTGCCATGACAGGCCAGGCCTGAGCTCTGAAACTCTGGCAGCAGGTTGGCTCCACTTCACCCATTTCCAGGATTAGGGCAGCAATTCCCATGTGCTCCAATGGTTGTTCCAAATTCACAGCATTTCATGGCTGTTAAAATGCCAATTATTAGGAACAGTGGTTCTCTTTAGCACAGAAAGGCTCTCAGCCCAAGCATTTTCTAATTCTAATTTTGAATTTCTAATTCCAAATTTGACTTGAAGAAGTATCTGGAAAGACTTAATATTCCTCACCAGTGCAAATCCCTGTCTCAGAGCCCACCTTCCTCTTTGAGAACTGAAGGTCTCACACACGTGGTGGCAAAGATACTTCAGCCAGCCCACCCCTTGCAGTTGGTGTGACTCCAGCAGCCCACATGTCACCAGCAGTGTCATCTCTGCTTTGATTGTGAAAAGGCAGCACTGCAGGAGCCAGGGAGACCTGTGTGACTCCCAGAGACATCTCCATGGCTATCAAACACCCAGGAAAGTCACCACAGCCTCTCACAGACCTTTGGGCAAGGGCTTGCTGTTATTTATTGGTGCCATGTTCTGACCACAGCACCCACAAGCACCAGACAGCCCCAAAAATGCTGACAAGGCACTGCAAGGGTGTCCCCCACCAGCAGTTAGAAGCACACAAATAACTGAGTCAGATCTTCTTTAGCAGGTTCCAAAGGCAGCTTTTTAATCTGTCAGGAGCTTTTTAATCAGACAAACCCAGATCTGAGTGGTGAGAGGGCAGGGATTGGGGTTTGTTCTGTGTCCAGTCTAGCTTTACCCTTTGGATAAATCTCTGCTTGATGGGGGGTTAAAGCTGAGTCTACAAGTCAAGAAAATGATCCTGAGTACTTTGGGATGCAAGGGAGAAGCCTGGGATTCAGTATCACAAGATGCAAGGTGACTAGCAAACACAAGACTCTTCAGCTATATTTTACCTAAGTAAGCCTCTGAAAATATTTCAGTCATCCTCATCTTCTTGCAAAAATGTCTTTTTCGTTACCTTGTCAAATATTTTAGTTTCTCTCCATGATTACAAATGTCAAGATTAAATGAGCTGTATTGGGTGAAAGATTAGAAATGGTAACAAAAATAACCCGAACAAGACATGAATTCATTGCTTCTGAAATAGTTGCCTAAGGAATGTACAACTAGTCTTTGAAGTGTCTAATTAACATGACAAAAAGTTGAAAGCTATCAGTTTGGTTACTTCAGGACTTATTTTTCTTGTTACTAAAAACAAAAAACTCCCACCAGAATAGGAGATGAACATAAGGTCCTCAGGTTCAAACCAGCCCTGCATCTGTTTCAATGTTCCCTAGCTGAGGAAAAAAACACATTAAGTAAATTCAACCTGATGAGTGTTTTGGTTCTTCAATGAATACAGGAACATTTGTATTCTCCACTCCTATATTATGCTATAAATTGTTGCCTAAGTAGGTCACCAAAGCGATTTCTGAATGTTTCAAGACAAATCCTTTCAACATGAACCCACAAACCAAAACCAGAGCCTTGGCTGTCAGGGCATTGATAGATCTCCATCAAGCCCACTGCTGTCAAAAAAGTAAGGGGAGTGCTCTTTTTAACTTGGCATCTGCTATCGTGATTCAACTCTTTGCAGAGAAATATACTATTACTCCATATGGCAGCTTCCCCAATTGTAAAAGGGCAGCCAACTTCTATGGCAATGAGAGCCTTAGCAAATTAACAACTGAGTCTGGCACTAATGAATGCTCCTCTGTCTCAATAGAAGGTAGCTGGAGGTTTCCTCACATGTTTTCTCGGAGCTTTGTTCTAGCAGGAGATGCTACAAGAAACAAACTGTGTTCCAAGCCCTTCTGAGATTTAGTAACCCAAATACTTCACTTCCTTGCTGATCAAAGGAAGCAGTGACTTGAGAGTGCCTTGCTGAGAGTCGCCGGTGCTGCGGAGGCTGACTGGGACTGTCACCTCCACATTCCCTTCAGAGCAGGAGCCACATTTCACCACAGCTGAGCCAAATGCAACCTTCACCTTCATCACCTGGTTGCAGAGGGAATGTGGCTCTTCCAGAGGCTGGAAGGGCCAGCTGTGGGAGCCAGGCCATGGAATTCATTCACTGTCTGTGCTGCTCCCCCGTCGCATGACTGCGCTCGGAGCCCGAGTGTGGGACTGCTCCTTTGAGTGCCAGAGAAGCTATTTCAAGCTGTTTGCCCAAAGACTCATCAATAAGTCATAAGCCCCAGAATGGAAGTCAAAAGAAGGGGAAAAAACAGTCGCTTTATTCAGGCAGAATAAATAGTAACTTCCATTGCATTCTCTTGAACTAAAAAGAGAATGAGCTGCTTCAAAATATTCCCCTCTATGGGCTGGCTACTCTACAGGAACCCAACCCAGTTCCACCTTCTGGAGACCTGAGGTGAGAGAGACAGCTGCAGTGCAAGTTAACTGCATTTTGGGATGCTGGGAAAATCATCCTGGAGGACCTGCACTCCACAGAGTGGCTGCACATGGCAGCAGTGGGGAAGAACCTCCTTGCAAGGGAGAATTGTCTGCCTGATGACTTCCAGAGCACTGGAGACAGTCTCTGGTCCGAAGCAGAGGGGAACATCTCCCTGGATCTGTCCTGCCTTTATCAGATTGACAGCCCAATCTGATTAAGAGGCTTCTCCAGGGAGTGCTGTCCCTGCCATGCACCAACACCCTCATTAATGAAACATTAGCTGCTCACGTCATTTCTCCTCTGCCTTTCCTGGAACACACAGCTTGCCTTGGATTAAGCTATCTTGGGGCAGCCATGTGCCTTTGTGAAGTACCCTGGAATTAAAGAGCACTAGAGAAATATTAATCACTCAGCAGTAGCCATCTTTCCTGCAATTCCTTTAATTGCCTCAATTCTTACTGACAGCTCTCTCTGCCTGCTCCACCACAGGCACTTTCTCTGTTCAGACCTGCTCCAGTTCTTAAGTCCAGTTTACAGAACAGTTACTGAAACAAAGCCCTTAATCCACACAGATACAAGCAGTTGTTTTGAGGTGTTTAAGAAAAGTCATGAAATTCAAGAAGTTTCTGTTTCAGTTTTTCTGGGAGAAGCCTGGAAAAGGAAGGGGACTAAGTTTTGGGCTGACTCAAAGCCCAAATCCATGAGGTCTGAGTGTTTACATGTGGTATTGTGTAATTGGAGTGTTACCACATTGTGTTGGGCCAAACAAACTGGGCTGAGCTCCCCCCTGCCCAGAAGGAGACAATCCTTACCTGGAGGTTGTTCAGAGGCTCCATTTTCATGACTGGTCCCAGAGTGTTGAGGGGCAGGGAGACATCAATACTTTGGTTTGGCATCAGAGGTGTGTGAATGGCCAGGGGGGTGCTTGGGATGACCCCAAAGCTGGGCAAGAGAGAAACAGAGGTGATGAGAGTAGCCCTGAATTGTCCAAAATAATGTTCCTTTTGTCAAGCAACACCTGCCTCATCTTCCCATTACTCCTGAGCTATCCCTGCTGTCACTCCAGGGAGGGAACACAGTTCAAAGGAGCAGACAAAGTAGGACAAGGCATGGGAAACTCAGTCAGGGTGATCTTGCTGACAAATTCCCCAGCCTGCCCCAGGGAGCAGCTCCTGGGAGCTCTCCCCTTACCCCCATGGCACTGGTCTGTGTGCTGAGCACCACCAAGGAATGACCTGCACTCACAGCCAGGAGCTGTTTCTCTGTCCCTGAGCTCCAGACCACTGCAAGGAGGGTGCATCACACACTGCATGGCTGCTGCATCCCTGGGAGCTGTGGCACAGGGACCTGGAGCCAGCACAGAACAAACCAGCCAAGGAGGAGCATGTGGCTTGGAACAGCACTGCAGAACAAATGAATCAACACATCCAGCTGCCTGCTCCTGAGTGGCAGCACCTGGCCCAGCTGCCTGCTTGGAGGCTCCTTCACTGGGGATGTGTCCCAGCAGTGTTTACTTGCCTGCTCAGTCCAAGGAACATTTAATTCCACAGGCATCTCTGCTTAGTGTGGAGGAGAGGGAAAGCAGCTCACATTTAACACAGCACTCCTGTACTACGTACCAGCTGCTTTCCAAAAGCAGATGGAAGCCCAGATGTTTAGGTGTCCACTCATAAATGCATTTCTCTTCAGCAGAATTCACATTAGCTCAGAGGTCTCAGGGCATTTGCAGGATGGATAGGTGAGTATTTTTATTTGATTCACTAAAAGCCTGATGCTGTCTCTGCACAGTCAGCCACATTTATCAGGTGTGTCACTCTTTCAGAAACCAATAAATGCCCCATTCTTGGTTCTCTCCTTAGTTTTCAGCTCCAGGGAGTTGAAATAGGAATATTCCTAGCAAGGGCTTAACCACATGATTTCCCTTCTGCAGCCATTTCACCTTGGAGGGTACAAACCCTCGTGTTTCCCCTAGGACTCAGAGGGAAATCAAACTTGCAGTTTGTTCCTAAGGGGCTGTGATATTACAGCACACCAGAGCTTTAGCTTTCTTTCATTTTTTTTTAATGCTTTATCCCAAGACTGCAGTGAATGTGATTAGCAGCAGCAGGAAAGGAGGGAAAAGCAACAGAAACTTCCCAGTCACACACCTTAATATTTACACTTAGAGAATCAGCCCTCTGCAGCTCTTTCTAATGCTCCAGCCTCAAAGCATTGACAGGGGAACAGCATTTGTAAAAGAGTAAACAGTAGTAGGTTGTATATGGAGCTTGTGCTGCAAGAGGAAAAACTGCTGGTTCACTGAACAGCATTTAAACTTTCTACATCCTCAAAATACCACGTAGCTGTGGCTAAAACATGGCTTGATGTATGGGGGAAAAAAACCACAAACAAAATGCCTTTTTTTCCAGGCCAATGTGCATGAAACATTCACATAGAGCAGCTTAGCAAAACTCTCCAGAAAACATGGCAGTCCAGGGAGAACATTTACTAGGACTTACTTAGCATAATGACTTTTCTAAGTAAATCTTATTCATCCCAAGAAATCCTGAATTTGCAAGGCTAACAGTGAGATTAAAGAGATGGTTTCAGTGGATCCTCACTAGAGAGAACCCTTTTCCAGTGAAGTGATGTTAAGGAATACAGAGAACATGTCAGTCACAAGATAGTCTTTGCAGTCTTGATAAGAAGTAGCCTGGTCCTTGCTGAAGATAACACACAGCAACCCACAGGATAAGCTCTCTGCAAAGGGTATTTCTGTGGGAGGACACCATGCCTGTGCTGCCAGGTCATGTCCTTTGGCTGAGATGGGTTTCCAGGAACAAAGTGAATTGTATCATCCAAGCTCTAAACTTTCAAGTGGTTGCTGTTCCTGACAGAATTGTTCTGCTGCCTATTACAGGGAGAACATGTGCCCAGCTTGCAGCTCCTTCAGTGACAAGCAGCTTTATTAAGGAGCCCTGTGCTTCCAGACAGTCTGAGGGGCAGCACAGCAATTAAGTCAGGAGGCAGAGGCATCATGGGTTATCCTTGTGCAGCTCAGGTCCTGCCTGTTCGTGCTCCTGTTTTCCCCAGGGCACTTAGAGGCTATAAACCAACCAACCTGCCTAACAGCTCATGAGGCTGCTGAAAAACTCTACCGAGGTTAAATGGGGCAGGTGCTGTTTCAGAGCAGGGAGAAGGATGGCACTGTCTGCTGCCTGTTTCCTCTCAGATTTATCAGTCTGTGTTTTCAGCCCTTTCACACAATTTTGGTGTGATGGAGAGGTCAGGCTGCACCATCCAAGCTATTTCCATGCCTGCATTATACACGTAAGCACAAGCCCTCCCTAAATTTAGCAGTGTAGGCACAAACTCCTTTCCCAGGAGCACGCAATCTGTTGAACACAGTGCATTGCTTTTAATTCCTTACCTGTTCTTATTGAACTGAATGGCAAAGTCAGTCATGTGCTGCAAAGCCTTATTGGTGAAGTTCATCTCCATGTAGATGTGGCCCTGCCTGTGGCTGAATGTGCCTGAGATCTCCAGTCCTTTAGCCTTCACTGCAGGCAGCCAAACCTTGAACACAAGAGATGTCATTCAGCATGAGCAGCCTGGCCTGAGGATGACAAACAAGCACAGTTTGCCACTAAACAGAAGTCCTGAGCTCAGAAATCCAACTACATTGGCACATGAAGCCCACAGAGGCTAAAGAAACACTACAGGAGGATGGGACATGGGGTGTTGAAAGGATGGAGCTCACCACTGAGGAACAAGCTTGCTGCTCCTAATCCATATTTGCTCACAGCATTCACGTAAGAAATCAAATTACTACAGCAGCAGTGTGCACAAGAGCAGGGACAGCTTGTGTCCATCACACCAATGTGAGACTCACCCAGTCTGCTGCTGGACTTCTCCAAGGGCTGGTTGGGCTATTAGAGGACAATACTAAAGTTTGAACCAAATAAAATCACAGGGCTGATACTATTATCTGCTGGGTTCTGGATTCCCAAAATCACCTCTGCGGGAAAAACCCAGACCCAGATCTGAGTGGTGCAACTTGAGGCAGTGCTTAGCTCACATTACTGTGGGTTTGTTGTACCTGGATTTATATATGGTGCAATAATTGAAAGGATCCAGAACTTTGAGTACCTTGAGACCCTCAGTTTCAGAGGATGGTTTAAGATTATCCATGCATGGACTATTTGAGTGCTAATTTTTGTTTACTCCCTTTCAGGAGCCTGAGCTCCCTGTGGCTGCTCCACAGCCAGTTTCCAGAACCATGTTCTGTGTCTCATGATCCCTCCCAACTCCATGCTTCAGCTAAAGCCTCTGCTATCTCTCGCTGACAGAAAATTTCTCTGCATTCCACTGCAGCACCATCATCCCCATCACATGATTTTACCTCCACTGTCACACTGGATTCCTCCAAATAAACAAACCTGCCAGGGAAGTTGTTGCAAATTGGATCTTGCCCTCAGTTTCCTGGGGAAGCTTGTTAAGAAGTAGGTCTGCAGGAAAGCTGCTCTGACACGAGGGAAAGTCTTGGATCTCATCTAAGCCATTCTTTAGAGAAAAACTGACACAGGTAAAATGAGGGAACTGCTAAAATGCCAGAAATTTGTAACTAATAACTAACATGGTCTCCTCTCTACTTGGGAAAAACCCAGGGCACCCCTAATGGGATTGAGTTGAACTTTTAGCACCAGAAACCCACAATAAATGGGACAAGTGAGCAATGCCAGCTTTGCAGCCCGAGGGAAGGCAATGAACTGGGGATGATTGCTTTTCCTTACGTACAGACTTGGGAGCCACATATCCTCCAGGAGCCATTCCTATGCCAGATGAGAGCTCAAAGAGATCGTTGAGTCCACTGCTGACCACTGCTGGGGTGGGAGAAGGGGCAAAGGTGGCTGGCACAGAGGAGGGAATGTAGGTCTGTCCCACCTGGAGGAGTCAGAGAGAACAGGCACTCATTAGCATCACGTGTGAGCACTGCTTATTAAATAAAGCATGAACTTAGGCAATATCCTAAATATTTTAAAGCCATTTGCAGCTTCCCCACTGATTTATCAATAGTGCTAAATTATGCATTTGAATTCCAAAGCTCTTGGCAGCTAATCCCTACACTCGGCTGTCACCTCAACCAAGCTTCCACATCATTTTTTATAGCTCCAGTTATCTTATTCCCACTGTAGAGGAATCTTTCTTCTCCATATCTCCTTCTCATAAGACAATATGCTTTGTGGATCTACCCTACACAAACACAGGGAAAAGAGCAAATGCTTCAAACCTTCCCCCAGCCACGTCAGCCTCCAGGAATCTGCAAGATTTTGCATATCCAGAGATAGCAAGGGAGTCATGACCGTGTCTGTACTCCCACCCAAAGCCAGAGCTCTGCATTCTCAGCACTGGGGCCCAAAAGGTTCATTACACGAAGCAGAGTCTGCCAGAGGACAACCTTCCTGCAAGAAGGGCAATCCTTCCCTCCCAGGACTTAAATGAGGGCATCAAAGCTGGAATATTAACCTCTAGATGCCCAGCTTCAGATGGGACAGTCACACTCAAGTTACACTCCCCAATTCTCTTCCTAGCAGGCAGAATGCTGTGCTTGAGACCAGGATTCCCCAGGCAGCAGCCCAGAAACAAGCAGAGAGACCAGGACAGAAGTGCCTGGTGGGTTTTTGCTGGCCCAGGAGGGCAGAGACCTGGCTTGGTAGGTATGATCACCACAGGGAACCATCTCCCATGTCCTGCTGAGGGAGGTGTTACAGGTGTTCTGTGCCACCAGCTCTCCTCTGCCCTTGTGCTGAAGGAAGAAAGGAATGCCAGATTTGCAGGGAAAGGAGGAGAGAGAATGACTGCAGCCATAACAAGGGTCTCTGAAAAGCCCTCCCTCCAGAAATGAGTGTGCTTTCCTCACTGAATTACTGGATAGTCCTGGGAAGAGGGACTGAAGCTTTCTAGGGGACACCACTTCTGGCTGTGGGTTGAAAGCACACTTCCTCCTGCCCACTGCATCTCCAAGTCATGTTTCATTCCCTTTCCCATGTTTCATGTTCATTCCCTTTCCATGCTTGTCTGGAAGAAGCTGCAATGAGCTCGAAGCCAAGGCTGCTTTGAAAGCAGGTTGAAACTGTCCCATGTCTTGGCAAGTACTGTAGGCACGAGGACACTCCCAAAGCACAGGCACAGAGGAGGTGGCTGGTGGCAGTACTGACCACACACAGCAGGAAAGCCCAGAGCACCTGACCTTGATGTCCAGGCAAAAATCTTACGTGGAGTTTGGGAGGAGAAAGCACTGAGTTCAGGCAAGCCTGTGGTGACAGTGGGTGAGGGTTACAGACCAGGCTTTGTGAGTAGGGATGAGCATCCTTGGCCTTCCAGCTGCTAAAGCAGCTGCACAAGGATGAGGCACTGCCAGGGTTAATGCTGCTGCTCCAACTAAAAGCTCTGAGGAAGAAGAGCTAAGCAGAGAGAGTGAACAGCTCTGGCCCTGGCTGCTCTTAGGAAAGCCCAGGTGGCAGCTGGACTCAAATCAACATAGGTGGGGACCTGTGTGTTTCAGTTGCATTTATCCATTTTCAAACAGCTTCGGGGCTTTCAAAAGCACCTTCCAGCACATAACAGGTGAGGTTACACTGAAAAACCCTGAGCTGTGAGCAGCTTTGGAAATTGGGGAAAAAAATGGAATGGCACTTACTGCCGGGCTTCCTCCAATGCCCCCGCCAAGGTCACTGCCAAGCTGAAAGAGAGAAGGAGAGAGAGGAGAGGAAGACGGAGATCATTTCAGCCGAGTGTCAGATCCGGGCACGGATCGCTCCCGCGTACAGGACAGGCAGAAATGCAGTGCTGGGAAAGCACAGGGAACAGAGGGGCTGCTGGCTGCTGTGTGAGCACAGCTACTTGGAGAACTACCCCACGCATTCACTGTGGACAGGAGTGTTTTGCAGGTTAATAAGAACAAAATTCCATCCCTTCTCGTGCCTGTTGTCTGCACCAAAACCTCCCTTCTTCCCGTTTCGTGCACCGGTGCTTCCCCTCAGCCCTGCTGCCGCCAGCAGGCCCCAAGCAGCTCCACAAAACCCAGTGGGGTAACTGTGAAATGGCATAAAAATAAAACTGACAGGAAGGCTCACTTCCTGAAAGCTTTGGTTTTCTAGGGAACAGCTCCGAAGCACGGGCAAACACAATGAATCTTGGCTGTGTTCCTCCGACACGCGGCTCCTTTCAACAGCGTGGAGGAAAGAGAATGGGATCCGTGCTGGCTCTTACAACAGCTCAGAGAGGGGGGCTTTGAAGATGCTCCCCTCCCTCAGACAAGGGAAAAAACACCTTCATCATCTAATGGCCACTCCAACAGCAAAGAGACCTCACAATGCACCAAGCTATTTCAGAACCAAATTCTGTGAAGCTACACATTCACATCTGAAGTGACTGAAACATCCCTCCATAAACACTAAATCCTCTCTGGGGCCCTTCTGCAGCCCACCTAGAAGCTCTCCCCCCACCAAGTTCCCTTTACAAAGCACCCAGAACACATTCCCAGTGACAAAGCCCATTTTTCAAACCTCCACATCACTCTACATGCTCAGGAGAATTCAGAGATCAGGGCAGGCTCCAAGGCTTGGCTACAAGTGCTGTTCGCAAGTACAACATCACTGCTGTGAATATTTAAAATGCACTTAACAGATGACTGATAGCCAGGAGGAAACAAGCACAGATCTGCAGTGCTTATTCACTGCAGAGACATCTCCAGGCTTATCTGTGTCTCAGGCTTTTCTTCTGAAGACCAGGGTAATTTTTTTGCCCAGAACTGGGGTTTTTTGGGGTCACATTCAGACAAGGAACATGACCTGACACCATTGACAGAGGATGATGTAAGTGCAGGTGTGAGGCAGGAGCCAGCCCCATTAGGAAAAGACTGGACTGGCAGACCTGAACATGACAGCTCACCTGGTAGATGGTTCTGTTCTTCCATTTGATTAGGGTTTGGGGAGTTAGTTTGCTTTTAAAAAAGCATGTGACAAACTGGGTCAGCAAAGGCTCCAGATACATTGTTCAAGTAAGTGCTGGTGTGTCAGAATATTGAACAAATGCACTATATAGCTGAAGTAAAAGCTTCCAGGAGTGACCATGCTTAGAGCCAAAAAGGCTCTGACCTTTTCCCTCTGCACAAAAAACTTGGAAATTAACTTTACTCTGATCCCTTCCAGCCTGTTCTCTGAGAGATCTCACAGCAAACGTGTTTTATGCTGGTCAAGAGATACCATAAAGCTTCATACCTCTCTCCATCAGAGCACAGATAAAAAGGATAAATTGCCCTGAGAAGAGCAGCAAAGGTGTAAGACAGTGACTTACCAGATGATAACCAGCCTCCATAAAACCTGTAAAATGTGACAAATCCCTGTGCTTCCCTGGATCTCTCTTCTATCCCCTGGCACCTCTCCTTCCCCTAGTCCCCACAGCAGCCACCTGATGCAACATTAACCACCCTAAGTAGGTGTTAGAGAAGGATAAATCACACATTTTGCTTTTTGCTAAGAAGCCTTAAGAGCTTTTTTTCCTCTGTGGGACTCAGTTTATCCCTACTTGAGGTCATGGTAGAAGCTGAGGAGACTCCTCACCTTTTTCAACAGCCACCTCTCCATACAGCAACCCAGGCTCTGGCTGGCCAGTTTTGCTTATCTTACTCAAGAAATAACAGATAAAACTGAGTGGTTCCAAAGTCAAAAGAAGGATCAGTCAGAGACCAAAGGAAGCCAGCCAGAGGATGCAAATCCAATTAATATTGAGCTTATAAAATAAGGCTTATTACACTGTCAAGTCTCCCCCACAGAAACAGCCTGACAGAGCTGAGTTTTGTTCTATTGACTGCTCTCTAAGCCAAGCCACGCTTTAGATTAATATATCAGATCATTTACATCTTGTTACTGGCTCACTGAGGAGTAATAAATGCAACTATTACACCTCATCCCTATTCATAGTCTTGCATGCAGATGAACTCCAAGCTTTATATTGACAGGCAGCAAAGTCCAGGGGAAAAGAAAGAATGCAGTTCATTTCCAGATATTATTGTGTGCATGGAGGATTTCTGCTACTGTTGTCTGCAGCAGGAGAAAGGCTGGTTTATCAAGCAGCAAGCATTTTACAAAGGGTATTATGGAAATGACTAAATAATTCTGCATAATCAAGCCAGATGTTAACTATTCTATCATTTCCTACTACACTCATCATCACAAGGAACTGCAGGGTGGGAGCCCAACCTCGAAGCAGCTCGTACACTGATGTTGGCTGCAAGGGACAGGGAATGACATATTGGGGTTCCTCAAGCCATCCACAAGTCTTCCATTTTCCCTAAATGTCAGGCCTTGCAGGGGGAAAGTAGAATGTGGATTTATTGCTTTAGTTAAGACTCCAGCTCTCATAAAAAGGAGGAATGAAAACCCCTGACTAGCTCAGAGAATTCACCAGGAGCCCCGTGTGTTTCCAGATTGGACCCAGCATCCCTTTTCCATGCCAGGAAGC
Organism: Drymodes brunneopygia; assembly: GCA_013400955.1. Lineage (NCBI taxonomy): Eukaryota > Metazoa > Chordata > Aves > Passeriformes > Petroicidae > Drymodes > Drymodes brunneopygia. Next base: position 91,369 of record VZTZ01018145.1, read on the forward strand.
TCTGAGCTGCTGCAGCCCCTCTTTAGTGGCTGAGGGCTCTGCAGAGCACAGCCTGAGCCTCTCCTGGCTCCTGTGCTCGGGCCCAAGCACTGCAGATGTGCTCCAGAGCCAGCGCCAAGGAGCTGCAGCTCCTCCAGGTCCCTACAGGCAGAGCTGGCTCTGCCCAGACTGGAGAGGGAAGTGACAGCATTTCTACTGCACCAGGAGTTAAAGGGGGAAGTTAATAAAGAACTGATCAGTTTAACATCAGATCTGGACTGCACTCCCCATTGCAGCAGCACAAAGTCCCTGTCCCTGTTCTTCTTGCCCATCACCCTCCCATGGCACTGATGCTTTCCCCATTCAGGAACTGCAGGTCTGCTTCTCCTCCTGTGAGATGCCCAAATCATAACTTTATTCCAATCTCAGAGTGATGGAAGAGATGGTAACAGTGATGTGTGTGAGTAAGAGGGAAGGAGGAAGACAGAGGGAACAGGAACCAATTACCCACGGAGTGTCCTCTCCCATCTGGAGTGACAGGCAGAGTGCAGAAGGAAAGAAACAGATATTAGTCAGGCATGAAGTGCTGCTGAAGCAATTCCCCAGGACTAGCAGCTCTGGTTAACCGTTTCCATTTGTCTCATGGGCACACAGACACTCCTGCCAGAAGGACAACCTGGATCTGCCTCACAGGAGAGTCAGGGACAGCCCCACAGAGGAGAGGACCATGTTAATAGAGCTGTCAGCCCCACTTGGCTGAAATGCTTGCTATGAAGATGGGGTGGACAAGGGCTGGCTCTTGATGGTCCAAGAGAATTTGTGGCACTGCAAATCCATGATCCTGGTCCCAAAGTTGGCAGCCTTGCCTCTTGCTGGAGAGCACAAAGTCGCTGCCCAGGATGAAGAGGTGCCAGCTTCAGGAAACGAGCAGAGGATGAACAGGGAGTTCTGGCCCCCAAAGGCATAAAAGTTCTTCAAACAGGAATTCTCCTTATTCCCTCCAAACCTATCCTGCTATAACAGCATCCAAGCAGCCACATGGGTTTAAAGCAGAGGCTGGGCTCAACCCTGCAGCAATAAAACCAATGCCAGCACCTCTTCCCCAACTGCATCAGCACCTTTACTTTGCCCAAGTTGGCTCGGACGGCGCCGCAGCTGCTCTGCAGTTGGAGAGCCTTTGCCCTGCAATTCCAGCCCTGTGGAAGCAGTTATGCTGACTTATGAAGTGCAGCAGTGCTGGAGTTACTGCATTAGGAGGGTTTATTTGCATCTTAACAGCAGCTTGTAATGAAGTGACTCTGCTGAAGTGTTCATGTGATCCTGAGGGGCTACAATCACTTCTGCAAAATGACGTGAGGCTTTTGGAGCACCAAAAAATAACGGGGAGGGTGGAGCCAGGGACAGAAGCTTCAACAATCACTGCTCAGCAACTGCCTTGCCTTGTGCCCACAGCAGAATCAGGGCTTCCAGGGCAGCTGTGCATTTCATGGACCACAATTCACGGGTTAACAGGGGACAACTGCTGCCTCCTCGCTCCCTCACACCACAAATCAGGAGTCAAGCAGCACAGCTCAAGGTGCTGCCTGCCCTCAGAAACAGCAGCAAGGAACACCAGGCATTTACCTCCCAGGAATGGGGTGAGATGCTGAGAGGAGGCTGCTGGCAGCCCCTCTGATGAGGGCTATTCCTGTCAGAGAGCCCTGAGCTGCAGGACAGACCGTGCATGGGCTGCAGGGATCTCACTGCAGACGCCACCACAGCTCACACAAAGGCATTGTAGTGCCTTCTTTGCTGCCTGTTTTGTGACTGTTTCCACACCAAGGCTTGCAGAGCAGAAGGGATGCTCTCCAAACCAGGGACAGCTGTGTCAGAGCTGCTGGAGGACAGGTCACACTGCCAGTATCACAGTCACCAGTTTCACTGCATGTGCTGCTAATGCTCTGCCCTGCTGAGCCATTTCCACCAGCAAGGAAAACTGAGTCCTAACCATTTTCATCCTCTAAAGTGTAAAAAAAACCAAGCTGCTCACAAAGCTCTAGCAGTCCTGTGACTCCCACAACAGCTTTGAATCAGATATGAATGAGTGACCCACTAAAATAGCTCCTTTTCCTCACCAGCCCTGCCCCAGCAATGGATACGTGTCCTTTGTCAGGAATCTCAACAGATTCCTTTGTAGCTCATCAAACCTCAACAGCTCAGATGAAAGGAGTCACTCAGCTCTTTGCCAAAGGCAGGAGGAGCACTCTGGGAAAGCATCACATCCACTGCATAAATGGATGTTGGGGCTGATCTGGCACAGACACTCTCACACTGTAGTTGCAGGAAAAGGTAAATGAAGTCACTTCTCTAAGATTATACACAGCAAATCACTTGCAGAGCCAGGAGAGGAATGTGGCACCCAGGGCAGACTGGAGGTCACTTTGGGGCTTTTTTATAAAACATTGGTGAGTCCCTAATCAACACCAACTCTCCAGGGTGCTGTCCATTGAGGCTAGACTTGGAATTCTCCACTTGAAAGGAGTCAGACAGGAAGGGAGGGACACCAGCAGCCCCTGCTCACAGCTTTGTGGATGAGGCAGGCACTTCAGACTGCTGGAACAGGGGTGCCCAGCCTGGGGTGCCCAGAGCTCAGCTCCCACCCTCCATCCCACTGCAGGGCTGGGACATGGCCCTGAATCGTGTGGAACAGAGCCTTGGGGTCTTGGGGTCAGACCCCCTAAATCCAGCCTGATTACACAGAGGGGCACAGCCCCACCTGAACAGCCCAGACCAGTCCAGGTATTACAGAAAACAGTGGATATTCAGTGTTTATCAGACAGCTTTTCAGTTTAGGACATAAATCAACCTGACCAGCCGCCAGTCTCGAATCAATAATATTCTTGTAGATGAGTGGCTAGAGTATTAAATAAAATCCTTACATAACAGACAATCCAAGCCTGTCCACTCCTGCAGATTTACTGCTCTGCCCCCGGGTTTCAAGCCAGCCTTCCTGGCTCCTGGCCACAGTGTCCTGCTCCCAGTCAATGCAGGGACTCCCAGGAAGCCCCTAGAGCTCTCATGCTCTGTGGATTTGCAGAACAAACAAGGTTTAAAGGCAAAAATGTCATGTCAGCACAGACAGACATCCTGCAAAGCACTGCACCATTGCACAGGAGTTGGGAGAGTGACTGTAACCTGCATGAAATTCAATCACTGGAGGGAAAAAAGCATCGAACTCCATCTCTTGGGATGCTCAGCTCTGCACCCAATAATCTGCTCTCCCACAAGTTTTATTTCTCTTCCATTAGTGACTGCTATGACTACTTTATACTGTGGAGCTGGAGGTCCCAAACAGTTTTGTAAAGTGGGCTTAGTCACCAACTTATAGAAAAAGAAAATTGAGCAGAAAAGAACAAGATCTGCCCATGGTGGCAAACAGGGGCACAACCTGGTCCCTAGAAAACAGCTCTCCACAAGTCTGCTCTGCTCTTACACCAAAGGTCCCTTTTCTCTTCTTTTTAATTGTTAACACATGCTCAGCATCTGTGCATGCATGTTACATTTAATACCAATTACACAACTCACTATGGAGATAAAATATCATTTACTCATTAAAGAAATTAACCTTGCAACGCAGCTGGAGTCTCACTGGTCATGGGCATAAATACCTGGCAATGCTGAGGACAATTCAAATGAACAATATTAATTTGGTGATTGTGTGGTTTTACACCACTCAGCCTCTATTTAAATGGCTGGAAGAAAAAATAAAACCCCACAGTTTTAAGAAATGGAAATGCAGAATGGCATTTTCCACGGAAGTTAATGCTGCTGTTGGTCTTTCTGGGTCAGTCCCACTGGGACTTTCACTGCAAGAACATCCCTCTGATGAGGCCACCCCCTCCAAAGACAGGGGGGCAGAAGAGGGGATCAACAGATGACACTGAGTGGGTGTGACAAACTGGCTGAGATGCTGCCAGCAGCCTCTTGCAGACCTGCAGCTGCCTTTGAGGCTCTCACAGCACTGAGGCAATGTCACCGTCACAGTGTGCAGCCTGAGCCAGCCCAGCAAAGCAGGGCAAGAAATGCATTAAAGAAACCTCAAGGAGTAACAGGGAAATTGCAAAGCAGAACAATTCAGGCATTGCTGGCTCCCAGGTGTTTTGGATCCCTGGGAAGGGTGAAGAGCTCAGCCCTTCTTCAAGGGGCACACTGGGATGTGTCTCAGCTCCTCCCCACACACAGAGCTCAGGCCTGTGGGATCTGCAGTTTGAGACTGATCTTGGCACAGCACAAATGTGGTTTAATTTGAGCCTGAGAGCCAAATGCCAATGCTCTTGGCAAGCCCTGCAGCCCAGAGCACTTCCCAGCAATTTGGGTAATACCAGGTTAGGGTTAACCCACCTTGAGACTTGTTAAACACATGCCCACAGCAACAAACAAACAAACACACAGATCATCTTCTCTCACTAATTAAGCTTATTATCCTAGAGTAATTTAGGTTGGAAAAGATCTCCACAGCCTTCCCTCAGCACTGCCAAGGCCATCACTAAGCCATGTCCCCAGGTGCCACATCTACACGATTTTTAAGTGACCCCACCACTGCCCTGGACAGCCCATTCCAGTGCTTGAAGACCCTCTTGGTGAAGACAGACTTCCTAATATTCAACTTAAACCTCCCCTGGCACAAGTAGAGGCCATTTCCTCTTATCCTGCCACTTGTTACCTGAGAAAAGAGACTGACCAAGGGAAGGAAAAGTTGGAGCTTTGATGCATTTGATGCAACTCCAATAGAAAGCATCCACCTTCAAAAACCACACCAACATTCAGATTTTTTTAGTGCTTCCCCATTTACTCAGCTAAGAGATCATTGGCCATGCAGCCCCAGGCACAGCTACTCCCCATCCAGACAGGATCATTTTGTCAGATCACACTCCATAACCCCATGGATGTACTTAAGGCATGAGAAAAATATTAAGTAAAAGCCTGGTACCATTTCAACTAACAGCTCCACTGTCAGAGCAGGTCACTAAATTAAGCCCATTAATGCCAGCTGTGAGACAGCTCTTCTCCCAAAACCAAGTTTTAGCTCTACTGTGTCCATTTATTTGTGTGACACTAACGAGGAACAAAGGGTTACTGGGAGAGGCCTGGAAGGCAGCAGAGAGGAATTGAAGTGCAAACCATCCTGTGGCAGCACCACCTTCTGCAATGCCTTCATTCCCACTCCCAGGTTTTTAGAGGCACAGCTTGCAGTGCAGGGAAAGGCTGCACAGGTCACTGCTCTGGGCTCACTGTCTACTTTCCCAGCAAGTCCAGCTTGGCCAATTTGCTAATCCCCAGTAAGAACAGTGTCCCTGCTACCCAAAGAAACCTCTGGTTACACAGTGCAGAGCCTGCAGCACCTCTGACCTCTGGGAGTGTCAGAGCCATTAAGGGTTAGGTTGTTTCCACCTCATTAGCCCATGGAGCACTGGAGCTGGAAATGGGTTCAACATTTGCTTTAGTAGGTTTATGGCAGCTAAAAAAAGATATATATTTGACAGATAAGGATTTGTTGAATTGGGGTTCATCCAGTTGCCTCCTACCTCTGTTATTCAGAGCCTGACTCAGAACTGAAAGTGCACCTGAGCCAGGCAGAGATAACCCAGCCCAACTCACTACAAGCCAAACCCCAAGCAAGACAAACCCACTCTAGGTCTGAAAAACACCCAGCTATGTCCCCTGGGGCAGTCTTACTTGATTTACATGGTGCAAATACACCTAGGAGTGCTTCTCTCCCTGTGGGGATGCCACAGGGAGCTGGGGATCTGTGTGCTGTGCTCCCTGCTTTGGGAACAGCTCCCAGGCTGATCTTGACAGTCACCACTCCTCACTGCCTGGCTGCCACCAGCCTAAAAACCACAGCACTCACCTCTCCCCTGCTGCTGGCTCCCTGCTAAGTGATTTTCTCATTGCAGCTCATGCCCAGCTCACTCCCCAGAGCAGAAGGGAGGTGTGACTGCTCCCACTGGAGCCTGACCCTGGCAGTGCCAGGGCAGGTGCCTTGAGAGCAGCTCTGGCACAGGCAGGACTGCACAGAGAGCTCCCTCTTGACCTCACTGCAATTAAAATGTCACTGATATTAAACCACGACATGCTCTGGAGAATACACAAATAGAAAGACACAGGGTTACAGCCTGAGAGCTTTAGCACTGAAATTCAGGAGGGCTGGGGATTGGGTGGGATAAATGCCTTCTTGAAAGGGAGCCTGATTCAAACAGAAAGCAGTGAAACACTTTCACATCCTTAAAGCAACTTTCTGGTTTTCTTCTACAGACAGAAGAAGCACAGAACAAATGTATCCACTGACCACAGGGATTCTATAGCATGCAGCAACATTCATTGTAGAGCAGGAAAAGCCTGCTGGAAGTTGGCACAGTAACTCTGGTTAAATCCTCCTGGAGTTGCAGGACTCAGCACTGGGAGCTCAGCTCACTGAGCACTAAAAGCACAAACCATCAAGGCTTTGCAGAGATAAGCACAGCTCCAATCATCTCCCACCAGCTAAAGAGGGATGTGCTGCTTACCAGGCTGTCCAGCCCTCCTCCCAGGAGGTCCACAGCTCCCATCTGCATGGAGGACACTTGGGGCACATTCACAGGGGGCCCCAGGTCCAGGTTGAGGAGGTCCCCCAGGAGGTCACCCTGGGATGGGATGACCTGTGGCTGCTCCAGGTTCGTGGTGGTTGTGGTGCCCACGGGGCTGTCCCCAGCATCAGTGCTGTGGGGGGAGAACAAGAAGCAGAAAAGACAATTATCAGTCACCTCTGGTCTCCAGCTCCATGTTCCCAGCATGGGGAAGCACAGCAAGAGGTGGCTCAGCAGTAGAAGCCACCAAGAAGGGATCCCAGCAGCTGCTGTGGCCACGGGCACCAGGCAGGGTTCTGGCACATGGCTCTTCACCACTCTGAGCACAAAGATTTTCCTTGCATTGTTCATGGTTTCCAGCCCAGCAAAGGGAATCTTGCCAGAGGTGAATCCCACCCACTCTGAGAATCACAGATCCCCTCCAAAACAGAGAGTCATGGGTACCACATGGGCTACAGAACTGAAAACAAGCCTTTTCTACCTCAGAATAAACCTACAGAGATGATTTTCAGCCCACTAGGCCTGAGAATTACATGAAAACACAGGGGAAATAAATAATCCAGATTTTCTCAGAGATCTAACACTGATAAAACCCTTGAGCCCTGACTCTAACCAGTGCAAACTCCACCACTTCCCTCAGATCTAGATTAATCACCTTCTCCTGACCAGCTACAAGGTCCATCAGTCTTTTCTAATTGAAACTCAATCTAAAATTGATTCCTCCCTTCTATCAATAATTTCTTTTCCTCTGAGTTAGGAGGCATGCTAATTACTAGTCTAGAAACACTCATTATACAGCTTCCAAAATTTATCATCATATGCAGTCTGGCTACCTTTTATATCTTTTATATTCACTTGTCACTGAATTTGATAACAAGGAGAGGGTAAAAAAATAACTGTAGCTCCTGGAGAACTCACTACAATGTATTTATTCTTTAAATCCAGAGACGCTCATATTTTAGATAATTAAAATCCAATTTTATATCCTGTTTCCAGCAGTAACTGATAAAATGATTTCTAGCTGCAGCCAGCAGGTAAGTGCACACAATTTCTGTGGGAATTAGTGTCCTGACAAGGTGTTTAACACTGGGGCTGCTCTGCAAGCTCTGCAGCTCCTGATTTGGAGTAGCCAAAATTCTCTTATCCTTATTCAGCTGTTGAGGGGAAAGATTCAGCCACAGGGTATAAGCTGCTCCCAATCCCAGTGCCAGGAGGAGAAGATGGAGCATAAGGAGTGCAGGATGAATTAGTTACCAGGCAGCAGCAGGAAAGCACGAAAGTCTCTTTGCATTAAAAGCTTTAGAGCCCCACCAGCACTAATATCAGCTGTCCTTTCTGCTGCTGCCTTCAGCAGGGAGAGTGCTGAGTGTGCTGAAGTGCTCACTGAGGCATTCCTGGGGAGAGGTGGTGGCTGTGATCCACCCCCAGCCTGGGAACAGGAATGCAGCACAAAGCACTCGGCTCCTTCCCAGGATCCAATCCCTCTTACACCCCACCCCTTCAACACTTACTCATCCTTCTCCTGATGGAGACACAGAAACCCCTCCTTGTCTTGTGTAACTGCTGCTGCCCCAAAGCCCAGCAAGAAATTAGGGAAGGGCAAAGCTCAGTCAGTTTGTTTCAAAAAACCAAACCTCAAGGCTTCCACTTGTAAAGAATCTCTTTAAAAAGATTCCTATAAACAACTTTGCATTTTCTTTGAAAGGAAAGAAATTAATAAAGAATATGTGGGTTAAACGAGGCAAAAAGACTTGATATAAGCTTTCCCCCTGGCAGTCTTGGTTTGGCCATGGGAATTGGAGATTTAGCCCTTTGAGTTCAGCCTCCAGCGGTTCCCAGATGTTGCAGTCACAAGGGATGCACAGCCTGAACCAGAATCAAAAATTTCCTGTAGCCACCTGTGCAACAGGGAAATAGAGACTCCTGCCCAAGTCTAACCAGACCTGCTTCTCCCCTGTGCACATCTTCCCAAATTTCCCAGCTGACTTATGGCTGAGCAAGGGGTGGTGGGAGCCACCACATGAGGAACCATTGCCAGGCCATCAGATTTCTCCCCCACCCTGGGGATACATCTGCAGCTCTGTGACACTCGGGCTCAGTGAAGAGGCAGGAACATTTCACCATCTGTGAGCTGCTCAATGGGTCTTCCCATCAGCTGAGAGCTGCAAGGAACCCGTCCCCCAGTGCTCTGAATGGAAAATAAATGAATCAAAATGTGTGTTCTGCTAACCAGAACTCCTGCCAGGGTTATACCCAGGGAAGCACCACTCACAGCAGAGCTGTCTTGACCCTCTTAAATCACATCCACTGTGGACATCTCCCCATTCCCATCTCACAGTGCCATCAGTCTCCACCACATGGGTCAGCCACCAGAATGGTGACTGGAGTGCAGGAGTTGTACAGAAAATCCCCTCATCTCACTGTCTGGACTTATCTTTCACTGGACACCCTTAACCTGCCTTAAACTAATGCAGGAAACCCCAATAATGGGGCCTTTTGAGGTGAGCTCCCATCAGAGAAGCCTGGTGTGTCATCACATTAACCCCACTCATTTTTTAAATTCATCACTGCATCATTATGCTCAGTGTGCAGCACGCTCTGCTGAGCCCTCCTCAGACCTTCCCCCAGCTTCCCACTGCTGACTGAGGCTTGGAGGTTTGATTTTTGGGTTTGTTTGAAGCAATGGTTCTGCCCAAGTCAGAAAATATTTAAGATCAGCAGACTGAGCACAAGCAACGAGAGCCAAGCACATGCACACTACATGCAAGAAGGTAATGAACTGCTCCTTCAAAAAGCTGAATTCTCTGAGCTAAACCCCCTAAAATGCTATTTTCTGTAGTGACCTGTGAACAAAGTGTACAGGAAGGCTGGTAACACCAAAAACCAGCTCATTTTGAGACAAATCTTTGATTAGGAGAAGTAGGAAAGTGGTCATTGCTTTTCCTGTCCAACTGGTACATTTATGCTTGCTGATTCTGGGTCAGAGCAGCCAGACTTGATTTCATAGGCAGGGAGAAAACAACTCAGCTTCCCAAAGCCAGCCACCACAGAAATAGCTTCAGTTGCTAAGAATAGCAAAGAAGTGGTGTCAGAAAATAGAAAAGAAGCAGCATCGCACACTGATTTATCAGAGCAACAGCAAAAAATAGCACTCCAAATGTCACTTTGGGAATATTATTAAGTGGAAAGCCTGGCTACTCTGCCTCTTGCTGCAAAATACACTCATTTTTGTAATTAATACCATTAGTGCAAACTGCTCACCTGAATGAGGGACCATGGAAGAGGCCCAATAGCAGCACAGCCCCAGCTGGGACTAAGGCAGTGAGTGCCTGCTCTTGCAGAACTAATCTGCTGCCAGAACTGTGATCCCAGGGAGGCACTGAAGCACCAGGCAATGAGCCAAAGCATCTCCCCCACCTCCCAAAGGTCAGACAGATCATGTCAGTCCACCCATCTTCTTCTGAGCCCTAACAGTGATGGGGCTTAAATGGCTTTTGCACTTCCCTGGCTTTATAGGCAGCAAGTGAGGCAGGGAGTTTCAACCAATCCTTCCCCACTTCACAATCCAGCAGTGAAGGATCCCTGTGCTTGCCTGATCCAGGAAAGTGGTGCTGTATTCCAGGAGACAGGCTCATAAAGCTGAGCTGCTGCTGAAGAAAAGCTCCTACAAAATCATCTTCTGAAAGATGCCTGTTCTCACTCTAGTCCTCCTTGCACCAAATCCAAAGCTTCTGCTTTTCTACTCAAACTCATGTGAAGAGCACTTATAAACCATGTCTCCCCAAAAACCATCACAGCTTCTCCTCACACAGGAACTTTGATACTTCCTGCATCTTCTGACCCAGGAACTTGGAAACTCCACACCCAGGATTACATCCTGCATGAAACGGCCCTTTGAATGCCCTGCAAACTGTCAATAAAACCCCACCAGGGTGTTCTAAAAGATCTTGGCACTTTTTGGGCTGTTTGCTAGAAAGAAACAACCAACCCTGCCCGTGATGCCAGGGGTTCCCTGAGCTCACCTGCCATGGTGGATGGGCAGGTGCTTGCGGTGGATGCCGTGGCTCCCCTCCACGAAAGCGTTGGGTGGTTTGTGGTACACAGAAGCCAGAGAGCCAATGTGGCAGATCAGCTCATCCAGCAGGGTTGGCTCAATCAGATCAGTCTCCTCAGAGATCAGGGGCTTTTCAGAGAGCACCACTTCCTTGGCAGTCACTGGATCCGTGGAGAGAAGGCGCCAGTAGATGTAGCCACGATCCCGCAGGTCTGGGTTGTCAGAATCCTGAGACAAAGCAATGCATCACTCACAGGTCTGAAGTGAACTAAGGCCTGTAATCACTTTATTCTTCCAGCAGTGATTCTGCTGGATTAAAAAACCCCAACCAGCCAGCAGCCACTGCCACCAATTTCAAAATGAGGTTACAAACTGCTTGTTGAGATGAACGTCTTAAAATTAAAAACCAGAACTAAAAGCATTAACGCCTGGCTTCCTGGTCAGGGAGCAAAAAGCCCAGGATTTACATCCCACAGCTGCCCCAAACCACGGAGCTGCCAACTGCTTTCCAAACTTTCCTGCCACTAAGTGTTAGGAGAAATCCAGGAGAAGAGAACGTGAGTGGCAATGACTGTCACATACTGAGAGCAGACAGACAATACTGCATAATAATCCAAGATTCCTGGAAATATGACTTACCCAGGGGCACTGCTGGACAAAAAGATGCTGCAGAGCCACATCTTAATAAGCCATATTCTTTATAGCAAAAGAGATCTTATTTATCCTGCCTTTTAGTTATCTAATGAAGTATGGAGAGATGCTAATGATACACACTTAGGACACTTCATCACTTCTCCAGCTGTCAATAATACCCTTGTTTTACTGCAGATGCTTTTGCCTCTGCATGAAGTGCTAATTATTTCTCTCCTCTTTGAGCAGCTCTGCCCAGAGCAGCAAAGTGAGTGGGGATGGTTTGCTGATAATGTTCTAGGGAGAGGGAGGTGCTGTGGTTTTATGTTGTAGGGAACTGCTCATGGAAACAAGAGCTTGGATTATTAATCCTCACATCAGCAGAATAACAGGATAAATGTTCCTGAGGGTTTTTTTCCTTGATAAAATTCCAGCAGAACATTGTACACCTCACCAGCCTTCCTCTTGGCATTTCTTTTTCTCTTCTGTGCTCTCATTGCTGCTGCTGCTGACCTGTTAGAACCTGCATCTGCCTCAAGACATTCTCAAACCTCTTCTTGGGATGAGACTGAGCTCAGCTCATTTTGCTTGTAAGGACCTAAATTAATCTCTCGGCTGTCTCACACATTGTCTCTGCAGAGCTGGTTGTGTTTGATGGTAGAATTGTGGACTCTTTACACCTTTTGCCCTTAACAATCTCTCCCAGACTCTGCACTCAGGGTCAGGCAGGGTTTCTGCAAGGGCACACATGAAAGGCCCCATTCTCCTACTGGCACCTACATGTTCAAGGCTGACTGCTTCTTCCCACAGCCAAAATACCAGGCTGGAAACTTAAACTTACTGAAAAAAGAGGCTCAAATCTTTGCCAGTTTCTCTCCCAATTCTCCCCTCTCCAGGGTCTGCATGCACACCACCTGTGGAGCAGTATCAGTGAACCCTGGCTAGCTCAGCTCCCCACCCATGACTGCCCCACAACAGCAATGGGGATGCAGAGGTCTGAGACCTCAATTCCTGTGTTTCTTCCAGCCCCAGCTGCTCCACTGCTATTTTTACCACTGCTGGCTGGCTGAAGCTGGCTCCTGCTACAAACACACCTGCAGTCTGCTGTGCAGACAAACCCCGAGACACTCGAAGTGCAACAATATCTAAGCTGGGGAAAGAAACACACGTGTAATTACTCTCCCACTCAAGTGAAAAACACCATCTCTACCTAGAAATCAGACCTTGAAGCATGAGGTTTTTCAGTGTTTCACAGCCAGTTATCCTACACTGACTTATTATTCATATGAAATACAAAAAGCCAGACTGAATCAACATTTGTGACAGAGAAAAAAAATACCAGACTCCTGCTATATTCTGAGGGTGTCATTAAATGTTTTGTGACTCAGCACAGTGGGTTTTAGCACTTAGTACCTTTCTTCTGTTGGCTCAGACAAATGATACAGCGTGCCCTTGGCCCACTCCTCTCTGAAGAGCAACTCAGATCCTGCCTAATAGCAGGTTTTGAAGCAAGAAAAGCAGGTCATGGGTTTGTTGCTGCTGACCAGTGTAACTTCCCAAAGGAATGAATAAAAGTTATAAGTGCAGTATGTCCCCAGCCGTGATTTCTCGCACAAAGAGGATCAAAAAGGCCAGCTGATGATTGACTCCAGGTTTTCTGCTCAGAAACAATCACAGCCCATTCAGTTGGCAGACTATTTTTATCACTTGACACAGCAGGTCTGGAGAGGAGCTGCTCTTTTTGGGCACTTTACCCCAGTCATTGCAGCCAAGGAGTGCAGGAAGATCAGCTGAGATTTAGCCACCCCTGCCACCTGGACATCTCCATTTCTGTCCTCTAGAGCTACAGCAGTTGTGTCTGCCAGCTCCAGCCCAGCCCTGCCTGCAGTGATCTGAGCTCATAACTCAGCACCTCATGCATAATGAATCCAGGATCTTAACCCACTGCTACAGCCTCCAGCAAAGCTGCCACGTTGGTTGACAGCATCCAAGTACAAAGGAAAAACCCCAAACTTCAGTTCTTTCCTTTTCATAGCACTGCTCAAACTTGGCTGATCACACAACAAAGTCTGCCAGGCTCTTTCCCTCTGTTCTAGCTCCACATATTTAACTGCAAGCCATCTTCAAGGAGAAAGAATTTTGGTTTCTTGATAATTCTACACCGTCCCTGACTTTCCATTTAGTGAGTGAATGGGGATGGAATTCAGACAAAGCAATAGCTAAGAAGGAGAAAGCAAATTCCAGATGGTAACAGGCACAGAGCAGCTTTTAAATAGAGTCTCTTTGGGAGAGAAGGGAACACCCTTGAATCTGATCTACTGCAAAGCTGACTGGCCTGACAGATGGGAGACTCCCACACCAGGCCAGCACTGTCTGCAGGGCTCTGGGTCACTTGGCTTACCTGTGTGGCCAGGCTGAGGACCTGCTGCACCAGCTCCTGTGTCTCAGAAGGCTTTTTCAAGAACAGCTTCACTATGGCTGTCAGGAGGGTGAGCTGCACCTAAGAGAGGAGGGCACAGGAGATTTTAAAAACTCATCCATTCCACAATATCTCACAAGTCTCCACATCTTATACTGATTTAAAACATAAGATTTGAGTTTCATCACAGCATCACACTATTCTTTGTCAGTGAAACTCAGTAAAATCTGAGACTCAGAGTCTTGCCTTTCACAGACAAGTCCCTGAGCAGCACACTGAGATTTGTGTTGTACTGTGATGCACCCCATCACTATCTAAGTTCTGGTCCCCAGTACAGCTATTCCCCAAAAAGTATGCAAGATCTGGAACCCCCTGCAGTTCTGTCTTACACCTCCAAAAAGGGAAGTTTTGGAGACGTGGACAAAAGCAAAACTGCAGATTCCCAAGGGCTTTATTTTAGCCAAATATTGAAGCTTTTACTGGTGGATGCTGTCTGACCACTACAATAACATTTCCTGCCCATCCCATAAACACAGTGCATGAAACACTACAGGTAAGATGCACATTGACACTTTACCTGAGTACTTTCATCATGGAAACCCTCCAGGAAACTCTCCAGCAGCTCATCTGCATTGTCAATTCTCTCGGCATATTCACCCACTATCCAGATCATGGCAGCTCTGGCATCTGGCTCATCCAGGGAATCCAGGTTCTCACACAGAGTGGCAATGATGCTCTCATACCTGGTTTGTCAGAGTACAGGTGCATTACTGGGCTGAACTGGACTTGTTTTACTCTATTTCTGCCCACATCATTCTGCAGAGAATCCTGCACTGAATTTGTGTTTTGTATTTCTACACAACAAGCAGCATTTTCATTCAACTACAAAAGATATTCCCAGGCTTTTTTTTTCTTTCCCCCAAGCTGAGCACTGAGATCTCACAGGGTCTTTGCAGTTTAATCCATCAGCAAGACCACCCAGATGTGGAATTCAAGATAAAGCTGTCTCCCTTTCTGTTTGCTAATGAGAACATTTGATCCAACAGTTCAAACCATGAGTCTGAATCAGATCCTGCAGCCCTGCTGGAGTCTTCAGCCTGGTAGCTCTAAACTGGGTATTACACTCCTCTGAAGGCTTCACTGTAAACCAGACAACATCCCACACTAATTTAGCTTCCCCTATTCCCATGTGTGGGTATCCCTGTCACAAGCAGGGAATTTCTGAGACTGACAGCAGAAATTGCCAGGGAGACCTGCAGTCTTCCCATATTTTTTTTTTAGGTGATCATGAAGTCTCTGCTGAAAAATATTGCTGCAGTTCCGTGGCTGAGGAGACAAAGCCTTATTGCAGAACCAGCAAAAGACAAGCTGAGCTCTGCCCAAGCCAGAGGGAAAAAGCTGCAGTGCTCTGTTCAGCACAACCTGTCTGGGATCTCGGACCATGGGAGCCATGAACTTTCACAGCCTTGTGCGAGGAGACTTCTGCAATTCATGGATTTCTAGAGGGGATTAAAACCAGAATAGCCTGATGCTGTAAACTTGGCCAAATTTTCCTTCTGGCATCCTCTGCAAGAGCTTTACTGGCTTTTGATCCAGGCTTCAATAGGGAAAAACCTTTCAATTCAAACTAACAATAAGCAAGGCTGACACCTCATCTAGAGCCAACACCTGAATCCTATCAAACTAGGAGTGGGATCACTGCTTCCACCTCTGCTTCAGAGCCCTGATAAGCTGAGTTCTGCTCTATTCTGAGGGTGGCAGACAAGTGCTTCCAGAAAAACCTGGGGCTGCCTCCACGCACTTGTTGGGGTACTTGCGGAAGATGTCTCTGATGACCACGATGGCCTCCTGCACCACATAGTTGACCTTGGTCTGGATGAGGTCCAGCAGTGTGCTCACACAGCGCTCTGCAGATTGCTAGAGAGAGCAGGAAAACACAATTTAGGCAGCTGAAGAAACACTCCTGCTCCCACAGCACACACTGAGGGGTAAGGCATCTGTATGAGAAAAGGCCCAGAGGAGGGAAACAAAAGGACAAGAGCTACCAACTCTGTCCAGAAATGAACTACAGGTTAACAAAAGGTTGTTTGTTACAGTGGGGACACCAGCTGGCTCCAGCTCCTGTAGAAAGTAAGAGAAGCAACTGTGCCAGTAGAAAGTTGGGTCACCACACAAGAGACCTTGAGAACATTGCCTGCACTGCTATTTGTATCAGCCTGGGGCTGATTCAGGCCACTGAATGAGTTCTCTGGGGCTTCCCATGCCAGGCAATCAGAGCTGGGAAAGTCCTGATAGAGACTGCTGGAAGGTTTCTAGCAAAGCCAGAAGGCAGGAGAAAACAGTGTTGTCAAAACCAGCAGCAAAAAGCAGCTCCCAGCAGCAACAGGTTCAGTACTTTTGGGGTGAGGTTACAAACAACATGTGAATGTACAGCTAAAAATAGAAATTCAGCTGCTCCTAAAGCAGCTTTCACATTAATTAGTTCAATTCACAGGCTCTGCAAGATAACAAGGACTGGACACTGTCATGCTCCAGGAAGCAGGAGTGGAGTTAGAGGCGGATAATTCAGGGAAGTCTATTCCCAAACAGCACAGCGAGGCAGAACTTCACAGGAGCAACCAACTCCAGCACCAGAGAGTCTCCAATAAGGGCAGTGATTTGGTTATTAGCAGAGCACACATGAAGCCTCATTACACAGCTGGTGATTAATGTGAGAAGCAGACTGCTCCTGACGCTGCCTTCGGAACACTCATAAAGGATTCGGGCTGGAGACAAACACTGCAGGGCACAAACAACAGCAATGTAGGTGGATTTTTCAATTCCAGTGAGTTAACAGCCCCCTCGACTTACAGAGCACTTAAAGGCTGGGCAGCAGGAGGAGGAGTGAAATGGTATTTTAGTCACAGGCATCAGTTCTTTGAGAATGGGCAAAAATCTCAAGGACAAAGCTCAAGAATTTGGGTCAGAGACTGAAACCTTCTGGCAATTTCCTGCCCTCATGGGTATCTCACACAGGGCCTGGCAGCACAAACAGGCTGACAAGGGGGTCAGCCAAGGGAGGAGACACCATAAACCAGCATTTGCTTTGTCTTTGCAAACTGGCAGTCAGTCACAGCACTCTCCCCTGAAATTCAAACCAAACGGAACAAAAAATCCGATACAATTGGAGTCAGAGTAAAGAGAGGCATCACATAAAAATGTGTGATTGGTGTAATATTTTTTTATGATACCTCTCCCTCCTTAGCACAGTTTTATGGGTACTATGGCACTACAGGGGCAGTGAATGACACCCTGACCATGTCCTGCTCTGATCCCCTCTGCTCCAGAAGGGATTTGAGGCTGTGACCTGGAAGACTCTTCCACTTCATGGGACTGCCCATGGCCCTGGCTCTACACACTTTGACTTTGCTCACAGTGGGAGGGAGCCCTGCTCAAAGTCCTTGCAAAGAGAGAGACTTCAGAGCTTGAAATTTCACCTCTTCATCTCAATAGCTATCATCTGGCATTTTAACAAGTGACCTGATGGGGGTAAATCTGTCCCAAGCCCATTCTAGAGAACCTACAGCACCTGTCACTGCTGGCAATGAGCAGTGCAGCCCTGTCAGAGCCTACAACTAACAGAGCTTTAAGAGTTGCACAATTCAAGGAAAAGCAAATTAAAGTTTAGTTTTCTTTTCTTTAGACACTTCGAAGCGTGATATTTTTCCAGGAAAAGCACAACACCCACTTTGAAATACACAGCAATGATTTTTAGCTAAAGAGTCCCTTGGAAAGTGAGCAGTGATGGGCACATGCTCAGAGGAGCAGTTCCTCTAACAAAACAGATCTCAGCTCACCCCATCCCTTGTAAACACACTGCTTTTTGAAGGTGGACATCCTTGGGGATAGCAGAGCTCTGCAAACTGATGAAAGAGTGCCCCAACTTCAACAGCTTTCAAGTTGGAGTCAGGAAGGACAAGCAACCAAAGTCAAAATTGCTTTGTTTTTCTGCAGAAAGCAAATGAAAGCCCACAAGATTACTGAAGTAGCACATATCACACTCAGCCATAAGCCTCAATGATTTCTAAGAACCAGGCTGCTGGCAGAGTCTCCTGGAAACGAGACAGATATTCCTGTAAGATGGCTCCTTCTGCTTCTCCTTTGCTCCAGAGGAATCCCTGTTCTTACTGCATCCACTTCATTTCCTTTTCCCACAGGAGTGGTGCTTGTTTTCCTGACAATCAAAGCATGGCACGATGGTTTCTTGTGATGCTGCCACTGGAGCAAACCAATTCACGAGGCAGACAAGTGTAGCTACAGCAGAGTTTGTTGTGGATAAACCCAAGCTAATTCTGAGCTCAGCTATCAGTAACCCAGCCCTATCCATGCAAAATGATGATGTTCTGACATCCCCCAAAACAATGGGACTACTCAAGCCTGAGCAAAATCTTGTTACTCAATGTGGGTGTTGGTTCCTTATCCCAAACCATAACCAGGAGCAAAGGGAACACCACCATTTGCTCTGTGGGTGCACCTCTCTGCAGACAAATTTATTTTCTGTCTCACTCTCCTAGGAGTGGCAATTAGACAAAAGGTAGGATCCCTGAGGCAGAGCTGAGGTGCTCTGTGAATCCTCATTCATCAACAGCTCCCACTGGCTGCGTCCTGTGTCAAAAAGCAGATTTCTGAGCCTTGGGAACTTGGACACTGATGGCTGTGAGGATGCTCTTCCATTAGTCATAACTCACAGTGTAAACAGCCTCTAGTAAACACAGATGCACTGGGGACAGGGATTAACCCAGGGATGAGGACACTGCAATGAGTTGTTCTATATCTGCCCTCTTTTTAAATCTGGTTCTTGTCAGAGCAGGAAACAAATCTCACCCTTAGCAGCAGCACCCTCAGTGGAGCAGTGCTAAACATCAAGGTTAGAATTACTCATGGAGGCACAATTACAGTTAGAGGGTCACTGGGGTGTTATTATTTGTCCTTTGCTTATCAAATATGACTGTTGTGGTATCAGGGATGGGGGAAAATGTGGGGGATGAGGGCAGGAAAGGGTAAAAACTTCTAAAAACACCTTGATGCTGCAGGAATACATCACTGTCTGTGTGGAACTAGGACAGACACGTGGCCAAATCCTGGTGAGAAAGTCCCTGCTGAGAACTAAAACAAATTTCCAACCCCCCAGCACAGCACTGCTACAAAAAGGGCTGTCACCAGCTCCTTTTAAACTTCTCTGCCGCCCTTTCCCATGCTCAGGGGGGTTTTCTACTGCCACTGCTGTGGCTCCATGCAGACAGGCTCCTGCCTGGATGCAGCATGGAAGGAGTGCTCTGGTATTTTGAACTGCAGACAAGAAACAGAAGAAGCAGCCCCTGCTCCATGGGGCCACACTTCAAAGAAAACCCCTGGCAGTGACAAACCTTTGAGAGCTGAAGGAAGCAAGAGAAAGCTGCAGAAAAGGACAGTTGCTTCTCTCCAGAGGACAGGAGTTGGTGGCCTCTGAGCACAGGCTTGCAGCAGTTTAGCTGGAACAAGAGAATCCTGTGCACTGACACCACACTAAGCCAGGCATGATTAGGTTATTATTTAAATCTGCTGTCAGGCAATGCTCATGGGAACACACTTGAGCAAAAGCTAAATGAGCTCAGCTGAAATTAGAGCACTTTACGTGACATTTTGCACTCAGTCATCAGTTTACTGAAAAGTACCAACACCACAGAATAAATCTTCCCTCTCTTCACAGGATTTCTCAGCTCCTGACAGGCGTTTCAGATTCGCTTACAGGGAAATTAACAGACACATCACTAAAAAAACCAATATTCTATTATGAGCACTTAGGTGGATGTTCCACTGGCAGAGGACATTTCAGACTTGTTTTGGATAACTGTAGAGGTTCCTGGGAACTTGTTTGCATAAGCACTGAGGCAAAAAAGAGCACACTCCAAATGAAGCCACAAGTTATACAGATTTACGTAAGTAGAGTCAGTCTGTTTGTATAAATTGCATTTAAGTGCCTCAAATCTCTGCAATTCCCTGTCTGTGTGTTCTGTTCTGCTGAAATGGAGGGAAGGGATGACACAAAATGCTTCATAATACTGAGTTTCTCTGTACAATCTCTTCTTCCTCTTCTTCTCCCTTCAAAAGGTCAGGCCACAGCTATTAGAGGAGTTGGATGGATAAGTGGTCATTGTTCCACTGAAGTAAATGCAGTAAAATATTCCATCAAGGATGAATTACCTGCCCTGCTCTGCCTGCAGGATGAGAGGAGCACCCCACCCTCCCATGGCATCCTCACAGCTCACACCCTGCCCAGTGGTGCTCTGCCCATAACTGGGATGTGTCCAGGCCACTTGATGGCCACCACTGAAGTTCCAGCAACATAGAAATGAGGGGGCACAGCCCATCATTGTTCCTGAAGGCAGAGAACCCCAGTGGAATCCTCTCCAGGATGAGATACTTGCCTCCACCTTGATGGCACAGCGGCCGATGGCGCGCACGGCCTTGCGCACGAAGTCCACGTCCACCTCGGTGGCGTATTCCTTGAGCTCTGCCAGGACCTGTGGGGACACCACACCAGTGTCACACCTGGGGGCACTCAGGGAACAGCCCACCCTCACAGGAGATGCTGCTTGGACACCAGATGAGCAGGATGTTCTGTCACAGCTACCACACACATCCAGCCCAACTCTGCCATCAGCCTCACCCTCCGAAGCCCACTGGTGTGTAATCCAAATTGGTGTGGGTTACACTTGGTCTAGGCTGGACAAAATCAAAAGGTGGCTTGGTCTTGATTATTTTCAATCCCCCTGAACAAGAGCTGGGGAAAAAAAAATCAGCCCTGTCAAACTTAGAAGTTTCTATTCCTTCCTACACTGAAAATACATTTGCTGCGTGCAAAGCTCTCAGCAACAACCATTTTTGATGTCTGCTTTTCTGTGCTGAGATGAACCTTTGGATCTCTGGTGAATCCAAACAGAAGATGCAGAGGAGATCTGAGGACACTCTGGAACATCTATACAGGGATTAATAAAAGCATGAAGATACTTCCCCCTCTTAAAAACAAGATTTATTGTTTTGTCTCAGTGTTTTTACTAATGGAAACCGATGACGGGCTAAACCCAGGACTTGCTGGGATCTTACAGACCTTTAACTAAAAAGCTTTGTCTTCAATCACTTAGCTTACAAAAAATTATTTCAAGAAAAGACCACATGTAATTTATATTCCCTCAAAAACTCTATTTATTTCAGTTTCTCATGCCAAACATGACATCAGGGATTTAATCGTGATGTCACAAATGGATGGCGAGGGAGAGGGGAGCAGCACAAAGCCAGACAGCCCTCTGAAAAATCTCTCATCCAAGCAAATTGCTCAGAAGAATGACAAGATAAAGAGGCCATGAAGGGCCAGACTGCAGACAGATAAATCTGCAAGGAGGAGACAGGACATCTGTGTTTGGAAGTTTTATTATTTCCTTGGATGATCTATGGTGCACAGCACTTGGAGCAGCCTTTAGCAGCTGATGCTTCCCAAACACTGCCCAAGGGCCTGGGCTGGAACCATCCTGGTGCCTTGGTCCACAGTGGACACAAGGATGGAGAATCTCCACAAGCAGCACAGGAGGACATGGGTGGAAGGTGCCCTCAGGTCTCATTCCAGGACATCTTCCTGCTAAAGCTTGTGTTGTTTTATGAATGCCTCCTCAGGAGCAGGAGAGATTCATTCATTAGGCTGCAGATCTCAGACTGCCCTCCAGACACCACTGCCTTTCATGCAAACAGCCCACATTATTGGAATATTATAAATTCAAATTGGCGTGGAGCCTACCAAGAGTAAAGAGACAATTCCGAGTATGTTCTTATAGAAACTGAGTTTTAAAATATTTTTCATGCCCGCAGCACAAAAAGGGCATGAATTACCTTGCTCAGTTCCAAAAAACATCAGGAGAGAGCTGAAGGAACTGCTTCAAAATGTCACATTTAATGAAACAGCTCTGTGACAATTAGGCTAGGACAATAATAGCACTAACCAGAGGCATTAATCATTCTGCATTAGTGTTAGGCCTCATGGCCAGGGGTGCACTCGAGAACACCCCTCCAAGGAAGGGATCTGCATTAAACCAACATCAAACACAAGAAGAATCTACACTGTAAAGCAAACCTCAACTCAGTTCAGCTTCAGCTTTGTGCTATTTCCACTCTGGAAGCAAGTTAAGCAAAAGCAAGATTTTTTTAGCTCCGAACAGTGCCTGTGCAAGCGTTTAACAATTTTACTAACTTGAAATTCACACTTCAATAATGTTTGGCCTTTCTGAATGCCTCCCTTACAGGCACACCCCTCTCACTTGAAACAAGCCTCTCTCATTCCAACCTCAGCACTGGCAGTGACTCATTTGACAGGAGCCATGAGTTCTCCTGCTGGAATTGTCATCTGTGAGACAAGATCCACCTCACGGTCACGATGCAAACCGTGCCACGCTGTTAACATTTAAATTATGGGGGAAACTCCACCACCTCCCATTAAAGAACTGCACAGAGCACTCTGCCAGGCACAGTGAGGCCTAAAAGCCAGGGTAGCTCCAGGAACAGCTGCAAACACCCTCCCACAACCCTCCCAGAGCACAGCAGGAGTGCCCCAGCTGACCTGGGCAATGTTGGCTTGGGAGGCCAGGCGGATCATGATGTCCAGTTTCTCCAGTTTGACATAGATGGGGTCATTGTACTTCACAAAGAACACCTTGATCTCCTGCTTCAGGATTTCAGGCCTGCAGGGAACATAACATTGTGTAACTCAAGGGTGGTAAAAAAACCAAACTATTCTAACAAAAGGCATCATTTCTTCAGAAATCTACCCAAATATTCACTGAGAAACAACAGTGTCACTTTGCCCTGGCTGACCAGGGAGGTCAGGGACTCCCTGTTCCTGGAAGTGTCCAAGACCAGGCTGGACAGAGCTCTCAGTAACCTGGAAGGTGAAACCTGCAGAGGAGGTTGGAACTTGATGATCTTTAAGGCCTCTTTCAATCCAAAGCATTCTCTGACTCTGATTTTAAGCTTAGGACGTGCAAACACCAATTTGGAGAAAGAAGTCTGGATAAGAAGATTGTTTAGATACAAAAATACATAATGTAAGTCTTTCTATGGCCACATCTCTGCTTCCTCTATTTGAACTGAGCCAACCACGACAGGCAATGAAATTATTTTCAGTGAAAGAATAACATCCTTATCTCAATGCAAAACCTACAAATTCATTTCCACTTTCACCTGCAGGATGCCAATGCACAGCAACTCTGCCCTGAATATAATCACAAAGTGCTATCCAAGCTATCTCACCTTTCCAGCAAGGAACAGCAGCAATAAAAAACAAATGTGGGAGCAAACTGGTGGGAAAAACCCCAGCCCACTGCACACAGGATGTCACCTGCCTGGTGGCTCTGTGCTGAGCAGAGTACCACAGGCACAGTGAGATCCTGCAGGTCACTATGAACTGTCCCTGTTTGTCATTTTGATTTATAGAGGGCAGTTCTGACTGCTCATAAAGAGAAGGTAAAGAGAGGCAGGTAAAGAAATACTGCATGAAAGTGGTATCACAAGTATGCTGAAAAGGAAATCAGTTCAGGCTAGCAGAATCATGAGACTGTTTAATCTGGCTCTTAAGGGATCTGAGCCTGGATTAAAAGAAACTCTGTGCATGTGGCAGTATCTGGAGGTCTGAGATAACCAGATGGCCTTTGACAATGCAGGAATAACAGCCCCTGAGCCTTTACCTCTTCTGCACAATCAAGTTGATGTTCCTCAGGGCAACATACTGAACTTCAGGCTCTCCAGACAGCAGGGTCACCAGAGGAGGGGCAAGTTTCTTCAGCAGCATGTTGTAGTAGTCAGAGTCCTTGGGAAGGAGCTCCAGGAACTTCATCAGGACCTTCACTGCTGACAGCACCACGGCCGAGTTGGCGTGAGACAGCCGGGGCGTCACCCGCTCACAGATGCTGGGGACAGAGGCACAAGAAAGGGTTCAAATGGATTCCAGGATGTCAAATATTTCAAATCCAAATTTAGGAGACTGCACAAGGCTGAAGACACCTCATCAGACACTACTTGGATTTGGTTTTGTTCATAATGAACGGGTGAAGTCCTGTTTTCCTGAACGCAGCAGGAAGCAAACACGGACTTCTCTCACAGCTTCAAGTTTCTCTCCTGCCAGTCAGCTCAGGAACAATTCCACACTTCCAGCTTTTTCCTGGTGCTATTCTCTATTTGTGTGATCTTGTCTGTCACTAACAAATATAACTTTAACAAAAACAGCTACTGGAAAAACACTTTAGCTTCCCTATAACCATTGAGAGGTGAAACACGCTTCTGGCTTGCTTGGGGGGCTGCTGTCATTTCAACAAAAAAAGGTATCTGTTCTTCTCAATACACAAGGAAAGGGTGACCTAAATATCCTCCCAAATCTCAGCTTCACCACTTGCCATAATGGATCCTGTAATCAATCAGCATCCTAACCAGCCCAGCCCCAAAAAAAAAAAAACCAAAAAAAACCAAAAAACCAGGAAGTTTGGGTTCATATGGTCTTTCTTACAGCATCTGTCAAGTTTCTTCCCACTCCCTCCTGCACATTGCTAACCCAGAACAATCTCATTCCCATCTGTGCCTCCTGAAGTTTCTTTCCCTGCAAGATTTGCTTTCAGCCATGCTGCTGGAAGGGAAGCAGCACAGCTCAGTGAAGAGCAGAGGAGTCCAAGTCAGAGCTGGGGCACCTCCAGCTGCCTCTGTCCAAGGTCACCTGCACGTCCCAGCTGCTTCCTCCCTCTGTGCCTCAGTTTCCCCATGCACAGGGGAGTGACACCAGCCTTGCTGGAAAGAAGGGTGGCTTTCCCAGTGCTGTGTGAAATCAGGCAGACTCCAGGAGATAAACTCCACACAAAAGGGCAAAAGGAGCTCCTGCCCATGCAGTTTGATGCACCACTCTCCAGAGGAATTGCAGCTGAGGAACTGGGACATATTCACAGGAGTTCAGAGCAGTGGTCCCTCTGACAGAGCTGGGATAACACCAGCCTCGCACCCTGGAGATTTTGCAGGTTTCTAGCACTCATTAAGAGCTGTTTCTGGCACAGAGACACAACACAAGGACAAAAAAAGCCCAGCAAGACTACTGGCAGGCTTCTTAGAAACTGCATTTTGTGCCTCAAAAAAAGTCAGTGAAGAAACCCATCAAATTCCAAATAGCCTGGCCAGGATTGTGTATGTGGGCTTGTGACCCTTCCTCCCCCTCCATCCCCACATCAGCTGCATTAAGTACATCATCTCAGAGTCTCCCTGTTCCAAGTAACTTTTCTGGCTGAATCCTTGTTTTCTTGGGAACACAATCTGGCTTTTTGTGATTCTGGAGACAGATGAGGATGAGGCTTGAAGTGCACAAACCAACACTCCACTACACAAACCCTAAAGTCTTTCTATTGAAGTTTAGTCGTTGCAGTTAAAGATAAAAGCACACAGGTGAATTTGGAGCAATAAGAAAAATAATTTCTTACCTTTATTTTCACTTCAATCATATCACAGACTAGTTTTCAGTTGAAAAATATTCCAGTCTCAGACCTGTAGTACTCTGGAAACCGACAAACCTATAAAGGCTTCTTGCCTCTCAAAGCAGCAAAACCAAATAGGAAAGTTCTGCTTTAAACCAATAAATCCTCCAAACAGTGCTTCCACTGTTAACAGCTGTTAACAGGTTTGCTTTTGGGCTGATCCCTTCTTAGTAGAGCCAGTTCCCACAAGAACCAGCCTTTTAAATAGGAGAAAAAAAAAGTTAAAAGAAGATAAACAGAGAAAATGGTTCTGCAGAGGGAAGGGGCACATTTCCAGCATCAGCCCAAACTACCAAACGTAGCTTTGCTCTTAAACCTAATTTATCAAGTCTCCTTTGTGCTGCCACAGTGCCCTGTTACCCCAAACCCTTCCAGAGCTGGAACACCCCCAGCAGCCCCAGAGCGCCACCAAAAAGCCACCGCACCTCTGAGCTTCCCGGTCATCCTTGGGGTTGTAGTTGGACAGACAGTCCAGGATGAAGATCTGCCCCCACTCTGTGCACTCATTTAGAGCTGTCAGCAGCTTGTTGATGTTCTGGGGGTTCAGATCCAGCAGGTTGCTGTTGGGGTGGGACTCGCTGATCTCCGACAGCGCGGCCACGGCATTCGCCACCACCTGGGGGAAGAGGAGTTCCTTGTCAGCAGAGCATGGGGGGCTAGGCAGGGACTGACCAGGGTTGGGAACACACAGGGAGCAAACTGGAGCTCTATCAGCTGCCACATCAGTTATCTGAGCCTTCTGGATGCAGCACAAACTCACAGCCAACCAAGTTTCACTGGGAGGAATGGGGGACCCAGGACATGGCAAGAGACTTGGCTGTGGAAGGAGCTGGAGATGGCAGCCCCAGGGAACAACACCCCCCTGCCTTTCTGCAGGCTCCACGTCCTCCCCCAGCTCCAGGGGATGCTCAGCTTTACAGTCAAGGTCCCCAAATCTCCAGTTGCCCTATTTATTCAGGAATGTGTGCCTCTTGAACAATTTCCCCATGGCACGTGGCTTAACAGTAATCCACAAATGAGCTGGCAGGTGCCTGGCAGCCTCCAGCTCTGCAGCAGCACTGGCAGGTCACACAGTTTAACCCAGAACAAACAATTTCCCTAAAATGGGCAACTCCTGCTAAATTTTTAATAACCCATATTTCAATTTCAAACAGTCTCCAGAACATCCTTTTGCTTTATGGAGCTGTGGTACAGCGAGCACTTCAGCACAACTCATTCCTGAGAATATTCTTGCTGCATTTAGGGCTATATAAGGTCTTCTCTTTTCCAGGCACAGATGAAAGGAAGCACAGAGAGGAGGTCCAGGGTCCAGCTTGACATGAATGAGAAGTGGGAGTGCAGCACAAATTTCTAATTCTTAGCTCCATCCTCAAATTCAACAGTTATTCCAAAAGACTCCATGGGAAGAATTTTTTTTTTAAATAGAAGAGTTTCAGAATATAGAGACAAAATCGAAAATTTGCAGATGAGACTAAAGTCTCATTTGTTTAACTAAAAGGAAAAGGGATCTGAGTTTGACACACAAAACTGAAATCCCCTACAAAAAGGCCTTTTCAGGACATTTTAGAATGTACGTCATGTCCAGCCCAGCTCCCAGCAAATACCTGCTCAAATGAAGATTTATGGTGTTATTTCCTATGAGATTAAGGCAAAGAAACATCTTATCTAAAATCATCTGATTGTTTGGATGACTAAAGATGCTTTTGATGCAGTACAATGAAAACAAGAACAGCACGACCAGAACTTTCCCTGCCTTGTTCCCATCCCTGCTTGTCATTAAACCAATATATTCCAAAGTCATTGCACAGGCACAATAATGTTGATTGTTCTGCATTTCACACCTAGAGGTCAGAGATAGGATTCTGATCCAAGATTTTATGAATTTCATTAGTTGAATGAGCCTTCTGTCACCAAAATCATTAGCAATCAGTGCTGCTGTCTTCTTGTACTGTTTTAATGAGGAACTTATCAAGATAGGCTGCTTACTCTCCTCATTATTTAATTTGCCTAATTCCTGAATGGTTAATGTGACACAGCATAAAAATGAAGTAAAAGACATTTAATATCATTGTATTTTGGAAGTATACGAGTGAAGACAAATCATAAAAGAAACTGAAAAGTTGAAGATCCTTATGAAAAGGCACTTAAAAATATTAAACCACTTGGGAAAAATTTTTCTGAATTGATAAAAAAATTTACAGAGCCAAAGCACCAGAGAAAGGGACCTGTCAGTTGTACTGAGGGACAGGAGCTCTGGGAAATGCACTCACATTGCCAGTGTGATACGTCAGTAATTAATATAGAATTATAGAATAGAACTGAGACTGGAGAAGAACCCCAAAATCATTGAGTCCAACCATTAACCCAGTACTGCCAAGCCCACCACTAAAGCACGTCCCCAGTTGCCATATTTAGATGTTTTTGGACACTTAGAGGATATCCTAAACCCTGTGGTTATTTTTCCTTCCTTGCAGGGTCCATGGAATCTATCCCTGTGTTTTCCATGGACAAAGAATGCACAGAAATGCTGTTCCCATGGGTGGAGAACAGCAGCTCCAACCCAGAGACCAAACTGCCAATGAGGTTTTGCTCTCAGGATGTTTTGGGTCCATTTTTCGGGTATTAACGTGTCAGCAAAAATGCAAGTGACCAGTTCAAAGCTGAGGATGGGACACCACATGGCAATCCACTCATAATTCCATTCAAAACATCCATGAGGAAGTGGCAGAAGGAAAGATGGACTTAGGAACATGGGCTGTGGTCTCCTCAAATGCTGGAAAAAGGACTGGGAGGGGTTGTGAAACATGTGGTGGCAGCTCAGTCCTGCCAGAGGAGCTGGGATCTACAATCTGCATTCCACAACTAAAGCTGGTCCTCACCTCCCACCTCAGCACCACAGAGACAAGGAGATAAATGAAACAAAAAGGGGAATAAATTCAAGCTTTAAGCAATATTTATTAAAAAAAAGGCCTTGCTGGCGGTTTGCACTGAACATATTGATGTGTTATGGTGTTGTGGTGTGCCAACAAAAACAATCAGCATCTTCAAGGCTTTTCACACAGCCACAGCAGAGCTGAAAGGCAAACAGCTCTCAGGAAGCAGTCCAACACAAACACTGGCTGGAGCACACATGCTCACCTCTTCCCTGTCACTGCCACTGGCTCAGGAATGGGAAAAAGGAGCAGCACAAGCCAGCACTGCACAGTTCTAGCACACAACTCCTGCTCTGCCAACTGCTGCCACCAAGGGAGAGCTCAGGTCAAGGACTGAAGCATCCCCCACTAAGAGTTATCACTCAGGTATGGAAAAAAAGTCCATAAAAAACCATTCAACACCAATTCTGGTATTACATCGCCTGTGTGTGCTTTGGCAGTTATGGAAGTGGCACTGGAAATATTTAGAAAGATGGTTTTTGGCCAAAAAAGATCTGCAACATCAAAGTTGAACCTTAAGTCTTCAGCTCAGCTGACACTTCTTCCTTAACACAGCAACACAACATCATGAAGTCCAACTACATTAGACAGCAAGAATAAAGTGATAAATTACAAGAAGTTATTTTCTCTTTAAAATAAAAGATGATGGAATTGCTGGGGGACATATAAATGTAAGATAAAGCTTTACAAGTCACAGAGGACAAAGTCCTCCATGGAACTGGAAAAGTTTCACACTCTGATAAAGAAAACTCCAAGTTTCTTAAGCAAACAAAGTATTCTCTGCTTTTCAAAGCATGCCCCACATTTATTTTGATGAGAAACCAACCAGTTGTATCATTTATTCCACAGATTGAAAGAAGCAGACTAAAAGTACATAGAGCTAACAGCAGGTGTAGTCTTGAGTTCTCAGAAATAATGAAAAAACTGAACTCAATCCAGTAGCCACAGACATGCAAAGCCCAAACAACTAATGAACAGGAAAAGCTTTTAAAGCTTAAAATTCCAAGTTAACTCAACTGCAAAATAACTCATTTGACTCACAATTAAGAATATCAACTTTAAGCTAAGAGCTACCAAACGAGGATCTGCCTAAAAATCCCCCAGAAAATAAAAATGCAGAGCAGACTGAAGAATTAATAATTATTAATAATAATAACAGGTTCCTGGCTTGCTGATGTAAATCAGTTCACCCTGGGTACATGATGCCATTATTCAAATGCAGCCACAGCAACATCCCTTTGGAGCACAGATGAGTCGAATGACAATAAACCTGCTTTTGGCTGGAATTTCCCAATAAATTTAGGCTCTTGGAGAAGCCTCATTGGGATGAGAATAACTAAAATCTCCCAGACTCTTATTAAAAAAAAAAAACAACAACAAAACAACAAGCCCAAACCTCTACAGTTAGAGCTACATTACAGCTTTAACAAGAACCCAACAGTTTTTCAATCCACCTCCAGACAAACTCCCTCTGCCGCCAGAGAGACCAGACCCGACCTCGCAGAAAGCTGCAGAGGTAGGAGCACTGATTTCCAAGTGATTCCTTCTGGCAGCTCAAACCTTCAGCTCAGAGCAAATGGTACAAAACAGCTCCAGGGAGGGAAGGGGGTGGGTGAAAACCTGTGTGTCTGCCTGGCAGCCCACATGGAAAAGCTTTGCAGGGGCTGGGGGGACAGGAGGGAAGGGAAGCTCAGCACATCCAGAACGCCAACCAGTCAAAGCAATCAGATTATTTCCCTAGCATCCCATGCTAATTGGAAATTAAACCAAGTGTGTAATGGAGTTAATGAAATACAATGTTCTGTTGCTTGAAACAGGAACCTCTGGCTCGCCACGCCATTAAAGTGAAGCAAAAATGAAGAAAAGGAGGAAAAATGAAGGGGCTGGGAGAAGATGCTGAGGGAAGGCAGTGTTCCCTTCACACCTGGAGGCTCCTGCCATCAAGGGAGCCAGGCTCCAGGAGATGTTTCTGAGAACGGAGAGGTGCTGACATTTCAAAGAGCACTCTGGGCTTGCAGGGTACATCTGTGTCATTAAGCACAGACTCCCAGGTGGGAGATTCAGAGCTTCCCTGAATGGGTGTTTCACAGGGCCACTCATTTTTATGACCACGCTGTGTGCCCAAAAGGTCCCTAACAGGTGCTCTCCAGAGCACAACCCCTACTCCTGTTCATATCTTAACTTTTATCTCCAAGCTCTTCTCACTTTGCTGCCCAGGAACCATTAAAATTTCTTACTTTACAAAAGAAATTCTTCCCTGTGAGGCTGGTGAGGCCCTGGCTCAGGTTGCCCAGAGAAGCTGTGGCTGCCCCATCCCTGGAAGTGTTGAATGGGGCTTGGAGTAACCTGGGATAGTGGAAGGTGTCACTGCCAATGGCAGGGGATCGAACAAACTGAGCTTTAAGGTTTCTTCCAAGCCAAACCCTTCTGTGATTCAATGATTCTATAAAATGGCTCAACTGTGCAAGTCAGAGAGCCCTTACGAGCCTCTCACGCTGTCAATGCCTGTTTATATGGACAGATATAAATCAAAGCTCTGGGAGACTCACACATCCCCAGCTCCTGATCACATCCCAAGAACTGCCTGGGTGGGGAAGACCTCCAGGCTTGCTTTTTGCAAGTGGGCTGAATTTTTATGGAGGTGGCAATGGAAGGGAAGTTAAGTGTTATTCTTCCCACGGCGTGCTTGCCCTAACTGGGTTTTGCACTTCCCTGCAGAAAAATGGCACTTTGTGGCAGACTGGAACATCACTCCTGCTCTCTCTCATATCTCTGCAAAAATCAGGATGTGTGAGCTGTAAGGCAGGAAAATGTGCTTCCCCCAGCTGTTGAAACTCTTGTGGTAGGTGGGCAAGAAGCTGCTCAGGGCTGGCTCCATCACAAGGGGCTTCTCCTTGGCACAGCTGAGCCCTCAGTGCAGGAAATGAAACTCCATAGGAAGACACAGAGGGGTTGAAACTCCCTGCTCTCCTTCCAGAAATCACTGTGGTGTGATCCCAGTCTGGATCAGGCACCTACCACACACATCAAAAAGGTTTTGCTTTATTTTTTGCAATTTTCCTTGCAGAGGTTCTCACTGGCACCATCCAGTGGCAAACGGGCTGTCTGTGATCTGAGATGAGAAAAAAGCACCAGCTAAGCACCAGATTCCTTAAAGAGCCCTAAAAAGAGGGGTGCAGAGTTATTAAAGATCACAATCACAGCATTATCTGACAAATGGTACTTGTCAGTAGCTAGAAGTGTCTGTTCCAATGGAAAATAACACATAGACACATGTCACCAAAATTCCCAGCACAGTGATTGATGTTAAAGATCCTAGAATGATCTGTTCAGCAAGAATAATGCTTTGGAAAACAGGCACATACTGGCTGTAATTGGAAGGAGACAAGTCTCTGATGGATGAATATGTCAATTAAGCTTTATAGATGAGGGGTCTGGAAAAACAAACTCTGGAGCCATGGAAATTCACAAATTATCAAACTCTGGAGCCATGGAAGTTCACCAATTATCAAACTCCTTCCTTCTCTGCCAGTACTGAAAACACA
Organism: Drymodes brunneopygia; assembly: GCA_013400955.1. Classification (NCBI taxonomy): domain Eukaryota; kingdom Metazoa; phylum Chordata; class Aves; order Passeriformes; family Petroicidae; genus Drymodes; species Drymodes brunneopygia. Next base: position 123,104 of record VZTZ01018145.1, read on the forward strand.
GGGAAAAGCACAGCTTTGAGGGAAGATGCTCAAGACCTGTATCCTTCATACCAAAACCAACCAACCAAAAACCCAAGTCTCACACACAGGCTTGAAATTCCCTTAGACACTTCTAGGATGACAACCTGCAGAAAATACCTGCTCAGAAAGTGAAATTCCTCTGCAGGAGCTGTTGCAGGAGCTCATTCCAAAGCCAAACCTGATTTCACCAGCACAACAAGGGTCAGAGTTGGAAACCAGAAGCTGTTGACCCCAATCACAGGTGGGCAGCTCTCCCTTTTTCCCTATTTCAAGCCTTTGCTGCTGCCTGCTGCATCACACACAGCTGCTTTCTGCACTGCCTGGCAATCTCCCACATTTCCTCTCTCAAGCATCCCACCACACATGAACACAGGCACTGTTTAGACATGCTCCTCCAGAGCTTCTCCCCATCTCTTTCCCAGCTCATTGCAGCTTTTGGCTGCACAGTTTACCAAAAGTATTGCTCTTCCTCCTGGGCAGCCTCCTGTAAACAGCAGAAGCATCCATTAGAGAGCTCCAAAGTGACACCACCACTCCCCAACAGCCTCAAGCAACTTTCTCATTCACTGCAACATATCCATCACTGGGTAAGAGAAATTCCGCCCACAAATGCCATCAAGTGTCTCCCAGAAGGAAATATTATCTCTCCTTGCAACACAAACATTATAAAAAACCCCCAAACCACACACAGGACCAATTCAGACATGGCTGGAGGACTTCAAAATCCAGCCTGTCTCTGCAATACCTGGATGTTTTTCAACCAGAGGGACAGAGGTGATCCTGGAGCAGCCCCAGGCTGATGAGCTGCTGCAGAGCCCACAGCTCCCAGCAATACTCAGCTCCATACTGGGATGTGAATTTCCATGTCCTTATAACCTTCATGAGCAGGAATCATGAATTCATCCAGCACTGACAGCTCACTCCTCCCATTAGAAAATCCACCAGCTACAGAGGGAAAACACAGAGCTGGGAGAGTCCCCAGTGAGGAGCCAGTGATCTCCTGTGCCCAGGGAGAAGGTGCTGCTCCACTCCCTGTTGTATAAGCCAATTCCCACATCCCTGACTACCTCCCATAAAGTCTTTCTGGGACTCAGGGGATCACCAGTTTCTCAGCAAGGGTTTTTTTCTCAGCTTTATTACAGTGAGGGATAAAATTCCTGCAGAGGACAGGTCCAGGAAGCAAAAGCTGTTTTGTTTCTAAACAGGCTCACTCCTCAGGACATCATCTAAGACATTCTGCTTACCAGCCAGCAGGAAAAACAAAAGGAAGATAATCTTCCTCTATGGGGTCACCCAGGAAGCTCCCACACACTCACACTGAAGTTCTGCCAGAGAAGGAACACACATCCCTTGCAGGCACAGCAGGAGAGATAGGAGAACACACTGATTTCTACAGGGTTTTGGTCTCATCTCTGAGCTGTGGAAACTCAGTACAGCTGGAGGGAATTCAGATTAGATCAAGCTGGACCTCACCACCTCCAGTTGTCAGATTCCCTTCGTAGTGTGATTAATGCTAAAGGCAAAAAAATCCCAGTTAGCAGAGAGTTTAATTACACTCCACACACTTGGTGCATTTACTAATCAGTTACGTGATCTCAGGTTACTCTGGGCTGAGTCACAACAGTGTTTCTTCCAGTAAATTGTGATGTAGAGGGTGTCAAACACAGCACAGTAAGTCTGCATAGACAAAAGAGCAGAACTGCCAGACCTGAAAAACCTTGGATCCAGCATGAGGGAGAAGAAATGCTACAGGAAGGAATTAAAAACAGAACAGAACCTAGAAAACAACAGGGAGAAGGTGATATCAGTTAATTTAAGCCATGTGGATAACAGACAGATTGGCAAGGAATCTACTCCATGGGTTAAAAGTTACCTTAGAAGGTCAAGGATTGGAAATATTTAGAGAGAAAGGTTGTTCCATTCAAATATTAAAAGAACAGTAAGGCTTTAGATGGATTTCCTCTCATGTTTTTCTGCTAATATTTACATTCCTGAAGAAAACAAAGTGCAGGGATAAAAACCAGGAGGGAAGTAGTTACAAAATAAAGTGTCTAAAGATAGTCAGCTTTCCTTCTGCTTTCAGCTGCTGCCATCTCGTGGTCTGCTCTCCCTCTCCTGGGCTCAGCAACGAGGAGCAGTCACTGGATGTGATTCACAAAGGCCAGAACAAGACAGCAGCAGGAAAAAACAATTAAAAAAATGTTTGGCCAAGACTTCAGAGAAGTTCTGGCCAGCAGTAGGTGTGAAACACTCCCACCTCTCTCCCCCTCAGTATTACCTGTGTGAACAGTGTTCTGCAGTAACCTGGAATACACAAAAATCTCATTTAGGGATCATTTTTGTTAGAACATGACGATTATGGGAGGACAGGCTTCTGAGTTGCATTACACCCAGGTTACCTGCAAGAGAGGTGCTGAGGACTGAGCAAATGCAGCAGCCCAAGGCAGCCAGGCCCCAGCTTTACATTCCTCCAGTCCTGCTTCTGCTGAGCTTCATGTGCAGAAATGCAGGGTGAAAAAAAACAAGGATTTGCCTTAGGACAGCTCTGGGAAGAAATGAGGGCTCCCTCAATGGAAGGATCCTCTTCAGCAGAATCCCAACTGACAAAGGGCAGCCACAGGCACTTCAGACCCAGCTGTAAAACGAGATTAAAGACTCCTTCACAATCAAACTTCTGCAGGGCAACTGAACCATGCCCTTGTGGGAGTTTTGGCCCATGGCCTGCACAGGACACCTCAGATAACTCTGCTGTCATGGCAAAAGCCACCAGCCCATCTGGTACCTTGCCAGATTCATCCATATTAGTATCTGTAATAAGTTTGAATTAATCCACCCAGGGGATGCACCTGCACAAAAGATCACTTTATGTGAACTGAGGCCACATCCTGACAACAAAAATCCCAGATGAAGGGGGCAAGAACCTTGGCTGTGCAGCTACAGCACCTCAGCAGGACTTCAATGCCCTGAACATCCCAAAGGCTGCTGGTTTATTAATACAGAATAATGCCATTAGTCCAAAAATATAGGGAAAAAAAAAAGGAACAAACCCAAAATGTTTCTGACAAGGTCACCTCCAACTTAAGTCAGACATCCTTATGATGAAGGTGATCTGAGCTCAGAGAAATGTGCACCCTGATCTCTGCACAATTATGAGGCAATTAGTGAGCCACAGATGGAGATGTTCCTCTACCAAGTACCCAGCTCAAATGCTTAGAGCTTGCTCATGTGCTAGAGGCAACCAATTACAAAGCCATAATAAAACCCTTCTTGAAGACTATTTTTCAGCTGCAGCCTTTTTTAGCTCCTGCTCAAACTTCTCATTTCTCAGAAGAGAGAACAAGTGTGGATTTCCCATCTCAGAAATTCTGCTTCATTAAGTATCTAATGTTGCCCATTTCCACAAGCCATCAAAAGAGGAGAAACATTTATAATATAAATATGAATGAGCTTGGCTAACAGGTTGCAATGATTGAGATGCACCATTTAGAGAGGAACAGGCCATCAGAATGGATCCATCTCTACCATTCCTTCCAGCAATCTTTCTTTTGATAGCCAATACAGACAGACACATTTTATTTAAAAAGACCTTCCAGGCAGGACTGCATTCCAAAGAAAAATATCTTAATATCAACACGAATGTAACTTTGCTGGCAAACACAATTCAAGGTCATCAGGAACCCTGCTGGAGTTCCACATGGAGAAAGCAGCAATGAGGTGGATGCTTTGACCAGGAAGATGAACCTTAATTAGGGGTGGATAATTCCTGCACTTTTGAGGGAACCACTGTGCCACAAAGGCAGAAATTTCAAACAGGATTAACTTAACTAACAGGAATGCCTTTTCCTACTAAAATTGTAACCAGATTAAATATTGTATTAAATCAGCAGCTCTAAGAGCCTCAAGCCTTTGATACATCTCTCCCCATGCACCCTTAGAAAGCAAAAATATAATGCCTCATCTACAGCAAAACCAGTACACAGAACACAGCCAGAGAATCCTCTCCAAGCCTGCTGATCCCCCAGGCCTCTCCTTCAACACCACCACTCCTCCCAACTGCATTTTCCTGCTGTGAATCCTCAATTTTGGGGAGGACAGGTGAGTACAACACGAGGCAGGTACTGAGACCTTGCACAGCATCAGGGAGGTGTCCCAGCCAATCCTCAATACCCCCAAGGAGCTCATGAGTTTTCCTGATGTTTTATTGGGAAGCCCTGTGCTACTTTTGGAGGTTTATTTAGCAGTGGAGCACACACTGCCCTTTGGTATTTTTCCTCTTCTCTCCATTCATTCAAATCTATATTAAGCTAAGGCACTTTAAAGATGCATACCTGTGCTCTCCTATCAGCCAATGGTTCATTTACCAAACCTCTGAGTTCCACAGAGATCAACAAGCAGAAAGGGCAAGAAAAACCTTATTTCTCCTGAAGGACCACATCTTTTCAGCCAGAGCTCTTCAACTCACATGCATGTGGCTGTAATCAGACCAAAATTAGAGTTGGAACCAAGGCTGGGAGAAGAGGAGGTTCTGCCCCTCACCTCCACTGCTGCCTGGGAGCTGCTGAGCACCAGGGCCAGCACTGAAGTGGAACTAAAGAAGCCCAAGCAAGTCCCTTTAGAGGCTGCAAGGCACACCCTCCACACTGAATTGGAACAGCAGGTGTTTCTCTACAGGCCTCAGAGCTGCCTAGACAAAGAAAGCACCTTCAAGTAGTCATCAATATTCACACAGAAGCCTGGCATAAGAAAAAAAATCAGGGAGGCAGATAAAAAGAACAACTTGTAAAGAAGCTGGATATCAGAGAAAAGAGGTATCTGTATCTCCTGAGAGGCACCACTGCTGCCTGTGACAGTCAGACTCCTCGAGTTTTACTGTCTCTGGAAAGAATTACAAAGAGTAATCAGCAGCCTTCACTCTCCTGCTAAAGGGGATGACACCTTATCACCTGTGTTTGGTTTATCTCAGGTGCCCAAAGACTACAGCAGGACAGAAATTCTGTGGTTTGACTCCTGCACCATAGAAAGAGCTCTTAGACCTGCCCTAATAATGCGAGATTATGTCTTTAACCAGAGTCTATCCTCTAAAAGAGCTAAAAAAGTACCAGTCACCTCCTTAAACTCTGAGTTAAACTGAGCTGCAGAAGGTTCCTTCCCTGCTAAGGGCCAGGATGATATTGGTATGCTCCCTGGGTTCCATCAGGAAACAGTACTGAATGAAAGGATGATGCAGTGGGGCACTTCAATTCCTTGGCCACCACCTTTTAGTTACAAAATAATAGCAGGAGACACCTGGCTTGGAAGTGGACCCTTCATCAAGCATAATTAAATGCTGATTTAGTAGGTAATTCACTCCTGTGAAATTCTTGGTCACGATCTCCACCTCTGCTCTGACGACTCATTTAACTTTATTAAAAACATTAGCATTGATTTTCTCCACTCATTACAAGCCAGTGGATTTATCTGCATTAGCAAATGAATTCATCCAAACTCCTATTCCAAGAAGAGCCAAAGCCTGCAGGAAAGCAAGAGCTACAAGCTGTCACCAAGGGAGCAGCAGCACATATTTCTTGCTCTTCTGACTCACCTGCCCAGGAAGTTACACTTTTGCAGCACTCAAGACAGGCAAAATCCCAAACAGATCAAACAACAGAAGATATTTCCTGTTTTCTGATACAACAGGTGCTCTCTAACCAACAAAACCATCTCAGTGCAGCAGCTGCAGAGAAAAACCTTTCACCTTTGTGATGATCAAAGAACACGAACTCGAGCGACGCGCTGGGAATACGTTACCATGGGATTGGAGTCTGCAATCAGGTCCCGCAGGGAATCCAGGAACCCTTGGTCCTCCACCATCTGGGCATTGATGTCGTGCAGCTTGGCCACGCAGACAGCTGCAGTTTTCCTCACGTAGGGGTCCTCATCCTTCAGACACTTGCGGAGAGGCTCGCACAGGTACTCGGTGATTTTATCCACGCGGATGCAGCCCATGGTGCGCACGGCCAGCGCACGGATCAGGGGGTTTGGGTCCTCACAGTCCTGCACCAGAACATCAACAAATCTGCACCAGCAGCCACTGATTCCTGCAGGCTGCTCTTATTTAAGAAGCATCTCTCTGATTACACGCTACGAGCCAGGCAGTTATTTCAGATCAGGGATAAAAGGGCACTTGCGGCTTCACAGGAATATTTTATGCTGTCTCAAGACGTTTCCATCTAGTAAAATTGTCATCTTGGTGTCCCTTCGTTCTCCCAGCAAAGCTGCTTTCAACATGATCCAACAGCTAAGATGGAGAGGCAGCTCTCAGCACCCAAAATCTAACCACAGACAACCCTCAGACAAAGTAATTCACTGATTTCCAACCTTCCTGGTGTAAAGGAGCAACAGATGTAACAGGAAAAAAATCACAATGCCACAGTCATCAAGGCCTATTTCTTAAAGACCAAACACAAACATGTCTGAAATTACAACATATGAAGCACCAAGCAAAGGCTACTCTAGAGGTGCTTTTCTGACAGGAAGAAAGAAAAAGCAGACATAACATTTCCTACTCCAAGCCTGCATAGTTTTTATATACATCCAATCCATCCACATCTCTGAGCTCCTCCTCCAAAATCAGCCTGTAAAGGGATGGCTACAGAATGACCCACAAAAGCATTTACCTTTCACTCCTCAAACTTCCTGCAGCTGAAAAATCACTTTTAAAGCCTCCAAGAGAAGTGACACATCCTACCAGTCCATTCCACACCCAGAACTGGGAACTGTGTGTGAAATGCTGAGTTAGTGCAGAGCAGTGTCAACACCTGCTCTTCACTAACACCTGTTCCTCAATTTGCCAAAAGGGACACCAGACTTTTCCCTGCAGGGCATAAGATGGAAATATCATTTTGTTAGTCCATTCTAACAGAATTGCACTTTAAAGACAGACAATACCCTTTCCAGAGAGGAAGACAGGGACATCCTCTCTGGCCTGCTCTCAGCCTAGGTCTTCTCACCTCTTTCTGCCTCAAGAACCACAATAGAAACCTGAAATTCAGTCCCATTCCCCAGTGTCTCAGATGTTACAACACCCCACAAGGAGTCTCAAACTTCTCCTAAGCACTGGGTTTTATCTTGCACAACATGGGACTGAAATAACATCTGAGATAAGGAGAGGCAACCTGACAACAGAACTAAAGGCAACACAGTGATCAGGCTGTTGTTTTTCCAGAGAACTGTCTCTCAGTTTCACCAGATAAAGCTTTTTCACACAGAGCACAGCTGTGAACATTCAAAGTCTGATATCCACATCTCAGATACTACAAAAGCTGGAAGATGAAACAGAATCTATTTTCCAATACCAGAAGTTGGTAAAACAATACAAGCAGCTTTCCCTGGAGCAGGCTCTCCCACAGCCATTTACAGGGGTGCTGAAATCACCTCCTCTGCAAAAACCAGAAGGAACAAGTGAGAGAAAGGACCAGATCTAGTAGATTCAGCACCCTCTTCTACGAGCCCAGCCCCAAAGCAGAGATAAAGCTCCCAAAGGCTGATGGACAAAGAGATGTGCTGGCAGTCACTGTGCTGGACCCTTTTCTTGCATGCCAGGGGAGCAGGTTACCTTCACAAAGCTGTTGACAGCCATGATGGCCATGTCTGGCTGGCTCTTGGCATAGTTCATCAGGTAGAGGTAGACCAGCTTCTTCAGCTCCAGGTTGTCAGTCTGCATGCAGTTGACAACATCAGGGAACAGAGAGCTGGACACACGACACAAGGTGAAGCAAGGATGAAATCAGAGAATTGCTGAGGTTAGGAAAGACCAGTAGTTCCCCCAGCACTGCCACAACCAGGTCCCCAAGTGCCACATCTAAACACCTTCTAAAACTCCTCCAGGGATGGTGACTCTACCTGTCACAATCCCATCTGAGCCTCCCTGGTACAATTTGAGGTTATTTCCTCTCATCCTGTAATTTTTTACCTGGAAGAAGGGTCTGACCCCACCTACACCCTCCTGTCAGGGAGTTCAGAGTGAGAAGGTCCCCCCTGAGCCTCCTTTTCTCCAAGCTGAGCTCCCTCAGCTGCTCCTCATCAGGCTTGTGCTCCAGCCCCTCAATATTTTTCTTGTCATGAGGGGTCCCAAACTGCCCCCAGGATCTGAGGTGTGGCCTCACCAGTCCCCAGCACAGAGGGACAATCACTGCCCTGGTCCTGCTGGCCACACTATTCCTGCCACAGATCAGGTGCCCTCAGCTCTCTTGGCCACCTGGGCACACACCAGCTCGTGTCCAGCCACAGCTGACATCACCCCCAGGTCCTTTTCCAGCTTTCCAGCTGCTCTTCCCCATCCCTGGAGTGTTCCATGGGTTGCTGTGACCCAAGTGCAGGATCTCCTATCATTGAGCCTCACACCACTGGCCTCAGCCCATGGATCCAGCCTGTCCAGAACCCTCTGCAGAGCATTCCTGCTCTCCAGCAGATCCACACTCCCACCCACAAGATAAAAAAGTGAGGTTGCACAGCATGAGAGGGGATAGTAACAATATCAAGGAAGCCAGAAAAACTGGAGTTCCACTTTAAGCACCCTGCTGTTTAATGAAAGGTCACCTTCCCTTTCAAAGCAGTTTGCAATGGCTTTTATAATAATCATTTAATCTCTTCTATGGCTTTAACATAGGAAGAGGTGAAAACTAATGCAATTTCCTAAGTGTGTTTTAACCGAAGAGTTCACCAAACAAGAAAATTCTACCATGCCAGGCTTGAAAATGAACCCACAAGAGAAAAAAAGTTACTTAAAAATGTTCTGGTCCTGCAGGACACTTCTGAAGAACCTGCCAAATTTCAGACTAGCAAAGCCCAGAGAGATTAGAAGCTTAAACACTGACAAGCTGGGTTTCACTCAAATGTCAAGCAGCCATCTGCAAACAGCACTGCAGAATAACACAGGAAGTTCCACAAAGATTCTGCAGCTCCCAGGTTTGCTGTGGGGATCTAAAGGTGAAGGGTAAATGTTGCTGGTTGAAAAGATCAGGGGGTTTTTTTTCCCTTTCAGTTTACATGTTCCTTCATTCCATGATGAAGTCATGATGCTAAATTTGCAACCTTATATTGATTTCCGTGGCAACAGACCACGCTGCCATAAATCCAGAATTACTGACTCTCTGCTAGGCTCCAGGAACAGGAGAAGCTGGAAGGGAGAAAGCACTCACTCAAACAGGCTTTTCTGGTTGTCTCAGAAAACAGTGTTGGGGACAGTAAATTCCAGTGTCCTTTAGCTGCAGCAAGACACAGGTTCAATTTTAAAATCACCCATTTTGAAATGTAGCTGAAATTTATGCTGTGCCAGATAAGGCTAAGAAAAACTTGGAATTACCTTTGTAACACTAAAAGCCAGGACAGCAAGCAGCAAGAAAACATCATCTAAAGTGACATACAAAATGGCTGAATTCTGGGTATGTTTTAAATAAAAGGGCTCTTGGCACTGAGTTAAACCCACACTGAATATTGTTGTTTTTCTTGCTTTCAGTGACAGCAAGGAGCTTGAGAACCCTGTGACTCAGGCACAGCCCAGGCAAGGACACAGCCAGCCTCACCAAGGTGCCAAACTCAGAGCTGTTCCATGGACACGTGTCACCACTCCTGAGTCCCAGGACAACCTGAGCTGCCACAGGTATGAGTTGCTTTTACCTGACATCCTTCCCCACAGTCATGGCTGCAATAACCTTCTTTACAGCTTCTTTCCTCTTCTCTTTCTTTTCATTATTGAGTTCAGCCTTCAGTTCAAAAATCTCTCCTGGCAGAAGACAAAAAAACCGAAAAAACCAGACTGAGCCTCTCAGGAGAAGAAAAGGTTCTTGTTTTAGGGATAACTCAAGAGTGAGTTTTTGCTTTCTTGGCCTGTTATTCCCACAAAACTGGTCCAGCAGAGCACTCTGGAGGCTGTCAGACCTTGTGGAGAACATGGTTCACTGAGAAGCAAAGCTGCAACACTCAAGGGACTGATATGACTCCACCCTGCAGAGGAAAATGCCATGAACTAGAAGCACAAGCTGCATGTGGCAGCTCTCCCACTTCCAGGACACCAAACCACATCCCTGGAGCTTCTGTTTCCCTGAGGCAATCATTATATAACCAGCATGAAAAGATACTTGGAGATGCCAGATTCGTGCCTGCAAGAAACAAACCAAGCTAGGAATTCTGCCCAGACTTTTTTTAAGTTTTGCTCATCGTTGCCTGCTTCCTGAGAAAGCTGGACTGGAGCCCAAGTGCTGTGGTTCCTGAAACAGGACAGCATGTGTTTAGTCCAGTGGAAAAAAAGCTAAAAAGACAGAGTTACCACTAACAAAAGCTGCATGTAACACAGCTTGCCTGGATTCCAAGGTTCCCAAAGCAGCCTTTCCCACAGCATTAATTCTTCCAGATGTTGCTGTGGAGAAAGCCAGTTCAGGCTGGGTCACTAAAGTGGCACAGCAAGTTTATAAAATAAAGCAACGTGTGCAAAAGGCTGTTTATCAGGCCTGTTCCAGACAGAGCCTGTGGTGTGAGAAGGATAATGCTCCCAACAGACAGACAGCCAGCTTCCCTCAGGAAGGACAGCCAGCAGCATTCCCACTGGGAGCCACAGCCTGAGCACACATTACAAACATCAAAATGTCCCTGACAAAATTCTAGCACCAACTTTCCATTCCTCCACTTGCTCAGAGCAGCAGCACTAATTAAAATCTGACACAGGGAGACTCCAAAAAAGAAGAGAAGTTGCTGCAGTGCAGAGACCACTCGTCATCCCTCCTGCCTGAGGAAGAGCCTGGCATTACTCACCCAGAGCTCCAGCTCTCACCCAGCCCAGGCTGGCTCCCTGCAGCCAGCCCACAAAAACCTGCCTTTAGCTCTGAACTTCCAGAGCTGCTCCTTAGAAAGATGTCAACTGCATCAGCTTCATTTATGAGCTCATTGTGAAGCTTAATGACACATAAATAGATCAACAGTGTGGATTTTTCATTCAGAGGGAGCACTCAGCCATTTTGCAAAGGAGAGGTGAATGCAAACCATTTTCCACATCTGCTGGAGAATGACCAGGTTTAAATTGCATTCAGCAACAGTGTTTTGTTCAAGAACAGGTTTAGAAAATCTGACTGGGACAGTCTCAGCAGAACAAGCCCTGCTCTGAAACAGCTGAATGAGTAAAATAATCCCAACAATTCTTCCCCAGGCATCCTGTTTTTAAGGGCAGCAGTTTGTCCTGAGGTGAGGTGACCACCACACCTGCAGTAAAGGCACAGCAAAGGCAAACAGAGCACCTGCAGCTTTAGAGAAAAATGGCAGCAGGAAAACCCATTATGTTTACTTGATGTATATATCCAAAGTATTAAATTCCTCACATCAACTTAACCCTGTGATGCCCACCTTAACAGTCACCCTTAGTCTGGCACTTGTTAGCCCATACCCAGAACTTTGCCTCTGACCAGATCTGCACTCAAATCCCAATGTTTTGCTTTCTGATCCATTAAAAAGCAGCAATTTGGGTCATTTTATGCACCATAAAACCATAGAATACCCCAGTTTTGTCTTTTGTCACCATGTGACCTACTTTGGAACTTTTTCCCTGGATGATTAAGAAGAGAAACAGGGACAGAGCTACCAGAAAAGCACAAGTTCTCCTGCATGCAGTTAAAAAAGCTGTGTAAAAATAGCCACCCACCACCTCCAATCCACTGCACCAGCTCAACACCAACCTTTTTTATTGGTCGTGAAGTATTTGGAGTCCGTCATGGTTCCAGTTCCTTAAAACACCTGAGAATAAGAAGAACAAAAAAAGAACAAGTCAGCTCCAGATGCTGTTTGGTGGCAACACCCAGTTTGTGAGGCAAGAACTCGGAGCAAGGACGGTTGGTGAGAGAGGGAGGAAGCAAAAGCTTCACATCCACAGGCACGAGCTCCCCAATCTTCATCCTGCACCTGCTGCTGGCATTACTTGGCAAAGCCAGGGATTTAAAGGGCTTGGTAAAAACACAACACAGAGGTGCTCAGCCCAGCTGCCCAAATTCTCAGCCTCAGCAGGCAAAAGACATTTTTTTGCACTCCTTATAAGCGGCAGATGCTGGTGTGCTCTGCAGCTGTCTTTCCTGGGTACATAAATCCATTTTCCAAAGGAAAAGCACATCCAGTGTCTCGCCTGGCAGTGAGAAGTCCATGTTTCACACAAAGGAAACTGTCATCTCCCCCTAACGATATCTGCCTGTGCTGCATCTTGATGGAAGGCACAATTAACCCCACTTGCAACACCCACCCCCAGGCCTTTCATTCCTTTCCTTCCTTTTGTTCCCAGCAGATGCAAAACAGTGGTTTTTTTGAAAAGAAAAGCCATTACTTTTCAGTTCTCTCAAGCTTGAAATTGAAGTATTTCTCTGCCAAGATCTGACATCCCACCTCTGAGACACATACACACACAGAGCTCATTATTTCAGTGCTGCTTTGCTTTATTTTTGTGGACAGGATGGAAAAATGCTGTTGGAGCAGCAAGTGCTCAGCAGAGCCATGAAAGTGGTCTCACCACTTCTCTTGCTCCACAGAACTGAATTAATGCCTTGGAATACAGGGATTGCCCAAACATATGTGGATATCCATCATCTTATTCTTACAATTGCTAACTCTGTGACAAATATGAAACAATTTTTAAAACAAGCAGAGGAGTGGGCAGTTTTACTGCTGTTGATGAAGGTCTGTATCAATGCTAGGAACTATGACCCTAAAACCATCTCAAGAGGGACTTTATCATTTCTTTCCTCCTTTTTTCTATTTTTTTTGCCCCAATTCCCCTTTTCTTACACATCCTTCCACGACCTTAAAGGCTGCCAGCAAAGCACTAAATCATCTGTTCCCTAAATGCTGCCTGTCTTGCCTCTAAACCCTGCAGGTCTTGCTGGCTCAGCAACAAAAGGACCAGCACAGCTTTGAACTCCAGGACTGCCCAGCACTGCAATCAGATTGTTGTTCCTTAACCCTATCCTTCCTCATCCCTTCACCAACCCCAACGCCATCACCATTCCATTTTCCCCCATCCACCTGGACCAGTTTAACACCTCAGCAGTTGAATTCCCCCCAGCAGCTGAGGGGTGATTTTTCAGTTTTTCAATTGCTTTATTTGTTGCTTTGTGTGGCATAAGTAGAAACATGGATGATGCTGAATTAAAAATCTCAACTGCCTTGTAGTGAAATGATTTGAAATCACAGCTTTTCATTTCAAGAGAAGTCTTGATGCTCTGGATGACTTTTCTATCTGTTTGTGATGTGGAGCTTGCTGATACTTTTGTTGTTTTGGTCCAGAGTCCAGACTCCTGCATTTGCTCCTGAAAGTCCTGAGTGTTGTAGCAGTAGGAAGTCTGCAAAGTCCCAAATTTCCACCCCTTTCTCATGGGGCCATCCTGTCCAACTGCCAAACATCTGGATGAGGAACAACCTGTTGCTTTTCCCAGTTTCCTGCAGCTGCTGCCTGCCACCTCACCCAATTAGGCTGAATTACTGGGTTTGGTTAGATTTCTCTCCCTTTCTGCTCCTGCCAAGCTGGAGATCAAACTACGCCTGGAGACAGCTCTGGGAACACATTCCTCATGCAGAGGAGGTTGAACCTCCTTCCAAAACAGAGGCTGGATTGGAAAAGCCACGGTGAGTGCAATTTTTCTAGCAAAAATCTCACAGCCCCCAAAAGCAGAGGCTGCTGTGGCACTTGTTTTATAAATAAAATCAGAGTCTGTGTTCAGTTGCAACGTTATTGCTGACAGAGTCCTTTGGGTTTGAGTCCAGCTTAAAAAGAAGACTTAAAATGTTTTTCTCTGCGAGAGTATTTGGCACAGTGCCATGCAAAAAGCATCGAACGTGGCCTCGATGTTCTTTGTTTGCATTATGAGGGGATTTGTCATCCAGGGTCACATCTCAGCTGAGCTACTCTAATACAGCTTTAACTGGGGCCAGAGCAGCAGATTAGAGAGAAAATCAAGGGGGGAAAAAAAAAACCCAACCCAAACTCAATAAACATCAGCCCAGTTGCATAAAGCTACACACAGAGAGGAAGGAACCCTGCTGAATTTCAGAGATGGGCGTTAAACCCCAAGGACAGGGTACTTTGTTCTTTTTCTCCTTTCAGATATTGTTGTTTTTCTCCTTTCAGATACTTGGAAACACGAAGAATCCTAGAAACACCCAGCAGGGCCAAGCACAGCCCATGTCTTTCCAACCTGCTTTGACAGATGTAAATGAGAGCTGACTTAGGTCAATAACCAAACTGTCCTATTCCAAGTGCAGCACAGGATAAAGCTCTTTTTTCCTCACGAGCACACAGATTGCTGCTTCATGTGTGTCAGAGCTTGCTTTGCACACTGTTCAGAGCCAGCCTGCCAGCAGCACTGGGTATTATCTCATCACTAACAATCTCAGCATGGCTTACAGCAAATGGAACCAAAACAGCCCAGATATTTAAAACACTGCTGTTTGTGTGACTGCAGAAAATGCCAGCTCCTTGTATACAGATCCAAACTGAAGACAGCCAAGGTAAACTAGAGCATCGTGAACAGATTTGTATTTTTAGAAGAAAAATCTACTTTCAACTGCCCCCTCCTTGCTATTGTTCTGTGCCCAGCACTTGCTAAGATGGAAACAGGTAAGAGGTGTTCAAAAGGCTCCTCCTGATCCAACCCCAGCAAACAAAAAGAGGTGAAAAAGAGGAATGGCTCCAGAAAGCTCCAGCAATGCTCAATACTATGAACAGTGGCTTGACATTTCAATGTAGACTGAACCAAAGCAAGATAAGCCTCCTCAGCCCAAAACCACACAGAAAACCTGACCCTGTGTCTGACCAACACCTGCTTGACCCCACACATGACTCTAATCAGCCTGACCTGCTCCCCAGCACTGATCCCACACGGGAGGGTGGCAGGTTTAAGGGCCTTGGGATTGAGCCAAGCTCCTGGACATTGACACCATCAATCCCTAAATCTCTCAAGTGATCCCTGGTTTAACTCCAGTGCAAGTGGTGCCACCCATTTTTCCTAGAAAGCCTCTCAAGGAGCTGCATGACAGCCCAAGTGTGGCCCAGGGCCACTGGAGAGCCAGAAGATGAACAGAACAATGGAAGGTGGATGGCAGAGGGAGAGCTGTGCCTGTAGCCCTCAACTTGTGCTGGCACAGGGATTTTGTTTCCACCTTGGGGATCAAACACCCCCTTGGTGGTCCCCATTCCACCTGTTCCTCCTGTCACCTCCCCATTCTTTGGACACCCCATCCCAGCTTTGCTGCCAGCCCCTCCAGCAGGACTCCCAGCTCCCACCCTCACTCCTGACTGGCATCCCAGTGCATCCCCCAAGCCCCCTGCCCACCAGCCCTTCCCCAGCTCTCTCCCAGTACCCCCCTGTCACAGGAGCATTCCCCAGCAATCTCAGTTCCCCTCCCCAGCACTCCCAGCCCCAGTAGTGGTTTTCAGCCCCTCTCAGCACCCAGCCCTTATCCCTGCCTGGTCCCACTAGTATCCCAGTAGCTTGCTGTGCTCATTCCCATCCCAGTCCATCCCCCAGCACCCCCATCCCACTCCAAACCAGTGTCTCCTCCCAGGACCCGGTGACCCCACTCCTCACCCTCGCCCCTCCAGTTCCTGTGCATCCCCCGCCCAGTCCTCCCAGTGACCCCCATCCTCCTC